>CAUYUJ010019910.1:55723-103223 GCA_963575745.1 Prorocentrum cordatum | reverse complement strand
GCCCAACAGCGGCTCGAGAGCAGCCCAAGAGGCCCCAAAGAGGCCATCGTGGAGCTTCCGACGGGGGGGCCTAAATTGACCCCCTTCCCCCCCCCGCCTTCGATCGATCTCCTCTCCGATGGCCTCAGGGGTGCTCGAGGGAGGGCCCAAGTCGGCCGCGAGAGGAGGCCCCCCAGACCTCCCCACAGAGCCCCGAGAGGGCGCCCAGACAAAGAACCCCAGGACGGCCCCCAAAGTGCCCCAGCGGCTCCGCGAGGACCCCGAGGGAGACCCAAGACGGCCCCGAGCGACCTCCGAGAAAACCCTCCCACGGCGGCCGTTACACTGCATGCTTCTACACTTCTCTGATGAAAGGAACTCGCCTGGCGATCTGTTCTGGATAGGCTGGCGGGGATAAAGGGGGCGTCAAGAACCTCATGCGCCACGCCTTCATCTCAGGTGACAGAGCAGTCTCGCGGTCGGGGCGCAGGTGGCCCCCTGGCTCCTCGCGCCCATTGCCCACGCACTTCGATTTCAAAACAGGGAACGTACACGAGTCGGTGACGGGATGCCCCGCGCTGGAGCGAACGTCCCGTCGGGGCAGCGCTGCGTCAAGCTGGGCGCTGTAGGCTCCTCGCCGCGGCGCATCATGGCCGTTGCCGCATTCGCGACGTCTGGCTGCGTCTGGCGCGTCGGGGTCGGCTTGGGCCCCCTCTTTCTGACCGCGGCCGTCGTCTTCCCAAGACGCCATTCGGGGCCCTGCACCATCGCGGCTTCGATCCGGCAGATCGCCGCCTGTCTCGGGCGCCCAGCGCCAACCTCACAACTGGAGGCCGCGCCCCTTGGGCACTTCGAGCAAGGGCCGCACTTTCGCTTGAGCCCATGGCGCCAGCGACCCTGTCTCGCCGCCCACCCACCACGCGGGCCGGCGATCTCTGCCCCACCGGGGAGGGCAACGCCGGGGGATGCTAAGGACACAAGCGGCTTGAGCAAAAATGTTTTGTTTCGAAGATCTGAACCATGTAAAACTTGAGCTTTTGCCGTCCATGCGCATATGGTTTTATGGCACCTTGTCCGAAACGGTGCGTCACAATCGCGTTCGACTGCAATGCGCTGCATTAGAGCACGCCAACGCGGCGACGAGCGGTCGCGTCATGCGGGGCAATATAAATCAGCAAGCACGATCAGCAATCACGCACGCTGCCTGAGCAGTTGCGCTCGCCCAACTGGCCGACATAACACGCGTCTACCAAGGCAGTTAGACCCGCTCTCGCCTCCTCGAATATCGGCCACGTCGCCGCCGCCGCCGCCTCGCGGGCGCTGCAGCGAGGGGCGGCGACGCCCCGCCCGGGGCAGCGCCCCCGATACAGCGCAAGAATTGCACGGCGCCGCCCCCGCCACGCCCCCCCGCGCCCCCCCCCCCCCATCGGATGCACCCCTGACGGGGTGGCGCACCTGCGCCCATGAACAGATGCCACCGGTTCCCGCGCCAACGCCGAGATGCCCGGGGGACACCTGCACTCCATTATCTGACCCGCGCCCATCTCGCCGCGCGCGGCGCCTGCGCCGACGAAAACCAACGCCGGCGGCGCCCGCGCCAACCTCGCGCTGCACGGGCGACGCCCGCGCCCGATTATTTGACGAGCCTGCGGCGCCTGCGCCGGCCACGCGGGGCCCGCGCCCATTTCGGGGCGCTCGCGGGGGCGCCTGCGCTCTTTTATTCGACGCGCCCGCGGCGCCCGCGCCTCGCCGCGCACGGCGCGCGCGCCGACAGAAGCCGACGCCTGCGGCGCCCGCGCCAACCTCGCCCTGCACGGGCGACGCCGCGCCAGCGCCGCGCCGCGCGGGGCCTGCGCCAACTTCGAGACGGCCACACAGGCGCCTGCACCCTACTATTCGACGCGCCCGCGGCGCCCGCGCACTAACGCGCGAGGCGCCGGCGCCGACGCGCAACACGCGCCACTGCCAGCCCCCGCCCCCCGCGCCCCATCCGCCCCCCGCCCCGCCCGCCCCCCCCGCCGGCCCCCCGGCGCCCCTTCGCCCCGCGCCCCCGCCCCACCCCCCGCGCCTCGCGCGGCTCGCCCGCGGCGGCGGCTGCGGCGTCGCGGGCGGGAGCGATCGCGATGTTCACACCGCACGCGCATCGCGCCCGCGCCGAAGTATCCCCGCGCAAGCGCGGCGCGCGGCCGCTCGCGACATGCAACGATTCACTCGCGCGCGATCATCATATATCGGCGGCCGGGGAGGGCCCGCCCAGGAGAACTAGCACGCCGTCGCCCTGGATCCAAGGCTCCGCCTGGCCCCGGCGGGCACTGGGATCAACAGCGATCAAGATGGGGACCTTCCACGCCCGGACGCTGCACGAACACATCCCGGTCTTGCTCTCTCCGACGGCGCGCGCGTCGTTATTCACGTGGAAGAGAACCTCGTGGTCCAGCACGAACCCCACGTTGCTAACATTGTCGAAGGTCATGCGGGAGTGCACGGATGGGTTATACCCACGCAAATCTGGTGATAGCGCGCCCTGCACAGTCTGGGCGGAAGGCGTGCCACCCAGCGAGCGCGCCAGCGAGCTCTTGCCCGTCCTTGGGGCCCCCAGTAGCACTATAGGAGTTTATGCCGTGGGCGCGCGCTCTGGTTCTGATTACGCCATGGTGCCAGGCTTGCCACGACGTCAGCGCTGAAGGCATTCCGCAGGGGGAAGAGCGCCCTGGCGACTTCAGCGCGCCGCCGCTGCAGCCCCTTGGACCGCTCGCGAGCCTCCACTGCACCCACCGCCTTGCACCGCGCAACAAAGCCAATCCGCACCTTTGCCGCGCGATCTACATACACGTCACGCGACAACTTGGGTTCGCTCCAGAGGTCAGCTATCCACGCATCGTTGACTGCGTAGTCTGCCCACGGTTCAAAGCCAGCCGTGTCGACGCAGAGCGCGCCCTTTTTCCACGCCCCGCTGTAAAAGCGCCCTTGGTCTTTGACAACTCTGACGGTGCACCCCTCGCTTTGGTGGGCGACGCATTGGGAGGGGCGCGCTGGAACCGCGCGGTCTCGAGCGCAGCCCAGTCGGGCGCCTTTCTGGACCCCCCCCCCCAAAAAAAAAACGCCCGTAAATGCACTAGGTTCGTGTCCTTCGACTTGAGAGACCGCCCCAAGGTCGCCACCCGCTCAATGACGCAATCCAAACCCTCAACAAGCGCAAGGAACAATGACCACAGCGAATGGAAGCAGCAGGCTGCAAAGCAATGATGGTTCTAAATGAACAAGCAAGATGAGCTGCGGAGTCGAAGCGCGCCCGGCTCATCCTCGGCCCCGCCGCCACCGGGCATGTCCTGTGCTCCAGGGACGGTCGGGAGCGGGTAGGAGCGGCAGCGGTCCCGCGCCTCCTCGGCGCGATGCCGCTGGTCCTGTTGCGCAGGCCGCAAGCATTTCCGCGTGGAAGGCGTCGAAGTCTGCGTCCGAGAGGAGCACTTTGCGGCGGTCCACCTGCAAGCCCAGCTCCCCCGCCAGGTCGCGCAGCCTACTCGCGGCGGCACGCCTGGTCGCGCAGCCCGCCAGGTCCGTTCTCTAGTTGCGGAGAACACTCGGCATCGACAAATGTAAATCAGGATTGAAGCAAAGCAGCTACGGGCAGATCGCCAAAAAAATACGATGATCGGCGTGGAAGAGGGGTCGCCAAAAAGTACTTCACACTCAGTGCCCCACGCTCAGGCACTTGTATACACTAATAAAGAGCCCTAAGCTTTTGTGAAACTGCGCTTGTCTGCAGCGCCGGTGCGACACTTGTGTTCGGCTAGACTCCCACGGCATCAAAGGCTGTTACATTCAATGGAACAAGCAATCCATCCGATGCAATAGGGGACAGAGTGCGATGTAGGGGGATCATGGAATGCGAATGGAGTGAGGATTGACCGGGCATGTAGTGATATTGGAGCGACCACTATAATAATGGGGCGGTCGGTGTGACGATTGAGTGAACGGAGCGAGACATAACAGTGCCGTGGGGAAGAAGGCGAGTATAATGGCAGTGTAACGACACAGCGAGTGAGCAGGATGCTACACTTGGGTTGGATGGGGTGAGAGCGCACTGAGTATGGCATGGAATACGAGGAAGCTTGGAGTTCGAAGTCTGTCAGGCTGTCGTCCTGTCGAGCTGCGGGCCGGCCTCCGTGCGCCGGGCGGTCTGTCCGTCTGCCCGCGAGTGCCTGCCTGCCGATTTGTCTGCCTGCCTGCGTGTCTGTCGGTATGTGTCTGCCTGTCTGCCTGCCTGCCTCTATCTTGTTGTACGTCTGTGTGTTGGTATGTCGGCCTGTCTATCTAGGAGGCCAGTCGGTCGACACGTCGGTCGGTCTGTCTCCGTGTGTCGGTCGGTCTGTCTGTCTGCCCGTGTGCCCGCCGGTCGGTCGGTCAGTCTGCCTGCCTGTCTGTCGGCCCGTGGGCCTGTCGGCCTGTGACTCGCACCGAGTCGCTCGGACTCCTGCTCGGGTGGCACCCGCCGAGGGAGCGCACGGACCCCCACAAGGACAGTCAGCCACTGGGGAACCCGCCGCCTGTCTTTGCCGCTGAGGCCGTGGCGTCGGTGATCCCGAGTTGCTCGAGGCCTCATGAGGGGTATGGACGCGCCCTCGGCGATGCTCGGTGGAAAAGGAACGCGAAATAAAAGGCGGTGAAACGTTGATTCGTGAGGGGTGCCTGCTGTCAAAGGCAAACAATACCTCTCAATGACAATCGCGTGCACGAGTAAACGTACGGACGTACTTGCGATGCTCAGTTTATCGAGAGCTGTTGTGGGGTGCCCCCGCTCCGGCCAGGTCATAAGGAGCAATTGGAAAACGCCTGGAGAAATCGCCCTGGAGCAGCTTCGTGGCCACTCTGGAGCGGAACCAACTGTAAAGAGCCCCTGCAGGGCAGCTCGCAGCCGAGGAGGAGACTGCGGACACCGCACTTCCGGGCCCCCGTCAGCGCGCAGGGGGCGCGAAGGCCCCCGCAAGTCAGGGACACCAGTGTCACACCTAAAGACAAGCATTTTCCAGGCCTGGGGGCGTTTTGACTCGTACCGAGGATGCGACCGAGCTGTGAGGGACAACGATGGGGGGGACTGGTTCATGGGGGGGGGAAACATGAAACGTGAGTCCGGGATACATCGCCGACAGGTCGACCTTAGGCCCCCGATGGCCAATCCGCACGTTCCTGGGCTGGGTGGGCCACCGGGCGGCGATCGATGGGCGATTGGGAATCAAGGCATCACTCCCTGGGCCAGCCCCCTCCCCTGCTGATGCCCCTGATGTGTGCGCTTCTCCTTCCTTGAAGCTGTGCCTCTACTGGCGATGCCCCGAAATGGGGGGCTACCCCATCGGCGAGATTGCTCCCCAACGTTGACCCTGTGGCTGCGTGGAGGTCAGTGGCAGCGCTCCTCGAGGTAGAACATGATGTTGCACTGCCGTATCCGGTTCGTCTCGAGGTTCGTCTCCGGCACGGACTCCCTGAAGAAGCCGTACCTCAGGGCGAGCTCCCGTCGGGGCTTGATGGATGAGGGGGGGCAGCAAGGGGGGGAGAAAGGTACACCTTTCGCACACCTTCGGGGCCGAAGGGGGCCCCGAAGGTGCCCCAGAACGTCCCAGAGGGCTTCCAAGAGGCCCCTACGAGTCCCCGGATAGTGCCCAAGAAGCCTCCGACACCTCAACCGTGGACTCCCCGCCTCTTCTGGGACATGGCGGACTGGCGTGAGCCTTTTGAATAAGAAGGGGGAGAAAGGTGCGCCTGTCGTGTACCCTCGGGGCCCCGGGGGGGGGGCCCTTTCGAACCCCTTCGGGGCCCCTTCCTTGAAGGGGCCCAAGGACACACAAATAAATACACACAAATCACAGGATACCCTATATTATCATATTTCTGGGATTTCGTCTTTCCCCCCACTTCCCGTATTTTCCTATATTTGTTCTGGGGATCGGCGATTAATTGTGTCTGTGTGTTTCTTCCCCTCCTGATTCCTGCAACCCTCGATTCCCCCCCCCTTGCATTGGCACTGGAGAGACGGCGCGCAACATCGATCTCCGAGAAGCACGCTTTGGCCAGCGGCGCCACACCGCACGCCACCTCTCCAGCGCCAACCGCACCCCCCCACCTATGGCGAGACGCCCGATCCCAGAGGAGGGGGGGGGGGGGAGGAGGCGGCCGGGTGCTTCGAGGACGGTGCGGGCGGGGAGGCAGCCGCCCGCTCGCCCGCGCCACTGCCTCGCTGCTCTGCCCGCCCGAGGGGCCTTTTTTTTTGTTCTCTCTCTCTCTCTCTCTCTCTCTCTCTTTCTCTCTTTCTCTCTGCGAACCCTCAGGAGGGGCAACGCCACGGGGGGGGGGGGCAGCTCAGGGGGGACAACATCGACCGTCGATCCTCGAGGGGGGGGGCACGAGGGGGGGGGGGGGCTGGCCTTCTAAGAAGCCTGGGGTGCTTCTCAGGCAGCTCGGGGGGCATCTTGGAAGCCGCCCTGGCTTCCTGGAAGCCTCCCTGACAGCCTCCACGCCCCGCGTTCTAAGAAGCAACCCGCCTTCTCAGAAGGCCACCCCCCTCGCGCCACTGCCTAGGGCACGCTAGGGGGGACCAGCTCAGGGGGGGAAACATCGACCTTGCATCGGCGATGCATCGCCGACAGATCGGCGATAGGCCCCCGATAGCGAAACCGCACGTTTCTGGGCTATCGGCCACTATCGGCGACGAATGGGCGATTGAGGGTCGCATTTCCCCTTGAACCTATCCCCCCCTAACGTTGCCCAGACCCCTCCTGCTCGCGTTGCGAAAGATACACGACAGGAGCTGCTTTGTTCTTTTACCAAATTCGGCCTCTGGGAGCCCTCACTGGGCCTCGGGACTGGCAGAAATCGGCTGCATGCAAGAGCGACTCTACAACCCTCGTCAAAATTAACCTCACGAATGTCTTACGTGGATGAATTGTTTGTGGGGAGATACTGGACAGAGTTGCGGTGACTGCGAGGTACTTGTATGCGTAGCCCCTCCCGTGTCGGTCAGCATCGAACTTCCAAGTCGTTCCCGGTCTGACCACTTTTGCCTTGGCCCCGACATTGGAGGGGCGTCTATCGACATGGATGGGCGCGCCGACATCGCAGGGGCGTGGTCGCCATTTTTGAAGTTAATTCTGACGAGGGTTGTATTAGGTCAGGCATTTCCCCCTACAGGGGGATTTTGGACGAAAAATTAAAAATACCCCAACAATACCCCCAAATGGCCAAAAATTGTCAAAAAATCGTCCCCTGACTATTTTTTCACTATTTTTGACTATTTCTGAATAGTCCCCCCTGTAGAGGGACAGGCCCGACTTAAGGGTAGTAGGTAAGAGTGACCTTTGGTGCGCGACTGCAGGGGGCCGCGGGGGAGGTCAGAGTCGGGCAGCCCCACCCAGCGCGCCGGCCGGTGCTGGTGGGACCCCTGTAGGCAGAGGGACTTCGTCACGTGATGCGAAGCTCCCCCCTCCCCACCGAATCCCCCTCCCCTTCCTCCTCTCTATATCCTCCTCCTCCTCCTCCTCCTCCTCCTCCTCCTCCTCCTCCTCCTCCTCCTCCTCCTCCTCCTCCTCCTCCTCCTCCTCCTCCTCCTCCTCCTCCTCCTCCTCCTCCTCCTCCTCCTCCTCCGATTCGCATCACGTGACGGATCCAAGTCGCCGACCCTGTGCGCCCGCCCCAAAAAAAGTCACTCTGGCGAAAGGTCACTCTCGCCCGTGGCCGAAGAAGACGGCTCGGGATGGCAAGCCAGCCCCCGGGGGATCGGTCTGGACCGCCCCGTGGCCACGCTGTGAAAAAGCACGACGGTGGAGGTCTGTGGACTTACGAACCCTGCCCCCGAGAGCCCACTCGGCGCTGACGCCGTTGCCCCGTCGGGACGACGGCGGCGACGACATCAGGCGACGACAGCTCGAAGTGCTCGAGCTGGTGGAGGGCTCGCGCTCGGTAGATGTGCTGTAATGAAACGCGCACCGTGGGCTGCTGGAACGCTCGCGCACAATAGAAATACAGCGTTCGGCTCGCCTGCTGGCAGGCTCGCGCTCGCTAAAAATCTGTGTTTTAGCAAGCCGTGGGGTGCTGGAACGGCCGCACTCGATGCGAATGCAGTGCCTGAGCGCTCGATGAGTTGTCGGCATTGGCCGCTGGAACGCCCTCGCGCGCCACGAACGAGAGCCAGAACAACACCACATCTACGGCCTTCGAATACGAACAGAACCGCGGGGGGGGAAGGGGAAGGGAGAAGGGAAGGGGAGGGGAGGGGGAGAAGGAAGGGGGAGGGGAGGGGAGGGAACGGGGAGGGGAGGGGAGGGGAGGGAGGGGAGGGGGAGGGGGGAGGGGAGGGGAGAGGGAGGGGAAGGGAAGGGGACGGGAGGTGAAGGGGGAGGGGAGGGGAGGGGAGGGGGAGGGGAGGGGGAGGGGGAGGGAGGGGAGGGGGAGGGGAAGGGAAGGGGAGGGAGGGGGGGGGAGGGGGGAGGGGAGGGGGCGCGGAGGGCGCGGCGCTCGCGCCGTGCCCAAACGCCGCGCTCTCGAGCACGCAGGCCGGCGCGCCCCATGCACGCTGCGGGCGCGAAGCAGCACGCGCCCTCGGCAGCATGCCCCCGAAGCTGCGGGAGGGAGGGGAGCACAGCGGAGCGCTCGTGCGGGGTATCGCCCAGCCCCCCCCTCAAGGCGGAGTGTGCGCCACAGGTGGAAGGAGGAGGAGGACACAGGAAGGAAGAGGGAAGGGGGAGGGTGGAGGAAGAGGGGGGAGGATCGGGATAAGGAGGAGGAGGAGGAGGAGGAGGAGGAGGAGGAGGAGGAGGAGGAAGCGTCCGCCCTCGAGCCTTTGGGCGCACGGGGCACCAAGGGCCCCGCGGGCGACTGCTAGGCGCGGCACCCCTAAGCCAAGGAGGTGCCCGCGACTGATCGTCACAGATCAGCCGGCCGATCGATCTGCTCAAGCCGACCTCGTGCCGCAATTCGCACATGTGGCGACCTCACGACGGCGTTGACAATCAAAGTGGGCAGCACAAAGGAAAAGTTGCCAGTAAAATCGTAAACAGCACAATCATCAGCAGTACCATCCAAGTTGGCAGTACGATCAACATTGGCATCACTGTCGCCAACAATACCAACAAAACTGGCAGTGCAATCATCAAGGTAAGCGTTGGCAGAACAATCGCCGGCAACAACACGAACAAAACAGTCAGCATACGATTGTATCGCGCGGGGCCTTCAGTTCATCCCAAAAGAAGCGGCTCAGAGATCGGCGACTGCACAGATTGCGGTCTCAAGTTGCAATGCAAGCGTTGGAAATTCCCATGGGACATCCTGCGACTGGCACGGCACAGCGCAAAGCGGCAGGCTTTGGATCTCGCGCATCGTCCCTCAAGGGGGTTGGTCTTGCCAGAAATCGTTCCGAGTGTCACAACAATGCCGCCGCCTCCAGGGTATACGCCAAGATTTCAAACGTCTTACAACCACGAAGACTTACACAGCTTGATCCCGAGCCTTTCGAACATCAATGCGCCAACTCCTGCGAGTGGTTTTTTAACTCTGGTTCCAAGGCCAACGTATACGATTACATAAGATGCTTCCGTTCGGGCAGACGAGATGGTTCCAAGGGAAGGCGGAGGCCCCAAAGCGCTGTCCCCGACATCCTCGAAAAACCACACCGTCGACATCGTCGACGAAGACGGCCCTGCAGTCAGAGGTGACGTATCCATGAGCGCATCCGTCGCTCATGCAAAATAGGACTTGGAAGAACATTCGGCTGCAGAGAAGGCAATTGATGTTAACGCGTACCTTGGAACACGACAGGACAATGATTCGGTACAATTACTTTCATCCCCGCATTTGGCTCACCAAGACTTGGTCGCAACATATGACCCTGTGTGTGAAGGCAGCGAGCACGTTCCACAATCAACATGGGAGGCCGCTTCTTTCTGCCACCAGTCGTGGCACCCTAGGCGTAGCGAAAGAGGTATGGAGCGGGATGAGGAAGTGAGGAGGTGGAGGAGAGACTGTTCACCTAGTGTTGCGGTGTGTTTGTGTGTGTTTTTGTGTGTGTGTGTGAGTGTGTTTTGTGCGTGTGTGTGTGTGTGTGTGTTGTGTGTTGTGTGTTGTGTGTGTGTGTGTTTTGTGTGTGTTTTCTGTGCATGCGTGTGTGTGTGTTGTTGTGTGTGTGTTTTGTGTGTGTGTGGTTTGTGTGTGTGGTTTGTGTGTGTGTTTTGTGCGCGTGTGTGTTTTGTGTGTGTGTGTTGTGTGTATGTGTGTATGTGTTCTTCGTGTGTGTGTGTGTTGTGTGTGCGTTTTGTGTGTGTGTGTTTTGTGTGTGTTGTGTGTGCTTGTGTTTTGTGTGTTGTGTGTGTTGTGTGTGTGTTTTGTGTGTTTGTTTGTGTGTATGTTGTGTGTGGTGTGTGTGTGTGTGTTTGTTTTGTGTGTGTTGTGTGTTGTGTGTGTTTTGTGCGTGTGTGGTGTGTGTGGTGTTTGGTGTGTGGTGTGTGTGGTTTGTGTGTTGTGTGTGTGATGTGTGTGTTGTGTGTGTGGTGTGTGTGCGTGTGTGCCTGTGTGTGTGTCTGCGTGTGTCTGCGCGTGTTAGCGCGGGGCCTATAATGGCAAAAAGAAGCCCACAAGGGGCCAGGCCCCACTGAGGGGCCGAGGCCCCAAGAGGCCATCCCAAGACAGGGGCGGGCCTCAGGGGATCCCGAGAGCCCAGACGAGCCGCAAAGGGCTGCCACCAGGGCACCTCGGCCCCGAGGCGCCACCCGGCCAGTCAGCTCGAGCCCCCGTCAAGGGGCATCAGCGCGAAGCGCTGGAATATATACAACTGTGCAGATACGCGACGGGCGAACCCCAAACACGCTAGCACACCCCAAGCGGCACGGCGGGGCAGGCGAGGCGCGGGAACCTCCACGCCCACACGCAGAGGCCCGCGGCTACAAGGGGCCCAAATTGCCCTGGCGCTCGAGTCGGCCTCGGCGGCCTCCTCCGCCCTGCTCAGCAGGCTCTCCTCGTCGCGGCCGCACGCCTCCAGCGAGGCCTTCCGCGATCCCGCTCCGGCCGCGGTGCCACCAGCCGCCGCGGGCCCCTCGGCCGATGAGGCGGCCGCATCGCCTGCGCCGCCCTCAGCAGCACAAGCCACCTAGGCGCTGCCCGCGACTCCCGCTGGTGCATCAGGCTGCACTCCGAGCCACGTCCATCACAGCCCCAGAAGAAGGGGAAGCTGTGGTCTGACTCCCATCGGGCACAGCACGGCTGCCTCAACGGCCACAGCCGCAGGGCCAGCGGGAGCAGCGCGATGGGCCGCGCCCCTCCGTCGGCTTTGGGAATGAAAACCATGAACGTCACCTGTCCCCTGAACGAAGAAGGCTCGTCCTCGAAAGCCAACAGGATGTCAATCAAGCGAAGCTGCTGCGCCTCTGGCAGCAGGAGGAGCTGGCGAGGGTGCAAGTTGTCGCAGCCCAACCCCACAGACGGGCCGTAGCGCCTGCACGCCTGCTGCAGGTCCTCCAGGGTGATGGGCGGCAGCGTCCATGAGCCAACATCCCACCTGTGGGCTCCGACCCCGCGGGAGAAGCCCTCCTGGAGCCAGAGCCGCTGCAACGTGGGCGTGAGCTGGCCCACGGCGTCCATGCCGATGAGCGGCCCCCCAGCGTCGGCGACCCTGACCACAGGCGTGGGAGCCGCCTGGGAGAAGCGGTGGGCCAGGCGGCCTCCTTTCTCCACAGCCGTCTGGGCCCAGCTGCGCCAAGCTGCCGCGCCCTCGGCGGCATCGCGCCTCTGGGACACCAGGAGCCACGACTGCAACTTGGCGATCGCCGCGGGGCAGCCCATCACCCCCGCGTGGAAGGCGAGGTCGCCCCACTTCTCGTCGGAGGCTCCAGGGAGGGCCTCGCCCCAAAGGCCAGTCGCATCCTGGGTCGCCTCGTCTAGGAGCTTCGCCCTCGCCTCCTCCTCCTCCTGCACGTACCTCCAAGAGTGGTTCGGGTGCCACCTGCTGGCCTGCTCCGCCCGAATCCTCTGGAGGGCGACGGCAAGGCAGCTCCTCAGGCAGTGGGTCAGCATGCTGCACTTCAACCTGGCATCCCGCTGCACCAGCGCGCTGAAGGGCATGCGCGTGAACTTGGGCCGTGCCGCACGCCCTAGGTAGCGCGGCAGGTCGCCTGGCGCGATCTCGAGGATGCCCGTGAGAGTGCCCTCCGCCGCCTCGATCCACACGCCGAAGGCAGCGGAGAGACAGATCGGGCGCGAACCCTGAGCCCATGACCAAGTTACCACCTTCTGCGCCTCCTTCCCGCGCTTGCCGACAGTGAAGGCCTGGACCAGGGCGTCCTCGCGGGGCCGCAGACCCTTGACCTCCACCTCAGGAAACCGCGCGGGACGGGAGGGCACCTCGACCAGGGCGACGCACCTGACGTCCTGGAGGCGCAGCGGCACAAGGGAATGCGGGTGCAGCCCGAAGTCACTGAGCGTGGACGTGCAGGACGCCGCGCAGGTGGCCAGGTCCGACGACGTGAAGAACCAGTCGAAGACGCGCCCCAGGCCCTGGGCACAGCAAGACGCCTCCGAAGGCCCCCGCACCTGCCCGCAGACCGCAGCCGGCCAGCCCAGCTCCTCGGCCTGGAGCCCCACCCTAACCTGGAACGTGACGCCGCCCGACGTGGCGTTCGGGCCAGACTGCTCCGTGGCCACCGCCTCGTGAAGGAAGGCGGTGTGTCCGAGACGGCGCGCCGTCGTCCTGGCCCCAGGCATGCGCTCCTGGGCCAGCCTCGTCTCCCGCAGGAGGACCAGCTGCGGCCAGTACTGGTGGGCGTGGAAGAAGGCCTCGATGACCTCGACGCTCCTGTTCCAGACGTTTCCATTGCGGCCCAGGACCTCCAGGCCAGCCAGCAGTGGGCACGGACTGCCAGGGCCCAACCCTGGTGCGGGCGGAGGCCCGAAGCGAGCCTTGCCAAGGCAGGCCTCCTGCGCCGTCATCCTCGCTCTCTGGCCGCTCGGCACCTCGGCTTCGCTAAACCCGTCGAGGGACTCGGCCACCCGCTCGCCGGCGGCCTCGACGGGGAGCGCGGGGGGGTGAGGGGCATCGGCCACCCGCCCGTCGGCGGCCCTCAACGCTCCCCCATAGCCTGGTGCCGACCTCGTAGGTGGCCCGCTCGGGCGCCGCCTAACCCTCCTGCTGCTATCAGCACACGGGCCTGCCGCAGCGACGTCAAGGACACCTGCGGCTGCCAGCAGCAGGGCCAGCAGCCGCCGTGGCCAGCGGCTGGTCGTCGAGGAGGGCCGCTCCAGCGTTGGCAAGGCTCCTAGCCAGCGGCTGGGCTGCGGGCCATGCGCCGCGCGCCGCTCCTCGCCGCGCTGCCTGTCCACGCTCGGCGGCATCCTGCACGGACGGGACCGACGACGCTCGGGTCCGCTCCTCATCGTCTCCATCGAGGTCTTCGTCGGAGACGTCGACGGGAGTGTCGGCCCAGGATGAGCGGCCCTTGGGCTCAGGGGGTGCCTGCTTGCGGACCGCAGCGATCTGCCTGGCGACCTCGGCGAAGGCGGCCTCCCCGTTGCCCGCGGCGAACCCCTGCGGCAAGGCCTCAACCTGCTGAATGAGGCCGAAGACCAGCCCGAGCAGGTCCGTGCCAGCGAAGGCTGCCCCAACCTCCTGGGCCTGTCTGGCCTCAGCGGCCTTCTGCTCCTCGCGGTGAGCCTCGAGGGCAGCTCGGCACTCCTCGACGGCCCCTGCGCACGCGGCCTCCCGAGCGACTGCCTCCTCACGCTCGGTGATGGCCGCCGCGTGGGCCTCCTCCGCCTTGAGCAGCGCCTGCTCCTTGGCCCGCCCCTGCCTGACCATCTTATCCAGGGCGTTGCCAGCGCCGTGGAGCGCCTTGGGCAGGGGGGTGTCGGCCTTCCTGCGATCAGCCTGCGCCGCCTCCGCTGCCGCGAGTCTGCGACGCTCACGGTCGAGGGCCGTTCGCAGCGACTGCAGGCACGCATCATCGATGGACTCGCCAGGGGCCGCAAGGAAGTCCTCGATGCGCTTGACCTCCTGGCGGTGCCGCTCAACGGCCGACAGCTGCATGCTGCTGGCCTCGCTGGCGCCTGCCAGGCTGGCGGCCCCCGCGCTGGCTGCGCGGGCAGCAGCGCGCTTGGCCTGGCGCCTCGCTTTCCTCCCACGGGGCTGGACGACGAAGCCCTCGGCGTCAGCGGCAGACTGCTCCAGGCCAGCGGCGGCCGCGGGCGGCTGGGCTGCCTTGACCCACGGCGGGGCCACTCGGCCGCAGCTGCGGCACTGCCAGAGCGAGCACCAGTTCCACTCCCTGCAGAGACGGCTGGAGCAGACCCAGTAGCTCCACTGGCTCTTGGCCTTGCCGCCGACCGCGACGTCGTCCCGAGAGCGGCCTCCAGCTGGCTGTCCGTGCGCCACCATGGCAAGGCAGGATCTGACGAATGGCCTCGCGGCCCAAAACTGCGGCCTCTCGGCTGAGACCCGAGGCCCAGAGAACTCGCACACGAGAGCTGGCCCAAAGCGCGGAGCCCCTCGCGCTCAGAGCGCCGCGGACGACTCGCGGTCGTCGGGTGCTCAATGGCCTTGAGCCAAAATGGCTACGGATGTGTGTCTGTGTGTGTCTGTGTGTGTCTGTGTGCGTCTGTGTGTGTCTGTGTGTGTGTGTGTCTGTGTGTGTGTGTCTGTGTGTGTCTGTGTGTTTGTCTGTGTGTCTGTGTGTGTCTGTGTATGTCTGTGTGTGTCTGTGTGTGTGTCTGTGTGTGTCTGTGTGTGTCTGTGTGTGTGTGTCTGTGTGTGTGTCTGTGTGTGTCTGTGTGTGTGTGTCTGTGTGTGTGTGTCTGTGTGTGTGTGTCTGTGTGCGTGCGCGCGTGCGTGCGAGTGTGCGTGTGCGTGTGCGTGTGGGTGTGGGGGTGGGTGTGTGTGTTCGAGCGAGCGGCGCCCGAGACGAATTGCGCCTAGGTTTAGCCCCGCTCCTCGATCCGCTCCGCCTACATGTTCTTGACCGTGGTGGGCCCGTGGGCCACGTGGCCACCAGGGCAGACCATGGAGCCGGCATCTCTAAATTGAGCGCGTGCATGGGAGGCCGTTTCTTTCTGCCACCTGTCATGGAAGACAAGGGGCACGTCGTCTGGGGGTCGGCGGAATGGCGTAAGCCTCTTGAAGAAAGTTAGTAGGAGGGAGGGAGGGAGGAGGAGGGAGGAGGGAGGCGGAGGGAGGAGGGAGGGCGGGATGGATGAGAAAGAGGAGGAGAACGAGGACGAGGGGATGGATAAGAAAGAGGAGGAGGAGAAGAAAGGATGGAGCAGGAGGAGGGCACCAGCGCAACACCACCTTGTCCATCAGGTTCCAGGCAGGCACCTGGCCCAGAAGACTCGAGAGCGGGCCCTCTGCACCCCAACCTCCTTCCCCCAAGTCTTAGAGAATGTGCCCCCTCTCTTCCGAACAAAAGGAGGTGTTGGACTCCACATCCTCATATGTTCCCTCCTCGTCTTTTCCTTTCTGCTCATCCTCCTGATCTCCTCTCATGTTGCCTCCACCTCCTCCCTTCCTTCCTCCCTCCGTCCACTCTCCTTCACAAGCCTCATCACCACCACCTCAACCACCATCACCATCAGTGTCATCAGTACCAGCATCATCATCATCAGCATCGTCATCATCATCAGCATCATCACCACCACCATCAGCATCATCATCATCCTCAGCATCATCATCATCATCATCATCATCATCATCATCATCATCACCGCCAGCATCATCAGCGCGCTCGCTGTCGAAGTCGTCGTCGTCGTCGTCATCAACATCGTCATGATCATCAGCAGCAACAGCAGAAGCGACAGTGTCATCCTCCTCATCAGCAGCATCATTCGCATCATCCGCATCCTCATCATCAACAACAATATCAGCCAGCGTTGAATCCAAATAGATAGGAGGACAGGAGGAGGACGAGAGGAGGATGGGAGGAGGACGAAAGGAGGAGGGGAGCAGGACGGGAGGAGGACGGGAGGAGCAAAATCAAGCAAGCGGAAGCAAGCAAGCGCAAGAGAGCAATAACAAGCAAGCAAGAGCCAGCGATCAAGTGCAGGCAAGCAAGGGCAAGCATGAGCAAGCAAGAGCAAGCAAGGGCAAGCGATCAAGTGCAAGCAAGCAAGGGCAAGCAAGGGGTGTCATTGGAAATAAGGGGAGGTGCCATTGGAAAAAGAGGGGGGAGGGGGGGGCATTGGAAATAAGGAGGGGGGGCATTGGAAAAAGGGGGGGGGGCTAAAGACAAATTACTTGAGATGAGCTAGGACTCCTAAAGGGCAAGCCTATCTGGAGAACCATCATCATCATCAGCATCCTCATCATCGTCATCACCATGAGCAACATCATCACCATCATCATCACCATCATCATCATCATCATCATCATCATCATCATCATCATCATCATCATCAGCATCATCATCATCATCATCAGCATCAACATCGCCGACGTTGTCGCCGTCATCGAGGTCGTTTCCAACATTAACATCACCAGCATCATCAGCATCATCGTCATCAGCATCATCCTCATCAGAAGCATTGCCGCCGTCGTCCTCATCATCATCATCAGCATCAACAGTGTCATCGTCATCACCACAGTCATCATCACCACCATCACCATCATCATCAGCATCATCATCAAAATCATAATCATAATCATCAGTATCATCATCGTCGTTATCATCATCAGCATCATCACCAGCAGCGGCATCAGCAGCAGCATCAGCATCATCGCCGCCATCATCGTTATCATCAATCTGATGGGCATCTGCTTCATCAGCATCAGCATCAGCAGCAGCATCATCACCATCACCATCAACAGCATCATCAGCAGCAGCCTCATTATCAGCAGCATCACTATCAGCATCATCACCAGCATCATCACTATCACCATCACCATCATCATCAGTATCATCATGATGATCATCATGGTTATCATCATCATGATCAGCATCCTCATCACCATTATAATCGTCATTGTCATCATCGTCGTCATCATCGTCATCATCGTCGGCATCATCGTCGTTATCACAAACACCTACAACAAGTTCATCAGCATCATCATCAGCATCATCGCCATTATCATAATCATCATCCCCATCATCATCATGCTCAGCATCATCATCCTCCGTCGACCCGTCCTCCCTCCCTCCCTCCCTCCTCGCTCATATGTCACCCTCCTCTGACATTGATACACCTCCCTCCCGTGTCCCTCCTCCTTCTCCTCCTTATCCCTCCTCCTCATCCTCATCATGATCATCATCATGATGATCATCATCATCACCATCATCAGCATCATCATCCTCATAGTGGTACTCCTCTTCCACCTCCTCGTCCTGCATGTCCTCATCTGTCTCGTCATCCTTCTCCTTACCCTCCTCACCTCCCCCACCACCCTTCTCCCCTTTTCATATATACAATACATGTGTTGAAAGATAAACACCGTGTATATGTATACATTTATACAACACCCCTCTGCCGCGCCACTAGACGTGTCGGTAGGGCGGGCCAGGCGTTTCGCCTGAGACGTCCGCACAATGTGTGATCGTGATGCTGGCAAGAATCGACTGATCCAAAGATGGAGGGAGGTATCATTTTTCAGATTGTGGCCTTCGCCTCGGTGCCGCGCACACCCGTCTTCAAAAATTGCAGCAGTTTCAAAGATGGAGAGTAGAACCTTCTTCAAAATGGGGCTCTCGCCTGAGCGCCGCGTAGAGCCGTCTTTTAAGCCTGCAGCATTTACACGGATGGAGGGCGGTACCTTCCAAAATGGAGCGCTCGCCTTAGCGCCACGCGTATTCAGCTTAGAAGCTTCCAGCAGCTAAAAGGATGGAAGGCGGCACCTCTTCAAAATGGGGCTCTAGCAGTAGCACCGCGCATACCCGTCTTAAAATGTCGCAGCATCTGCATGGATGGAGGGCACCTCGTTTTCAAAACGGAGGTCTCGCCTTAGCGCTACGCGCACCCTGCCCCAAAACGTGCACATGTCACAAGGGTTGAGGAGGACAACACATTCCCGAGATAGGGCTATTATTTCAGACTTTCACGAATTCAACGACCAGCAAATTTCAAGCAAGAACAGAAACTAACAGCTGAACGGGTTGAGGGCGGCTCCTGCTCAAAACGGGGCTCTTACTTGCGACGTCCACATTTCAGTTAAATGGCCGGTACCGCAACCTTCTGCAACAGTCACACAAATGTGGGGGGCGGCTCCTGTACAAACGGGAGCTCTCGCCAAACGCCCCGTTGAACTTCATGATCCCGCACTTTCTCACCCTGCTCCAAGTCGCTGGAAAGATGCAAGGCCGGCGTGCTTCAAAGAGGGGCTTTCGCACGAGGGGCAGGCCCACGGGGCGCTCGCTCGTTTGCGCTCGTCGCTTGCAATAACACGGCAGGCTCGCAGAGACGTGGGCGGGAGAAGATCGGGACGGGAGGCCGCGCTGCAGCATCGTTGACGTGTGCTCCTCCGCGGGAGCCGGGCCGCGAGCCCGCAGGCTGCCCGGGCCCCCGGCCCGAGGCCGGCCTGGAAAAACCACTGCACGCCCCAGAACTGTTCGCTCCCTCCCCCCTGCTCCCTCGCGCGCCCCTCCCTCTCCTCGCCCTCGTCGCCTGGTGCGGCCCTACTCTTCGGGGCACCAGGCTCGCTGCTGATCATGGCTGGTGCATGACCCCGAAAATCGGAGTGCCAGCGCCAGGGGTGGCCCCGCTCTTCGGAGAACCAGGCTTCACGATGGGTATGGCTGGTGTGGCCCCGCCCCTCGGGGTGTCCGCGCTCGGTGTGGTCCCGCTCCTCGGGTCGCCAAGCAGACCTGGCAGGCTGAGGCTGGCCTCGGCCGCGGCCGCGTGCAGCGGCGCGCTCGCCTGCTTGCTGGATGCCCTGTGGGGAGGTCTGGAGGCCCCCCGGAGCAGCGAGCGGAGGTAGTTCCGACTGATTCCCCCTCGGTGGCGCGCCTCCTCCTCCTCCTCCTCCTCCTCCTCCTCCTCCTCCTCCTCCTCCTCCTCCTCCTCCTCCTCCTCCTCCTCCTCCTCCTCCTCCTCCTCCTCCTCCTCCTCCTCCTTCTCCTTCTCCTCCTGCTGCCCCCCCCCCTTCGGGGCCACGGTCGTCTCGTAGGCAACCTTCACGCCGTGCTCCTGCCGCCGCGCGGGACCCCCGCGCCCTGGGCTCGGGCAAGCCCGGCCAGGCAAGGGCTCGGGCACGGCGCGGCACGGCCCGGCGCGCGGGGCGCCACGGCGCCGACGGGGCCCTACGGCGCCGACGGCGCGCCCAAAGACAACAAAAACGCGGATTTGTCCGTGAAGGTCTGGAGAAACTACTGGGAATTCTCGAAATAGGCTTGCCCTGTAGGAGTCCTAGCTCAGAAATGAGCAACTGGTCTTTAGCACCCCCGCCTTTTTCCAATAGCACCCCCCCTTATTTCTAATGGCACCCCCCTCGCTCTCCCCCCTTTTGCCAATGGCACCCGCCCTTATTTCCGATGGCACCCCCCAGCTATTTCCAATGGCGAGTCCTTTGGATTCCTATGGATTCCTATGAATTGTTTGGATTCCTATGCTTGCTTGCTCTTGCTTGTTTGCACTTGGTTGCTTGCTTGCTTGCTTGCTCTTGCGTGCTTGCTCTTGCACACTCACTTGCACTTGCTTGCTTGCTCTTGCGTGCTTGCTCTCGCTTGTTTGCTCTTGCTTGCCCTTGCTTGCTTGCACTTGATCGCTGGCTCTTGCTTGCTTGTGATTACTCGCTTGCGCTTGTTTGCTTCCGCTTGCTTGCTTCCGCTTCCTTGCTTGCGCTTCCTTGATTTTGCTCCTCCCGTCCTGCTCCCGTCCTCCTTTCGTCCTCCCCTCATCCTCCTCTCGTCCTCCTCCTGTCCTCCTATCTATTTGGAGTCAACGCAAATACGCAGAATCCTTGGAGTGGTGTCGATTTGGTGGTGTCCTCCTGGGCACCTTCAGAGGGGGCGAGGTCGACGCTTCCTGACGTTCTCGTCGGTTCCCCGAGGTTCTCCAGCCTCGCCTTCCAGCCGCTGCGCCTCGCAGAGAGCGGTCCCGGGGGTTGCCCGGATCGTCCCAAACGGCCGCGGGAGGCCCGAGCAGTGGGCCGAAAACCAAGACCAAATCGCTGGGCGGCGCGCCCTGGGGAGATTATAGAGGGGGCAGGCCTTCTCAAAGGCGGCGGGGCTTCTCAGGAGCCCTCTGGCCTTCCGAGGAGCCTCAGCGATGCTGCAGAAAGCTCCTCAGAGGGCCAAAGCCCCGCCTGTGCCTCCCAGGAAGGTCCGCCCCCTCGGCCCTCCCCCTGGGCGCGCCGCCAAGAAGACGCGCGCGGGGCCTCTCGGCGCCGACGCCGCCTCAGAAATGAAGATGGCGGCCCAGGCCCAGGCATCATCGGGTGCTGCTGGGAAGCGAGCTTGGCCCTTAGAGCCCTCGGGAGACTTCTGGGCCTCGTGGAGGGTGCTCTCGGAGGCCACGCGCGCCTCCCTGCGAAAGCTGGGGCCACCTTGTGCCAGGGCCACTTCTGACAAACCCGACTTCGAGAGGGAGAAGATCGAACTCCCGATCACGCCGCGATGTAGCGAAACTCCGACCCCATCTGCTCTAGCCTCGCTCGGCATGGATTAAGACATGGGTCCTGCTGGAAGCGTGTCCTGAAGTTGTTCGCCGTCACCACCACCATTATCAGCACCGCCGTCAAACTAGTCATGGCAACCACCATCCTCATCATCATCATCATCTTCATCATCAGCAGCAGCACATCATCATCACCATCATCATCAGCAGCACCATCATCATCACCATCATCATCATCATCATCATCATCATCATCATCATCATCAGCACCATCATCAGCAGCATCATCATCAGCATCATCAGCATTAGCATCCTCATCGTCATCATAAACATCATACTCAGCAGCATCGGCATCCCCATCAACAACTCATCCGTCTCGTCATCAGCAGCAGCAGAATAACCTCATCATAATCATCATCCTCATCATCATCATCATCAGCAGCAGCATCGTCATCAACATCACTATCAGCATCTTCACCAAAGTCATCGTCAGCGGCATCATCGTCATCTTCATCACCACCACCATAATGTCATCATCACCATCATCATCGTCGTAAGCTTCACCATCACTACGACCGCATCATCTCAGCGTCGTCGTCATGAGCATAAGCATGATCACCATCACCACCATCATCGGCATCATCATCTGCAGCAGCCTCATCGTCATTTTCGGAAGCATACTCAGCACCCTCAAACTCAAACATCAACGGTATCCTCATTATAATCATCATCAGCATCATTATCATCATTATCATCATCTGCATCTGCACCTTCATCATTAGAATATTCTTCATATCCATCGTCATAGTCATCGCCGTCGCCATAACAATCGCAACGTAATCGCCATCACGATCACCGCCAACGTCATCATCATCATCATCAGCATCATCATCATCATCATCATCATCAACGTCATCAGCATCATCAGCATCAGCATCATCATCAACGTCATCATCATCATCATCATCATCATCATCATCATCATCATCATCATCATCATCATCATCATCATCATCATCATCATCATCATCATAATCATCATCATTCACTTTTCCCATCTCCCCCTTCCCCCTACCCTTCCCCCCCCACACCCCTCCCCCCTGATATAAATCCCCTCCCCCTCCCCCACCCCTCCCCCCACCCCAAACACCCTCTGGACGACAACGAACAACGACGACGACGACGACGACGACGACGAATGCCCTCGTCCGACCACCCCCATGAAGACGACGACGATGATGACGGAGGTGGTGATGATGATGATGATGATGATGATGATGATGATGATGATGATGATGATGATGGTGAGGAGGAGGAGGAGGATGACGATGAGGATGATGATAATGATGGTGGTGGTGAAGATGATGATGGTGATGATGGTGATGACGATGATGATTGTGGAGGTGATGACGACTATGATTATGATGGTGATGACGACGACGACGACGACGACGACGACGACGACGAGGACGCCGGCGAACACGACGACGACGACGATGACGAGCCGCGGCTCCTCCTGCGCGGTGCTCTGTGGGAAGGTGTCCCCCACCCGGCGCGTGTCCGCAGGCCGCGGGACACACACCTCTGCAGGGCACGGCACGAAGGGCAAGGCACGGAGGGGAAGGCGGGGAGGAGAAGACGAGGAGAGGAGGGGAGGGGGAGGGGAAAGGAGGGCGGAAGGGCAGGGCGAGGACGAGGAGGAGGAGGGAGGAGGAGGAAGAGGAGGAGGAGGAGGGGGAGGAGGAGGAGGAGGAGGAGGAGGAGGAGGAGGCGGAGGCGGAGGAGGAGGACGGAGGAGGAAGAGGGAGGACCAGGAGGGAGGAGGGAGGAGGAGGAGGAGGAGGAGGAGGAGGAGGAGGAGGAGGAGCTCCTTCTATTGTGTCCATGCCTCGAAGGTATGGCCAGAGTAGATGGGGCCAGAGGACCAAACCGCATCACCAACGCATCGGCGATACGGCACTGTCTGGCGCCTGGTCTTCTCATCGCTGATGCATTTGCGATGCGGCGCGATCCTCCGACCACATCTGCTCCAGCCCTTTTTATAGTCTGCTCTGGGAACCCTGACCAGCAAAAAAAATGCCACCTCTTGAAAACGCATCTTTTCGGCTACACGCAAGAGTGGCCCTGGGTCAGAGTGATTTTTAGTGCGCGGCTTTTGGGGCGCCGCGGGGGGACCAAACACAAGCGCGCAAGACGACCGCATTGCGTTCGGCGGTCGGGGGACCCCATTTGGCCCGCACCAAAGGTCACTCCGGCGAAAGGTCACTCTAACGTCTATTCGATCTTTTACTTCTGTTGGCTTCCGCCAGTCTTCTGCCGGCGTGGCCGCCCCCGTTCTGCTTCCGCCGGCCGTCCTCCGAGGCAGAGGAGAGGCAACCCCTGGATCCATCGAAGGCGAGGCCTTTTCCTGCAGGCCTCCCAGATTGGGTCCGAGCAGATGGGGTCGGAGGATCGCGCCGCATCGCCGATGCATCGACGAGGCATCGGCGACGTCGGCGGTGAATCGGCGACGCCGGTGCGTGGAAAATCTGGCTCCACATCGAGCCGCGTCGCCGCGGCATCGGCGATGCGGCGCGATCGTCCGACCCCAGCTACATTGACCCCGTCTGGGAGGCCCAGATTTCTGGAACGCCCAATCCGGGGAGGCCTCCCTTCTCGCCCCCTCGGAAGCTGCCGACGGCAGCGCGCGATCGGTACCCGCTGGGCGCAAGCGCTCGGCCGCGGTGGGGCGTCGCGGCGCCCGCGCGGGATAAGATGGCCGCTCCTGGGCCTGCGTCAGGAAGCCAGGGAGGATGAGAAGGCGGACGAGGAGGGGGAGGAGGAGGGGGAGGAGGAGGCGGAGGAGAAGGAGGAGGAGGAGGAGGGGGAGGAGGAGGGGGAGGAGAAGGAGGAGGAGGAGGAGGGAGTGACAAGGGAGGGAGAAGGGAAGAGGGAGGAGGAGGAGGACGACGACGAGGAGGAGGAACAGGGAGAAGGAGGCGAAAAAGGAGGTGGAGGAGGACGGAGCAGGAGGAGGGAAGAGGAGGGAGGGAAAGAGGAGTGAGGAAGGAGGAGGTCAGGGAGTCAGGGAGGTGGGAGGACGACTTGAGGCAATATGACTTCGGGGCGCCTTAACCCCATTAGTGGGTCCAGTTTCCTGGAGCACCACCCTGAAGGGCACGGTGGCCCGATAGTGCGAATGGTCTGGGGCTGTGGTCCAGACCGCACGGAACGAGGTCGCGCTGGGCTAAGAACATGCCAGAGTCACAGGAAATCCGCAAGAGGGTCCCAAGAGGACCCCAGGGCAGTCACAGGAGAGGAGGGCTCACAAGTGGAAACATCAGCGTGGATCTTCATATTGGAACATGCCAGAGCAGCAGGAAGGCCTCCCAAGAGGCCCCAAGTCGGTCACAAGATGACCCACAAGGCAGATCTACAGCATAGATTTTCCTCGTTTGGAAAAGGCCACTCTCGGTTATAAGGGGCCTCGTAAACCAGGGGATGTGTTCACCCTGGACTTTGTGACGCGCAATTGGTGCCGCTGGACCGTGATGCGCAACGGACACACCAGAGAATTGATTGATCGACAACGGGCGTGAAGCACGCATCCCAATCCCACAGAAGCGGCAAGGTCTATGTATAGCAGAAGGGCGGGCTACACCTGAGCACTAAACACAGCATCGCTGTGATTCCAGAAGGCAGGGACTTATGTGTAGGTTCTCTTATCGGCCACGCGTCCGAGACAAGGATTAAGACAATTGTGGGTAGGTTCTTTGATCGGCCGCGCGACTGGGACAAAAGTTACCAAAATGTGCCCCTCTCTCGGAAGGGAATTGGGAATGTGACTAATTAAGAAACGACAAATGCACAAAACTCGGTGCCACGCTATCCTCCCGAAGATGGGCTGGCCTCGCCCAGACTCACTATACGTGCATTTGCCTGCGGATGGGAAGGCACGCCTCAACGCTGTCTTGCGCACGTGGCCGCAACTCCGCCCCCCGGCGGGCATCGAAGATCCTTTCAGGGGGATTGTAGCAATGTCTGGTAAAATATGGCATGGTGTGGTTCACGGGTAACCCCCCGCCGGAGAGTTACCTGTGACATTAATTGTCCAGTTGTGCGCTATATTCAGGGTGGTACTGGTCTCAGAGGGCCCCGAAACTGAACGGACAATGCGGCAACCGACAGACCTGTGCAAAGTTCCTGTGCCCCTCTGCCGCAGAATGTTCTCTCTCTGTAGCGGCTCCCAGGCGGAAATAACATCTGATCCTTGACGTAGGCCTCCCTCTGCCGCAACCATGGGGTGAGACCCAGCCTACGACCACACACAGTATTTTGCGTCGGCGGCTAGGCAGATTCACTGCGCTGGCGATGAGGCGTTGGTAAATGTACGAACGCGAATTGAGCCACCATGCAGGTGGAGGAGGGAGGAGGATTCCGGCGGCGGCGGGAGGGAGGAAGAAGCCAGGCCCGCTCAGAGCGGGGCCAAAGACGCGGCGGGGGCGGCGCCAGGGGGCGGGGACCAGCAGCGGCAAGCCAGCAGCTGAGCCAGCTGGGGGGGAAGCCGGCAATGCAGGCTGCCAGGCAGCAGGCCGTTGCGGAGGGGGCCAATGCCCAGCAAGGGCTGGTGACGAAGGCGAACACGAAGAGCGCCCGGGCCCGGCGGGTGCCGATCGAGTTCACGCGTGGCCTACGTAAGCAACTAGGCCAGCGACGGCCAGTGCGAGACCACCTCCAGGTGAAGGGTCGGCCTGAAAACCTGGCAAAGCAGAGGCGGGGGGCGGGGCGGGGCGCCGGCGGCAGAACCAGCCCAGAGCCTCAGGGCGAGGCGAGGCGCGGCTGGAGAGCCGAAAGGCAATCCCGTCGCAAGGGCGAGGGCCGCTGGGGAGGGGCACCGAACTGGTGCACTGATGGTAGACGCAAGGCCCAAAGCGGATGGCTGGGGAAAAAAAGCACAGATAGGAGAGTCGGCGGGAGCCAGGGTGCCGGCGGTGCCAGGCAGGGGTGAAGGCAGAAGGTGCCCGGCCCGCAAGGAGGCGCCGAGGCGGCCGGGAGGGGCAAAGCCCGGGTCGCGGGCTGGTGCGAAGGCAGGACGGGGGCGGTGGCAGGGCGGGCAGCAACCCGACCTGTGGAAAATCCGCTCCGTGGTCCGAGTGCTGCCGAAGAGGGCGGCAGCCGAGGCGGCGCAGTGCTTCTCCAGGTGGGGGGGTAGTGCCTGGAAACCAGGCAGGCCGAGGCGGCGGAGGGGGGGCGGGCGACAAGACCAGCCCAGGGCCCCGACCCCCAGGGTGGCGGCCAGCGGGCCAGGAGGCAGACCGGCCGCGAGCGCGGGGGCAGCAGAAGCGAGAGACACCGAACTGGTGCACGGTCAGAATTGGAGAAGCCAGGCCACTGGCGAAGCAAGACGCTGAGCGACGCCAGCGAGCCAAAAGTCTGCCGTGCGGCCGCAGGCTGGGGCAAGCAAGCAAGAGAAAACTGGGGACCAGCCGGCGGGCCACGGGCGCCAACCTGGGCTGGAGAGTCCAGCGCCAAGGCCACAGGCGCAGGGGAGGCGAGAGGAGGGCAGTCTCACGCCAGGGCAGCCCAGCGGACGCCATGCGCTGAGGACGTAGGGGCGCAGTGCGGGAGACGCACCAGTGGCAGCGGGGCGGCCGCCACGGCACCCAGGGGAGGGTCGGCCGGCGGGGCCCAGGGGAAGAGGCACCGAACTGGTGCACTGTCAGCGACCGGGGAACGGCCCAGCCCTGGCGGGGGGTAGGGCGCGCGCCCGGGAGGAGGAGCACGGACAGTCAGCGAGCGACTGCGGCGTGCGGGGCAGCGGCTCGAGCACTGTCGAGGCCGACGCTGCGGCATGGTTGGGGCCGGCCCAGGTGCCGTGGGATTGGGCTGGGGTCGGTTCGGATCTTTGAGGTTAGTGCCGGGTAAAGCTCCCCGGGCGCCGCTGCCTGTCCATGGAGTGCTCGTTGATGGGCCAGGCTGAGCCAGCGCGCCGCTTGCCTTTCCCGCGAGGCTCCGGGCCTTTCCCTTTGCCCTTGCAGAGCCTGGCAAGGCGCTCCCTCTCCTGCAGTTCTTCGCCCCAGGGTCGTTGCCAGTTGACCTTGACGCCAAGTCTCCTGCACAGGTTGAGTTCTTTGCAGGCCTGGCCCCCCTTGGCAGCTGGGTCGCACGTGGACCCTTGGCGCCCTGCCCGGTTGTCGCAGACTGCACCCGACAAATAGCATGGGGCCGCACTCCCGTTGTAGGCGGTTGACGACCTCAGGCCAGTTCCCCCTCCTTTCTGCAGTGCAATTCCATAGTGGGTGTCATGAAACGGCCTGGCGGGACATGTTACACAGCGAGTCGCGGGGGTAGCGGGCCGGGAGGTACGCCGCGCGGCGGGCGCAGTCGGGCGGGCACGCCTGCCGCTCGCGCCCGCGGGAGGCGCCGGCTTCCTCCTGTCATTGCCGAGGGGGAGGAGCGCGCGGGGCGTGCTCCAATGTCCGCGGGGTTTTGCGCGCAGGTTCGTCGGCGGCCACAGCGGGCGCGGGCCCGCCGTCGGATTGCTCTGCCTGCAGAGCCTGCCCCCCTTCTGGGCCGCTGCCCCGTCGCCCCGTCTGCGCGAGGGGCTGGCTGCAGGGCTGGGCAGCGCGGGCCCCCCGCCCTGGGGCGCGGGGCGCACTGGCGGCGGCGAGCGGGCGGAAGGGTTCCAGTCCGGGGCGCCGCCGCGGGGCGGGGTGGGAGGGGCCCGGGAAGTGTCGGGGGAGAAGTCCGCAGCTGCACGGCCAACGGCGTCGCCTGGAAGGCGGCAGGGGGCCGCGAGCCCGAGCGGGGCTGGGGAAGCTGGCACTGCCCCGATCCACGGGCGGCCGTCGGGCGGCCGCCGGGGGTCCGGCGCGCGCGTCCGCTGCGCTTGGGCCTGGCGAACCACCAGGAGCAGGCGCGTTGTCGACGCCCGTCATGGCGGGGGAAAACACCGATTTCGTCGCGGTTGGACCGTTGCCGCACCCCTCCTGTCCTCGGGTGGCACCCGGCTAACGGAAGAGCGCGCGCGTCACGGACGTTGACGGACTCCAGGGAGCCGAGAAGCAGCTCCCGGCTGCATCGGCTGGGGTCGCGCCACCTGTGCTCTGCGCGTTGGTCGTGTCTTTGCCTGCAGGCGCCCCGCAGAGCGGCTATGTTGCGGTCACCCGCGGAGGCGGGATGATACCTTTGACCGTGCAAGTAGCTAACGAGGCGGGCCAGCGCGGCGCGCTTGCCGCCCCAATCCGCGCCCCTGGGAACCCCTGACTCGGGAACTGCGGCGCCGTAGATACTGGCGAGGAACTCCTTGCAGAAGGGTTCTGTCCACGCCCCGGGGCCCCGGGGACCCCCTGGCGGGCGCGCGCCTCGTCGCGCCGCCGCGCGGCCCAGGCCCTCCGGGCGTCGTCAACGCGGGGGGGAAGCGCCCTGGCGCGCGCCAGTGGCGCGGGCAACGGAATGGTCCGCCTTGCCCTGTAGGGGCTGAGGAGCAACGTGGGCGAGGGCCCCGAGGTCGCCGATGACCCTCACTCTTCGCGCGGGGCGTCGGGGGGGGTCAAGCGCGGGGACGCGGTCGACGAGGCTATCCGCAGGGCGGGAGCGTCGCGCAGTCGGGCGGTCGCGGGATCGGCGCATCACTCCCCCCACCACGGCGGGAAGGCGAGGGCCGGGGCCAGGCTGACGGGAGGGCGCTGGGCCCGCCCCCTCGTCGCGCGCCCGCGGCCGGCGGAGCGGTGCCAGCGGCCGCCTCTGGCCGTGATGGGGCGGGGGGCGCGTGGCTGGATAGGCGACTGCAGGAGCTGTCGCGGCTGCCGCCGCTGCGGCCCCTTGGCTGACTGGCGCGGCTCATGGGCGCGCAGCTGCTCGCCGCGCGGCTAGGCGACCTGCGGCAGGGGCCCCGACCGACCTGGCGCCAGCTCAGGCCCGGGGAGTCCACCCGCTTTGCGGTCCTGGCGAACTGTCGGCGAACAGGGCTGACGGTCCGCGGGCGGCGCCCCCCGGCGTCGGGGGGGGCCCGGCCCCGGCGGGCGCCGGGCGGGCGCGCCACACGCAGCGCGCGCAGTCAGGCTGCTGAGCGCTGCGCGCGGCGCGCATGGTGCCACATTGCCCGCGGCAAGGATCCATCGCTCCTGCTGGTCGCTACTTCCGAGCAGTTGGGGGCATGGGGCCATTAAGGGCCCTGCCTACCCTCAGAAGCCAACCAAGGGGATTGCACGCACAAAATGCACCCCCCCCTGGGAGGGGGGGGCGGGGCGGCGGCTCGTCATTTTGCGCCCTTCGCCATGACATCCCAAAAAACAAGACCGCTGATCTCACCGCCAGACTGCACCCTTGAGGCAGATGCTTCGAGACGGCGACAGGCACGCAGAGTTTGCGAATAAATGGGGGCAAGCATTGTGCCTGGCCAGTATCCAAGAAAGGACGGCAGCGGTAGCCGAATAGACGCGAGCGCGCGCGGGGCCGCTGGCCTCGCCGCCAGGCTGCGCCCCTGAGACAGTCACCTCGCGACGGGGATAAGCGCGTAGAATCCGCGGACACGCGAAAGCTGGCAACGCAGCCAAACGGCGAATAAAAGGAGACGACTAGTACCCAAGGAAACGTGAGAGCGCGTAGGACCGCTGGCCTTGCCTCCAGGCTGCGTCTTGAAGGCAACTGCCTCGCGACGGGGGCAAGCGCGCAGAACCTGCGGATGCACGAAAGCCAGCATGCATCCCAGCCAGCGCCCAAGAGGAGACGAGCAGGACCGCCGGCCTCGCCGCCTGGCTGCGCCCTTGAAGCAACTGCCTCGCGACGGGGATAGCGCGCATAATCTGCGGGCGCACGAGAGCTAGCACCGGCCGCTTGCCAGGCTCCAAAAGAAGACGAATGTGGTAGCCTAAGAGGCGTGAAACTGCGCGAGGCCGCCGGCCCTGCCGCCGCGCCTTGCGCGCGGCGCCACTGCTCGCGACGGGGGCCAGCGCGGAGAACTGCGAAAACTTCGTTGCACTGCCGCCAGCAAGCGCCCACGAACAGACGGATCGCGATAACTGGGGAAACGCGAGAGTACGAAGGACCGCCAGCTTCTCCGCCCGGCTGCGCCCTCGAGGCAGATGGCTCGCGACGGGAGTGAGCGCGCGAAATCTGCGGACGCACGAGAGATGGCACTGCCGCCAGCAAGCCACTAAGAGGAGACGACCCTTGGTAGCGGATAGACATGAGAGCGCGCAGGGCCGCCGGACTTGCCGCTGGGCTTTGCCCCGGAGGCAACTGTCTTGCGACGGTCCTTGATGCCACTGCCGCGGGACGGGGGCAAACGCGCAGACTCTGTGGATGCCCGATTCTCGATATGCCACCAGCAAGCGTACGATCGCGGTGCCTGGAGAGATATGAAAGAAAACATGCCCGCCACCCTTGCCGTTGGACCTTGAGGCCACTGCCTCGCGACGGGGGCAAGCGCGCAGAATCTATGGACGCACGGAGGCCACCACTGCCGCCAGACCGTGTCCTAAAACGACGAGCCGCGGCATCCAGCGAGACGTGAGACCGCACAGGGCCGCTGGCCTCGCCGCAGGGCTATGTCCCGAAGGCATCTGCCTCGTGACGGGGGCAAGCGCGCAGAATCAGTGGATGTGCGAAGGCCAGCATGCACCCCAGCCAGCGCCCACGAGGAGGCGAACCGTGGTAGCCACAGGGACATGAGATTACGCAGGACCGACGATCATTGAGGCAACTGCCTCGCAACGGGGGTAACAAACACCAGTGGGTGCACGAAAGCCTGTATTTCCGCCAGCCAGCGTCGAAGAGGAGATGGACCGTGATAACGGATAGACGCAAGAGCGTGCAGGACCGCCGGCCCTGCCACCAGGTTTTGTCCTTGATGCAATTGACTCGCGACGGGGGCAAGCGCACATAAGCTGCGAATGCACGAGTGTCACTGCTGTCGCCAGCCAGCGCCCAAACGAGTGCCAGAGGAGAGGCGTGAGAGTGTGCGGCGTGTGCGGCACCGCTGGCCTTGCCGCGGGGAGTGCCCTTGAGGCAAGTGCCTCGCGACGGGGGCGGGCGCGCAGAATCGATCGATGCACGATTGTCGGCACAACCGCCAGCCAGACTCCGAAAGAAGACGAATCGTGGTAACCGCACGGACGTGAAAGTGCGCAGGACCGCCGGCCTCACCGCCCGGCTGCCTCGCGACGGAGGTGGGAGCACGCAGGACCACCACTTGCCGCTGGACTGTGTCCTTCAGGCAACTGCCTCGCGACGGGGGCAAGCAGGTGCTGTGTCGAGACACCTGGGCGAAGATCTCGAGTTCCTCGCAGTGAAGACCTCGATTTAAAGACATCATCGAGCTGAAGGCCTCGTGGTGAAGACCTCGACGTGAAGCCTTCGAGATGAAGGCCTCGAGGTGATCCTCGACAAGGCGAAGACCTCTCGGTGAAGACCTGGGAGTGGAGGCCTGAAGGTGAAGGCGTCAAGGCCAGCTCTTGCCGCTGGGCTGCCCTCGAGGGAAGTACCTCGTGTGCCCGCGTCGCCCAGGCTTCCTGACCCCATGGGGTGATTGTGCAGGTGCTCTGAGGGCGTGCGCCATGCGCGCACCCTTGCCGGCGCCCCATGCGTCCTGCACAACAGCCACCCCAGGGTCTGCGGAAAGCCATCGGCATGGGGGCAGGAGGGAGGAGGAGAAGGAGGAGGAGGAGGAGGAGCAGGGAGGGAGAAGGGAGGGGGGAGGGGAGAGGGCGGGGGATGGCAAGCTGGGTGTGCTCGCGCCATATCTGAGAACCCCTTCCCACCCATCCCTTCCCATCACTCTGATGATTCTCCGTCCGCCGACGTGTGTCATAGTGAACCTGGAACCTGAAAATGGCCCCATCGTGCGATGCGCAATCAGAAAAAAAGAAAGCTGTGCACTTGGGAGGAAGAGGAGGAGGAGGAGGAAAAGGAACAGGAGGTGTGGATGAGCAGGTGGATGGACGGCAGGAGAAGGAGTTGTGGATGAGCAGGTGGATAGGCGGAAGGAAGAAGTGGAGGACGAGGAGGAGGAGGAGAAAGGAGGCGGAGGAGAAGGAGACGGCCCAGCACCAGGAGCAAGAGCAGGAGAAGCGGGAGGAGTAGGAGGACCAAGGGCAGGCGGGGGAGGGGAAGGGAAGGAGTCGACAACGACGAGGAGCCACTCGGATCCGGAAATGTGGCCCACGCTGTGGCGATAGCGCCAATCTGAACGACGGGAGCGAAGCGCGGATCCTGAACTGATGCCAACGCCAAAAAGAAGCACCATTGTGAAGACCACCGACACAATCCAAATATAATACAAAACATCGCATCTGAAAAAGCTACGCGCTAAAAAACAACATGCGGGAGAACAGAGGCCCCGCTCGGACAGCATCCAGGGACAGACGAAAGCAGCGTTCGTGTGGAATGATGGTGAAGGGGCGGCGAAGAAGAGGAGGAGGAGGAGGAGCAGGAAGATGAGGACCAGAGAACGACCAGCAAGCATCAGCGATGCTGCATTACACCCTCCCGTCCCAAATCCCCTCCCAAGAGGCGCCCCCCTTGGAGGCGCCCCCCTTAGAGGCGCCCCCCTTGGAAGCCTTCCTGCTCACAACAAGAAGCGCCGCCCCTTGGAAGGCCAGCACCTGATGAGGCCTGCCATGCGGGCGAGAGCTACGTCTTGAAACGAAACTTTAGATCGGGCATGTCCCCCATACAGGGGGATTTTGGGCGAAAGATTAGAAATACCCCAAACATATTTCAAAAATGATCAAAAATAGACAAAACATCGTCACCCGATTATGTTTTTGCTACTTTTGGAGGTCCCCCCTGTAGAGGGACAGGCCCGACTTACAAGAAACTGCCTGGCACCCTTCCAGCGCGCAATCAGGAATGCGAGAGACATGATCATGCGGGAAGCCCAGCAAGATCCCCGTTTTGAAAAAAAGGTCTGCCCTCCGTCCAATCCGCAAAACTATTGCACAAGCTCGCACATTCTATTGTTCATACATATGCATACATATATATATATATATATACATATTCCGGCAGCGGTCGTTACCCGGGAGAGGGGGGAAGGGGTGGTTAGGGCGCCGGGTAACAGTATCGCTTGGGCGGGGTGGAGCACGTCGGCGCGGGGGGGTGAGCTGCGATCGCCAAAGTACGCGCGCGAGCACCAGCATAGGGGGGGGCTCAAGCCCCCCTAACCCCCCACGTACGATCGTTGCCGTTACCCGAGGGATGGACGTTGGTCCAGGTAGCGACCGTCAGGCGCCAGAGGATAAAAAACAATCTCCCTCTGGTCATGAACTTCGAAGAAAGTCCTAAGCCAGGGCCCCGCACTGAAAAGGAATTGCCCTCTATCCCTACAACTGCTACACAAGTCGGAGCTTCTGGCCTTGAATACTGAGGAGGTCTCCTGCGAGAGACCCATTTTGAAAAGGAGCCGACATGCATCCTTGCCAATACTTCGCGGCGCTAATGCGAGGGCCCCAAATTGAAAAGAAACCGCCCTCCATCCTTACAACTATTGCGAGGAAACTTGTAAGACGAACATGCGCGCGGCGCTAAGGCGAGAGCACCATGTTGAAAAGGAGCCGCCCCCCATCGTTGCAAATGTTGCCAACTATGAAAAACGAATGCGCGCGGCACTAAGGCGAGTGGCCAATTTTCAAAATGAGCCGCCCTCCATTCTTGCAACTGCTGAACTCGTAAGACGAGTGTGCGCAGCGCTGGGGCGAGAGCTCAATATTGAAAACGACCCCGCCCTACCGACACGTCTGCGAGGAGTCATCTACGCAAGAACAGGGACGGAGGAGGAGGAAAGGAAGAAGTAGCAGGAGGATCGAACTAAAAACATCCTTCGGAGGTCCCAGTCGTCGTCGTCGTGACCTTTCCTCTCTTCTCATATTTTCGGGTCGATCACGGTGCGACATGTCGCGGCGACGATGACCTCACGAAGCGCCAGGACAACCTCCGAAACGAACACGTCGACGTCGCCGTCGGCGTCGCCATTGTCGTCGGCGGCGTCGAAGTCGTTGTGGAGGCGAGAAGCCCGGGGAACGCTCGTATGACTCCGGAGTGACGATAGCGTCGATGTCGACGTCGTCGGCGCCTTCTCTCTCTCTCTCTCTCTACTGCTTTTGGTCCTCCGGTCGAGGGGCCTCCACCAAGGGCTGGCTCGCGGCCAGTAGAGGGGCGCGCCTCGATTCAGTGGCGCCCTCGCGGAATCGCGCGCGCGCGGGGGCGCACGTTCCACCGGGGCGCACGGAAAGCCCACCCGCGGCCGCCCGCGGCCTGAAGCCGCGCGCCGCATCGGCGGTGCGCCCAGCGGTGCATCGCGATCCTCCGACACCATCCGATCCAGCCCCATGCGATTTGGGCGGCGTGGACCACTGGTCCATGGACTGGGGGGGGGGTCCAAGACGAGGGGGTGCGGAAGAGGAGGTCAGCAAAGCGTGGCCCAGGGCAGGTGCGCGGACGAGGAAGAGAACCAGCGAGCGTGGAACGTGCTGAGAGAAGAAGGGAGGGGGAGGAGGAGGAGGAGGAGGAGGAGGAGGAGGAGGAGGAGGAGGAGGAGGAGGAGGAGCAGGAGGAGCAGGAGGAGGGGGGGGGGGGGAGGGGGGGGGGGGGGGCGGGGTCGAAACCCGGGATATCATGGCCCCCGCCCTGACGTCCACCCCCTCTTGTCATCACCCCCACGCTTGGCCGCCCCCGAATCTGGGCGGCACGGGTCACTGGTCCATGGAGAAGACCGCGGGGCCGCCTGCGGCCTGGAGCCGTTCGCGCAGGTCCTCGACCTCCCGCTCGAGCGCGGCGCGGCGCCGCCTCTCCTCCGAAGGGGGGCGCCGGCAGGAGGCCACCGCCATCGACATCTCCGCCCCCGCCGCCGTCGACGCTCTCGCCGCCGTAGCAGCCGTCGTCGCCCCCGTCCCCGCCCACCGTCGCCCGCGTCGCCGCCCTCGTCGCCGTCGCCCACGCGACCGTCACCGGTGTCCCCGCCCTCGTCGCCATCGCCGTCGTCGCCCTCGCCGCCGTCGCCAACTTTGTCGCCGTCGCTGCGGACGTCCCCAGGGGACTGCACGCCGACGTCGATCCTGGCCAGACCAGACCACTCCTGGCCCCAGGATCGGCGCTTGCGCCATCCTGGCTGGAACTGCAGCACGTATGCACCGGCCCGTCGGGAGAAGCTAAGCCCAGCTGGCGGCCCACCAGATGGGGCCCCTTGGTTCCCACCGCACTTGTGCACCCACTGGACTCAGCGTCGCCCGAGAGGGGGCTGAGCCCAGTTGAAGGGCCAACGAAATGGAGCGCCCTGGTCACGACTGGACCTGCTCAAGCCGAGCTCAACGTCGCCCGAGTCCTGGGGGCCCAGGGGTGGCCCGGCCAGGACTGGTGTCGATGCACCCACCGCTGGCGCTCCCCGGCTCCTCCGACAATTCCGCCTCCAGGCGCCCCAGCCTGCAGTTTGCATCCGTCAGGTCCTCGCGCACCGCCGGGAGGGCAAACCCACATCCACGGGATCCTGGAGTCCTGCCCCGACGCCCCCTGGGGAGCAGCAAATGTGGGGCATCGTCCCGCCAGCGGGGGCTGGCAGATGCCCACAGCTTGCCTGGCACTCCGCGGGCCCCAGGGCATGACCCCGAGCCGGTGGACGTGGATATGTACTCTGGCGGTGGGCCTTGACCATAGGCGCGAACGCCACGGCAGGGAACCACCCCTGGCGGCCATCGGAGCGGCCGTAGGCCCACCCTGACTCCTCTGGGCGGCTCCTGTGCTGCACTAGCGGCGACCCTGCCCGCAGCGAGATGTACTCGTCGCCGTAGGAGCTGTGGTCGAAATTCATCTTGCTCACCCCGTGGTCCTCGTCCTCCTCCACCATCTCGCCCTTCCGCCCGCCCTCCTCAGAAAAAGAAACAACAGCGTAAGCAAAACATTCCGGGAGCTCCGCGCGGAGCTCTTGGATCGGCGCTGGACCCATTCTCCGTCCCTGGCGCGCGGAGCGTGTCAAGGGCGGCGCCAGAGGCGCTGCCAGGGGGGCCCAGCGCCGATCCCATCAAGCCGCACGGACCTCAAACATATTTGAAGGGGCCCTGGGACACACAAATAAATAGACACAAATAAGAGGATTCCCCATATTTCCCACATTTTCTGGGTTGTTATCTTCCCCCCCACACCCCATGTTTTCCTACATTTCCTGGGGAATCGGCGATGAATTGTGTCTGTGACTTTTTCTTCCCTTCCTCAATCTGAATGTTTGCTTCACACGGGGACGCAACTCGATGAAGCGAGCCTCCACCCCATTCGCGTGTCTCGTCCAGCGTGCAGCCGTGAAGGCGACGACGAGGAAGGCGGACCTCCGAAAGCTTGGAGGGCTTCTGGCCCCTACGGAGCCCCAGACCTGGCCGAAATCGGCGCATGCCTCCGACCCCCGAGAGGCCGACCGCCGCATTCCGATGCGTTTGTGATACTGCGAATGCGAATGATAGTTTGAGGACGACTTGATGATGCTGATGATGCTGATGCTGATGCTGATGCTGATGATAATGCTGATGCTGATGCTGATGCTGATGATGTTGTTGATGATGATAGTGGTGTTGCTGATGATGATGATGATGATGATGATGATGATGATGATGATGATGATGCTGATGCTGATGCTGATGCTGATGCTGATGCTGATGATGATGATGATGATGATGATGATGCTGCTGGTGGTGGTGGTGATGGTGATGATGATAATGGTGGTGGCGGTGATGCTGATGATGGTGATGATGATGATGGTGGTGATGATGATTATGGTGGTGGTGGTGGCGATGGTTATGGTGATGGTGATGACGGTGACGATGACGATGACGATGACGATGACGATGACGATGATGATGACGATGACGCTGATTATGATTATGAGTACGATTATGATTATGATAACGATGATGATGCTGATGATGCTGATGCTGATGCTGATGATGATGATGCTGCTGATGATGATGTTTATGATGATAGTGGTGTTGATGATGATGATGATGATGGTGATGATGGTGATGATGATAATGGTGGTGGCGGTGATGCTGATGATGGTGATGATGATGATGATGGTGGTGATGATGATTATGGTGGTGGTGGCGATGGTTATGGTTATGGTGATGGTGATGACGGTGACGATGACGATGACGATGACGATGATGATGACGATGATGATGATGATGACGATGATGCTGATTATGGTTATGAGTACGATTATGATTATGATAACGATGATGATGCTGATGATGCTGATGCTGATGCTGATGATGATGATGCTGCTGATGATGATGTTGATGATGATAGTGGTGTTGATGATGATGATGATGATGATGATGATGATGATGATGATGATGATGATAATGGTGGTGGCAGTGATGCTGATGATGGTGATGATGATGATGGTGGTGATGATGATTATGGTGGTGGTGATGGCGATGGTTATGGTGATGGTGATGACGGTGACGATGACGATGACGATGACGATGATGATGACGATGATGATGATGATGACGATGATGTTGATTATGATTATGAGTATGATTATGATTATGATTATGATTATGATTATGATTATGATGCTGATGATCCTGATGCTGATGATGATGATGGTTTCTGGTGCTGTGCTGCTGCGCGTCTCGGCGCAGCCTGACAGAATGGCGGTCGGTCCAGCCAGGTTTCTGAGAACTTGGCTCCAGATTCGCTTGCAAAGTTCTCTCAAGCCGACCCCCGAGCAGGCCGACCGTAGCACTCCGACGTGATATGTTTTCATCGGCCGACATGTGCGACCGCGCCCAGGCCAAGATGCTTCTCCCTCGGCTCCCGTCGGGCGCACGCTGACGTGGATAAGGCATTTGTAGATCGGACGCGTGGGCACCACATCCACGGATTGGGGAAGGGACCCCTGACACATGAGGCTAAGGCCGCCTGATCTGGCGACGGAGATCGCCGAGTCTGTGGGGCAACGGGACCTGTCGCTGATCCACGCGGGTCCCACAAATATACGACACCACCCCCGTTCCCCCTCCCCCCTCCACCCTCCTCTTCCCCTCCCCCTCCCTGGGAGAGGGAGGGGGCGAGGAAGCTGGTGGTTGGTGGTGGTGGTGCATACTCCGGGGCCCCGTACATCCGCGCGCCTCAATCCATGCTTGCGATTCCACGGCTCCTGTCGGAGGCGCGCAAACATGGATCGTAGCGATCCATGGACTTGGCGCGCGGTCGCCAGATCCATGGAACGGAAGAGGCGCCCTCTCCCCAAAATACGGCCGATGCCGCCTTGTTCGGCGGCTGAAATCCGCGGTTTCCCCAGGAAACGGGACCCGTCGCCAATCCAGAAATCCGATGTCGTGATTTTTTCCATGCGCGGCCCCCCGAAGTCTCGACCAATTCCCCAGGACCAGCTTTTCATCCAGAGTCGTTTTTTTGACAGGCCCGTGGCCTGGCGAGGGCCCCTAGAGGCCGAAAACTGAGAGAACAAAAAAAAAAAGCCGCCGCCTTGATCTTGTTTTCAACGCGCTAGATCTCTGAGAACCCACGCCCCCTTCATCTGTGTGTGCGATCGCCCGATCCTGCTCCCAGCCGGGCGCGGGGCGCCTCGCGGCAGACGCGCCCTTCTCGGCTACAGGCAAGAGTGACCCTGGGTAAGAGTGACCTTTGGTGCGCGGCTTCTTCTGGGCCGCGGGGAGGCAAAACCCGAGCGCGCAAGACGCTGCTACCGCCTCGCGCGGAGTCACTTGGGGGCCCCGATGTGCCCGCACCAGGAGGTCACTCCGGCGAAAGGTCACTCTTACGTCTAGTCGACCTTCCCCCTGCCCGGCGCCGAGCCTCCGCCGCCGGCCGCCGCGGCCGCGCCGTGCGGCGGCGCCGCGCGCCCCGCCGCGGCCGCGGCGCCCGCACCGTGCGGCGCCCGGTGGCGCCCGGCGGCGGGCCCGTGCGGCGCAGCGCCCCAGGCGGCGCCGGGAGCGCCCGACGGGCCGACGTCCACCGAGCGCTTGTAGGGGGCCTCCTGCGAAGCCTACCCCTACGGCCCACGATTTCTGAGAGGGAGGGTGGGGTTCACTTCGTTCGGGAGCTCCCGAGCGAAGTGAGCCCCACCCTCCCTCTCAGAAATCGTGGGGGGTGGGGGTAGGGTTCGCAGGAGGCCCCCTAGCTTGTCACAGGCCCTGATCCACGTGTCCGCGCCCTCCTGGGTTGGGGGGCGCCAGCAGCTGGATCGTGTGGGGCCCATCTTGGGGCTTCCAGGGGCCATATCTTGGGGCGCTTGTGGCCCGTCCTGGGGGCCTTAAAAGCCCTCGGCAGCATCACGCCACAGTGCCTGTGATTGCGGGTCAATGTCCTCTTGGATGCCGCATGGGGGCTCTTGGGAGGCATTTCGGGAGCCTCCTTGGAGGCTATCTAGAAGCCTCGTGGAAATTTTGTCGGGGCCTTCTGAGGCCGCTTGTTGGGCCTCTTGGCGGCCTCTTGGGGGCCTCCCGGGTGCACACTGGCGGTCTCAGGGGCTCTTCGGGGCGGAGGGCTAGAAAAGTCAGTTCGTGATCCCCCTCCTGGGCCGTCTTGGGGTCCCGTTGGGCCGTCTTGGAACCATCTTGGGGCCCTATTGGGCGGTTTCGGGGCCGCCTTGAGGGCGTCTTGAGCCGTCCAGGAGCGATCTTGAAGACCTCATTGACCGTCCTCGAGCGTCGGGAAGCTGAAAAACCAGAAGCGACAAAGTCCGTCCAAGTACCCACGGAAAATAAATGGTTTGGGGCTCTCGGGGTTTTCCTGGGGATGATATTGGGGAAGTTTGTGCGACGTTCTCGGGCCTCCTAGGGCTGCCTGGAGGCCATCTTGGGCGTTTTGGAGCGACTTGTGGCAACTCAGAGTTCTCTTGGACCGCGTCTGGGTTCCTCCTTGTTCCACTGGGGCGCCCCTGGGGAGCAAAGCTGGGGGGTCTAATCATGCGCCCCTATGGTACCGAGGTGGCGGATCCCAGGGCTGGGGGGAGGCGCTATAGAGTAGACTGGCTACGCAAACATATAGATCGATACATACAGATATACACATCATGAATATGGAACTGTGCATGTGTACGCATATGTATGTGTGTATATGTGTATGTACATATTTATGTGTGTATACCGTCGTGTATACATTGACATACATATGCACGCTTGTGTATAAATACATATATATATATGTCTATATAAATGCATACGTGTATAGATCGCAATATGTATAAATGTATCTGAATATAATATACATGTATGCACCAATAAATATATATATATATGTATGTATGTATACAACTGTATATCTGTGTATGTGTATAGATGCATCTGTGTACATGCATACTAGACATGGATTTGTCTATATATGTCTATATACATACATACATATACATATAGATATAGATGCATATCGAACCCAGTCGGTGCCCCAGAGCGGCGAGGCCAACCCCCGGTGCACGATGTAGAGTCCGCTTCGTCCAATGCGGTGTCGGCCCCCGGACCCAGGACAGCCCCGAGCCAACACAGCACACACGACAGAGGCCGCTTCCGACGCCAACTGGACGGGCTCTGGTCTCGCCAACGGGGCGGCGGATGCAGAACGGCTGCAGGCTCCAGTGGCGAAAGCCAGACAGGCCAGAAGCCCAAGGCCAAGGCCGTTGTCAAGGCCTTCGCCGCAAAGGCCCCTCAAGGACGACTTCTGAGGGCGCAGACGTGGGGGCGCCGGCAAACCAGGCACCATACGAATAAAGGGTAACCCTGTCCCCACGCGCCACGTTCGGGAAGGGCCTACGGATCCAGACGGGCCCTTGTGGCCTGAAACTCCGTGGGGACGCACTTGCGGTCCGCCCCGCTGGTTACCCGCCTCAACGCGGCGGGCCCAGCGGGAGTCTGTGCCTGCCCCAGACATCGACAACTGACCTGGTTACCCTTTGAAGACACATGCGCGCAACGATGAAGCAAGAACCACATTTTGAAAATCACCCCCCCTCCATCCGTGAAACTGATGCGGAGTAAGCTTCAGGATACCGTAAATGGTGAGGAAATCTCATACGAAACGCCCGGCCGCCCTATCGACACGCCTGGGGTTGCGAAAGGGAAGAGTTAGTTTAAAAGAAAGTAAATGGAAGAGGAGGAGCCTCCTGCCTGGAGCTGCTCCCAGCGTCCTGCCGCAACTGGAAGCGAGCGGCACCGTCAGCGCGCATGCTGATACTGACGACCATCTCCACCTGCTCCGGGCTCGGGCGACACCTCATGTTGTCGATGACCGCCTTCGTTGCGCTCCTCCTCATCCTTCTCCTGCTTCTCCTCCTACGAAGACTACGACAACTACGACGAGTACTGCACGAAGCATGGGCAAGGACTGCGTTCTGCTAGCACGTTCAAAAACCTCGGGGGGACTCGCAGCGCGAAACTATTGCACCAAGCGCGGGACTGAGAGCGCTGTACACAGCGCTCGTGTAAAGCCCCCCCGCTAGGCCGTGCGCGCTAGAGTGCCCCGTTATCACAGTTGCTCAACGAGGTAACGCAAGGACGACGGCGCAGACAAATGCCCGCATCGAGCAGTCCCACCAAGCACTAGACTTGAATTCGAATGCGGATGGCTAGCGGTTGTCCTATTCCAGGTTTGCGAATGCGTTCCGAAGCCGCTGCCTGCTTTCACGCAGATATCCACCAGCAGGAAGCGTCCACCAAATGGGATCCCCGCGCCGCGCATGGACATTCAAATCGAACCACGCCCATCGACCCGCAATCGTCTTCACTGCCGCCGTCAGTCAGTACACTTAATTGCGCGCAACTGCCGCGAGTGACCCCATGAAGACTCCAATGCGACCCCGCGGCGTCGCAGCAGGCGGGCGGCCCGAACCCAGACGGCGTCCTAGAAGACGACGAGGCACACGAACTAGCACCATCACTCTCAACATCGGCATCTTCATCGCCACCATAACCAAGATCGATGTTACATCATCGTTTGCATTACCGCATCACCGCGGGCCCTAACTAGATGGAAGTTTGTACAAGGAGGTCGCGCGTCAATTCCCCAACCGTCGTGACGTAAAGTATTCGTTCAGTATGGTTCGAAGCTGCTGACAATCATCAGGAACTGCGGAACATATACACTGCTCGCGACGGCGAGTCCCGACTTGCGCGGAGTGGTTTCGAGTCCCCGATTTGAACTACGGGACAAAAAAGCTACGGGGACCGAAACTGCTTCACCGATTACCATAAGCCCAAATTCCACGCAAGGAGTTACCAACATGATCGGAAGCTGAACCATTGTAGAATGCCCGCCAGCGTGAACCACACGCAATGCGTGATTGCACCCTGGATGGAAATTGACGTGCAAACTTTGTGGTGAGGTCTACGTGGCGCAAAATATGCGTTGCAAGCAATGTGGTGCAAGCTATGCGGCGCAAGCTACGTGGTGCAATATACGTGGCGCAAGCTATCTGGTGCCAGCTATTTGGTGCAAGCTGCGTGGTTTAAGCTATTTGGTGCAAGCTACGTGGCGCGATTGGTTTCATCAACAAGCTGACACATTCCACGATCTTGCAAACATTCCACCCACCCACGCGCAACTTGATTTGCAAAACCCATGCGGCGGCAATTGCGATGAGTGCATGGCGTTGGCTGGTGCATCTCGGCGGCCTTGCCAACCAGAGCACGCGCGCGCAGCGGCCAGCTAATTTGGCGCGACCGGCGCGGCCGCGGTGCCGCTGACCGCTAGGCACATCCCAGCGGGCACTTCAGTGGGAGAAGGCGGCTTGGGCGGGCGCGGTAGTATGGCAACGTCGACAACGGTGGACACGATGATGATAGTAGCGATGGTGGTGACGATGTTGGCAACGACGACGGCACGGCCAGTGACGGCGCCGATGCTGATCACGCCGACGTCGATGACAGCGTCCTCGCGTTGGTGATGAAGGTTTCGGAAGGAGTTCGACATGCGCGCGCGGCCGACGCGCGAGAGTGGCCTGCATGGTGTTATTTGAAACGGATCGTGCCCCCCCCAACACGCGCGCAAGGGCGTGCGAATGATGTCGGCATGCCGCCCGAAAGGCCCGTGTGGCAGAACTCCATGAAAATGTTGAAAACCGATGGTTTTCTTAGAAATTCGCAAAAGCGAGAGCGCAGGCTTTTTTGAAAAACTGGTGTTGCGAAACAATGTGTTTGAATCTGGTTTCGGAATATTCGATTGTGCAACCCTTACGAAACCTAAGGTTTTTGTCTGGTTCCAGCATGCGCGCGCGACGACATGCGCGTGCGCACTTCGTCCCATTTGTTGCAAGGGATTCTTGCGACAGCACGCGCGCAAGGGCGTTCGAACAATTTCGACATGCGCGCGCGAACCCCGTTTGGTAGTTTTGTATGAAGATGCTGAAAAAAAAGACAGCTGGTTTTCTTGAGAACTCGCAAGAGCGCGAGCGCAGGCTTCTCTGAAAACTGATGTTGCGAACCCACGTTTGTTTTTACATGTTCTTGGCACACTCGGCTTTAAAATTCTTACGACATCAGGTTTTTGAAGGATCTCGGCATGCGCCCGCGACGACGCGCGAGTGTGCACTTCGCCCCGATACTTCAAAGCTGCTGATTTTTGATAAACGAGTGCGCGCGCATCGTATTGTATTCCATAAGATGACGAGGGGGGCGATACCTGCCTGCCTGGGATGGTACGAGCTCATATTTAGGATGGACGACGGGGCAGAAACATGTGGTAATTGCAATACGACCAGGGGGGGCGGATAATCCCGGGGGGAGGTCGAATCGAATTCCTGTCAAAGAAAAGAGAATGAACTTAAACTAACGCCGCAACCCCACGGCTCGCGCAAATATCCCACCTTTTCCACTCGAAGATTGCTTTGCAAAGTCCATACATGCGCGAGTGATGTGACTGCTTGGCAATGGCTGGCGCATCCCCGCGGCATCGCTGGCGCGGGCAAGCTCACGCGCAGAGCTGACAGCTGGCTTGACAGAACCGATGCGGCCGCGATGGCGCTTCCCGGTGAGAACTTCCCAGCGCGTTTCAAGAGCCGCGCTTGCCCGCGGGCGCTTCAGTGCGCCGGGCGGGCGCAATACCATGATGACGTCGGCAACGGTGGCAACGATGATGATAGTAGCGATGGTGGTGGCGATGATGACGATGACGACGGCAAGGCCAATGACGGCTCCGATGCTGGTGACGACGATGGCGATGATGATGATGATGATGATGATGATGATGATGATGATGATGATGATGATGATGATGATGATGATGATGATGATGATGATGATGATGATGATGATGTCCATGCGTCCATGCATCGGCGCTGTAGGCCATTGATTGATGATGGCGGCAATGGCGACGATTGGTGATAATGATGACGGCGGTGATGCGATCGCGCTGATAAGCGTGATGGTGAGAAAGTGCGCGTGCAGAAACTGTATACTTCTGGGATACCTTTCTTGAAAAGACGCTTAGCAACATACTTTTGTAAAGCTCTATATTGAAATGTTTCGCATACGAAATTGCGTTGGAAGGATTGCGACACGCGCGCGTGGCGGCGCGCGCGTGTGGCCCGCATGGTATAAGTAGACACGGGTTCGTGAAATGGGCACATGCCAGATCAACGCAAATTCACCGCGTGGTGATCTGAGAATGCGGGTGCTGGACGATATTAATGAAACGAATATTGTGGTATTATGGTTTCGCACGAGGGCCGGGTCAAAAAACAGCCAGCACCTTGATTCGGAATCTAAAGGGTGTTTGAGGTGTTCATACTGACATGCGTGCGAAGCTAGTGTGTACGGTGTGGCGTCGAGAGGTGCGCGCGTGTGGACGGCGTGGCATCGTCTGCAAAGGGTTAATGCAAAATGATACTTCGAGACAGACGAATGCGGGAGGAGGCGGGGAGGTCGGTGCCCGGTCTCCTGGGATGGTACGATTTCGTGTGGAACAACGGGGAGGCACGATCACATGTAAACTGCAGTACCCAGAGAGGGGGGGGGGGCGTCAAGTCACGGGGGAGGGGGTGGTGGAGTTTGCGAGTTTGCGATCCTTCTGAAGGAAAAGTCTCCAGCGGATCCAGTGCAGGCGCCCACGCGCGCCCACCCGGCGATACGTCGGCGGACCCAGCCAGCAGCGGGGCGCCCACGGGGCACCAGCGAGGCGCCCGCGAGGCGCCCGCGCAAGGCGACGCCTCGGCGGCCCCAGGCGGCGCACAGGGCGCACGCGCGGCGCCAGCCAGGCGAAGTCTCGGCGGACCCCGCCGACCAAGGAAGGGCACGAAGCAGCAGCCCTGAAGAGCAAGCCCCGTGACAGACAACAAAGGACATTCCTGCCGCGGCGTAGACCTACCATCCCCCGAAGCAAATGAGGAGGAGGCGCCAGATGGGAAGCTGGCCGATGTCGTCGTCGCCGCCGCCGTCGCCGCCACGCCCTGCCGTCAAGGGCGCGAAGCCGTCGGCGTCCATGCCATCCACGCCGCGGTGCCTTGGCGGCGCGCACACGGGGGCGTGGCGAGGGGGGCGTTTCCGTCAGATGGCCGAGGCCTGTCAGTCGATGGGTGAACAAAAGAGGGCCCCCCACCTGGCCCCCCTCCCCAGAAGGGGGAGGCCAGGTGGAGGGTGGGCGTACTCTTTGCGCCGCTTGTGCGAAACATCCTCCCAATCGGTTTCCGAAACTCCCTGGCTCAGCCCCAGAGGGGGGAGAGGGCCAGGTGGAGAACACGAAAGCATCTGAGAAGGCCCCTGCCTTTGTATCGGAAGGGCCCCACACACCCCGAGTGGAACCCGCTCAAAAACCGGTCCCATGACTGCTTCCAAGATCCCGCCTGTTGGCTCTCGAGGCTTCTCGTCCTGACTCGTTATTTGACGGTCCAGGGGCCCAGCAGGGGTCCCAGAAGCCAGAAATGGCCAAACACAGTCCGTCGTGATTGCGCGACGCGAGGAGGTCACTCGAACTGATCGGATTCAGAGGCAGGAGTCGAAGGTCCACTGACCTCCAGGCACGCCCGCACGAAGACGGGCAAGCTGTCTGGTGTGCTTAGATAATCACGGCAGTGGAATGAGTATGAGACAACTGCTGTGCATCCTTGGTAGTAGTGGGAGGAGGAGGAGGAGGAAAAGGAGAAATGAGGAGGAGAAACGAGGAGGAGGAGGAGGAGGAACAGGGAGGAAGACGAGAAGGAGGAGAAGGGAGATGGAGGAATCCGACACAAAGCCGCTAGAACATCATGGACACACACACACACACACACGCTTCGAAAGGCCAATCCTGGTCAATACCTTCCGAAATGCGCCCCAAGGCCGCCGCGACGGGAGCAACCGTACACCCGCCCCCCGCGAATAAAGGGCGAGGCGAAGACGTCGCCGTTGTCGTCGTCTTCGTCTTCGTCGTGGAGGCATCAGCATCCTCCATCCTGCATTCTCCATCATCCTCCATCCTCCCTCCCCAATCCTCCCTCCCCTCCTCCTTCTCCGAGGCCAGGGGGTGCCCACAAGCGCCCCGTGAACCCACCGACTCCCGCATGGCCGATGGAGGATCAGTCAGCATCGAATCGGGGAACCCGATCGGGTCGGAACGTGCGTCGAAACGGCCCACGTCGGCTCGGAACCATAATCAGATCGGATCGGTCGGATCGAGATGGGGAGATGGGCCCCGGGAGGAGGCGGAGGAACCACAATAGCATAAACATGTCGGAGATCCGCGATGGTGTCTAGGGTCGGCGCTGGACCCCCCGCGGCGCCAGGGGCGCCGCCACGGGGGACCAGAGCCGACACAAGAAATCCGCACGAACCTTCGGACGTACACGTTCATGCGTGTGTGTACTCGTCTTCTGGTTGTCATTAGTGTTCGTAGTTCTGTGATTCTGAATATTCGTACTACGAATCGTAGTCTTAATGTTACCTTTTATCTGTTTATTGATAGCATTATGATTACAATAGTATGAGTGTTTTGTGGTTCTAAGTAGTTACCGAATTAGCTTACTCGCAAAATGATTCGTAAAATTATTCGAACCATGAACAGGATTGTTTGCATTATGGTTTGTATATTTCATATTCTTCTTCGGCGGCGAGAAAGAAAGAGAGAGAGAGAGGGAAAAAAGAGAAAGAGAGAGTGAGAGAGAAGTGGGAAAGAGAGACAAACGAACAAAAGCAACAAAAATGAGAGGACGACGACGACGAAGGGGGGCAGGAGGGCCGCAGCAGCTGGCTGAGCTCCCTGGACACGCGGTCCAGCTCCCCAGACAGCTCAGGCCCGCTGCCGCCCTTGCCGCCGCCGGCCTCCAGCGCACGCGCGGGGGGGGGGAAACCTCCTCCCTCAACCTCCTCCTTCTCCTCCTCCTCCTCCTCCTCATCATCATCATCATCATCATCAGCATCAGCATCAGCATCAGCATCATCATCATCATCATCATCATCATCATCATCATCATCATCATCATCATCATCATCATCATCATCATCATCATCCTTTTCCTTAGAGATAACTCCTCCCTGTCCCACCCCGAGGCCGGTCGAAAGGGCGGGCTGGGCGTTTCGCTTGAGGCCTCGCCACCACGTATGACCCTGGTCAAAAATCAACAACAGCTTCACATATTCAGAGCGGGTGGTTTTCTAAATGTGGTTGGCGCCTTAGCGCCGCGCACACTCGTTTTCAAAAATGCGCAAGAGCTTCACGGATTGAGGCGGGTGATTTCAAAATGCGGCTCTCGCCTTGGCGCCACGCACATTCGTTTTCAAACATTTGCAAGAGCTTCACGGATTGAGGCCGGGTCGTTTTCAAAATGCGGCTCTCGCCATGGCGCCGCACACATTCGCCTTCAAGATTTGCAAGTGCTTCACGGATTGAGGGCGGGTCGTTTTCAAAATGTGGCTCTCGCCTTCGCGCCGCGCACATTTGTTTAAAAAATTGCAAGAGATTCACGGATTGAGGACGGGTCGTTTTCAAAATGCGGCTCTCGCCGCACCGCGCACATTCGATTCAAAAATTGCAAGAGCTTCATGGATTGAGGGCGGGACGCTTTTAA
>CAUYUJ010019910.1:52500-55623 GCA_963575745.1 Prorocentrum cordatum | reverse complement strand
GAGAGCGGGGAGGAAGGCGAGGAGGAGAAGCAGGGGGAGAAGAACGGGAGAGGGAAGGAGCAGCAGGAGAAGGATGAGGAGGATGAGGATAAAGGCAAGCATGAGGATGAGGATGAGGATGAGGATGAGGACCTGTGCAAACCATAGACGCACCAACGATGTTACAATAAACCATCCCTCCAAGTTCCCTCTTCACAGGTCGCTACAACAACTGTTCATTGCGGAAGTGGCCCCTTGGAAGACAACCGTCTAATAATCCCCGATCGGGCCAAACACCACCCCTTGGACTTCAGCGCCGCAAGTCAACATGACAGTTGCTGACAACCCTGAATCGTGGCGGGACACAAATCCTGGGATTTCAACACCGCGAATCAACGTGGCCACTGCGCATGGACAATCCTAAGCAGTGCCAGAACACTATCACTGGTGCTTCCTTCAACCATACGAACCTCTGAAAGTGCAACCTTTCAAAACGAATGTGCAAGACACTGCGGCGAGAGCCACACTTTGAAAACGGCCCGTCCTCCACTCTTGAAACTGCTGCAAACGTTCAAGACGAATGTGCGCGGCGCTAGAACAAGAGCCATATTTCACAGAACCCAAGTCATCCATCCTTGAAAACGTTGCTCATTCTCTTCAAGCCTCAAGATCAGGAGTGGTGAGGAAGCCAAGGCGAAACACCCGGCCCGCCCCACCCACACGTCTACGTAAGATGCGGCACGAATGAGTTAGTTATAAGAAAAGGAGATGGAGGAGAAGGGGGACAAGGGAGGCATATACGCCGACGAAGAGGGGAGAAAAGGGAGGAGGAGGAGGAGGAGGAGGAGGAGGAGGAGGAGGAGGAGCAGAGGAGCAGGGGAGGAGAGGAGGAGCAGAGGAGGAGGAGGAGGAGCGAGCGTCACTGGGGGCCAGAGTCCTCCTTCCGCGCCTGTGCGGGCCACCGCGCGCCCTCCGAGGAATTCAGGGGCACGGCGTCGCTGGCGAAGTCGGAGCTGGAGTCGGCGGGCACAAACGAGACAACGTCGTGGGACGCCTCATCGAATACGGAGTTCGGAGAGTCTGTGTCAATCTCTGCGCCCGAAGGAGCAGCAGAGAAGATGGCAGGGGGAGCCCCCGCCGCGGCGGCGAACGGGTCGCCGATGGAGGTGGAGCAGTCGAACATATACAGGAGGTCGACATGTACGAAAAGCGACGTGCAGCAACATCGAAGCGGTAGTAAATCCCAGCAACGAAAGTGAGGCGCCCCTGGCACCACCTGATCAACGCGCCCCAACCCCCATTATCCCTGTGCAAGCAGCTAAGGGACCCAACTCGCACCCTTGGTCGTCGTCATCTGCGCCATGAGGCCCTAGCTCAGGAAGTAGCTGCGCAGCGCCTTCAGGGGGAGGCAGCCCAGCGCCGTCAGTTGGAGAAGGATGTCCCGCAGGAGGCTCGCGGGCATGCCGCGCAGGATCAGCAGCGGCAGGATCTGCAGCAGCTCCGTCGACGCGGGGCTGAAGCTCAGCAGAGGGTTGTAATACCCCGGGCACGCCAGCAGCATCGTCAAGTGGAAGGGGATGCTCAGGGAGCACGTGGCCAGCAGCGGCAGGACCCGCAGCAGTGCCACATCCATGAGGCAGAAGGCCTGCAGGAGGCCGAAGAGAAGAGAGCACGCCAGCAGCATCGTCGGGTGGCGGAGGAAGCTCAGGGAGAGCGTGATCAGCAGCGGCAGGACCCTCAGCAGCACCATCGCCGGTAGAAGAGCCCAGACGTCCAGCAGGCCCATCGTCCCCATGCAGGCGAGGCTGAAGACCATGGTGTCCACCACCTGCATGCGATGGCCTCGACGGTTGAGCGACAGGCCATAAATCTCAGGAGCGCTGCGACCAGCAGCTCGCTCAAGCCAAAGAGCTGTCGCCAGCGGCTGTGCAGAAACGTATTGTGGAAGGAGCTGAGATAGGCGCCCGTGCTCGCAGGCGGCAGCATCCTCGGAGATCTCGCTCAGGTGGGAAAGACTGCGAGCGGCGCCAAAGCGGCAGGCTGGATAGCATTTGCATGCAGGTCTCGTTGCAATCCGCGGCCCGACCTCCAGGACCTTCAGCCACAAGAAATCGAGAGCATCAGATGGGGTGCGAGTCGGCGCAGCGCCTCAATGGTGTTCGGCAGCGACTTCGCAGCGCCAGCAGCCAACGAAACTTAGTCTCGGCGTGAGCGTTGAGGGTGGTCACCAGCGGTTCAAGATGTGAGCGTAGAGCCTCTGCGATATTATGGCCCAAGTCCCAATGAACTCGCGAACACAGGGAACGATAGCTTGAGACAGGCTCTGTATTGCGTCGTCGCACTCGTTCCGAAGGGACGCAAGCCGAGCTTCAATCTCGGCTGGCAGGCCTGGGGCTCGCTCAAGATCACGAGGAACGTGTTGAAGAGCCAGATGTCCATGAAGGGCAGCAATCGGAACCACTGAGCCTTGAGGATCTTGGCCGGCACCGGAGGGATCCGCTTGAGGGCCGTGCAGAGCCTCCCGTAGCCCACGAGGGTCATCACCAGAACCTGGGCGGTCGTCCCGAGGAGTTGGAAGAACGCCACGTGCTTCCCGAGGAGCACCGTCAGCACCTTGTTCCACGCGACCAGCAGCATACGAGTCGCCATCAACAAAGAGAGCGTCATCAGCGACAGGACGAAGGATGCCAGACACTTGCTGGAGGTCGTAGTCGAAGGCGCTGCTCTGCGTGATGTGAGCGGAATCAAACCAAGTGGGGAGGACGACAGATGGCGAGGGCCACCACATCCCCTGCGCAATCAGCGCATTGTCCAGGGCCTCCCACGCCGCAGAACAGAAGGAAAGAGTGGCGATGGCCTTCTCCATCATCTCCATGCGTACGAGAATGTTCCAGAACTGGTCGTCGCTGTCAACTGGTGTCAGCCCAGCGTGGATGAGGTCTACCAGCGCGGTCCTGTTGTCCCGCCTGGCCGTGACCACCCGCAGGGTCCCCTCGACTAGCGAAATCTGGAGGAGCAGCCCGTGCAACATCAATACGGTCCCGAACGCCAGCTCTGTCCTGTCGCCAAGAGGGCTGCCGTTCAGCTGGTCCTTGAAGTGATGTGTGACGGTGGTTGGCGACGTCGGCCATCTCCAGCGTAGTG
>CAUYUJ010019910.1:0-47500 GCA_963575745.1 Prorocentrum cordatum | reverse complement strand
CCGCCTCATGTCCATCGACCCTCGCGGGGCCCCCCCGCATAGATCTGTGAATATGTGTATACCGATATACAGGTATACGAGAATGTGTCTCAAAAGACACACTTATTCCTCTTCCAGTGATCTGCCGACGCCTCAGCGCAACCCCGCGGTCTGCCCGAGGGTAAGTTGCGCAAGGCAGCCCTGGACGTCAACTGGCACTAATATTCGTTTTCCTTCTCCTCGTCCTCCTCCTCCTCATCATCAGCATCATCGGCATCATCATCATCATCATCATCATCATCATCATCATCATCATCATCATCATCATCATCATCATCATCATCACCATCACCATCAGCACCATCACCATTAGAATAATAATCAGCAACATCATAAACATGATCATCATCGTCATCATCATCATCATCATCATCATCATCATCATCGTCGTCGTCGTCGTCGTCATCATCATCACCGTCGTCAGCATCATCAGCAGCAGCCTTACCATCATCATTACCATCATCAACATCATCAGCATCAACAGCATCAGCATGGCCATCATCATCCTCGTAACCATAGTCATCAGAACCATCATCCTGACCCTGCCTACTTGTCCATATCCTCTACGTTATCATACGTTACTTTCTAAAATTCCTTATCTGCCTCTTCTTCCACCTTCCCCTACAGGCAACAATGTCGCATGAAACCGTGACACTTTTTACTTTGCGCGCTTCTTCGGCCGATGCTGTGGCGCTTCATGTTCAGAATAGTTCGCATCGCTGTCGGAGCTCTGCCTCTTTGCCTGCTTCGTGAACTTGCTCCCTTTGTTTTTGGCGCTCACGACTGGCGCGACAACTTCGGCCCAGGCTGGCAGCGCATATGCTCGCTCCTCCAGATGCGATAGCCGCGGCTTGTTCCGCTTGTACATCACGTGCAGCAGAGCAGCCTTGGACCGAGAGTTCCTTTGCAACTCACCTTCAGAGGGACGTACCACTTCGTCGTCCTCCAGCGACGGCCCATCGGGCAGAGAAGGCGCATCGGGTTGCTGCTCGTACCATTTGAGCAAGGGCTCGTTCTCCCTGACTGCCTGAAGGGAACGGAAGACCTCATCCACAATACGACGCTCTGAAAATTTCCAAGTGATTAATCCGATGCGCCCACCTTCGCCCACCAGTTTGTAGGCAGCCCACATGCCCTTCCTCATCTCTCCAAACTCATCGTTCAAGTGAATTCTCAACGCCTGAAAGGTCATCTTGGCAGGATGCATGACCTGCCCTGAGGTCTCCTTGCCCTTGGCACGAGCAACAAGTTCTGCAAAAGGCTTCGTGCGCGTTGGCAGCTCGCCGCGCGACCGAGCCAAGCAGATCGCATCAGCTATGCGTCTGGACGCGTGACCTGCAACTGTTTCCTCACCGTACTCGTCGATGATCTGGGCCAATTCAGAATGAGGGACCCGCATCAAAAATTCTGACGCCGGAACACCCTTGGATGTATCAAATCTCAAATCCAAATCCCCATCGGCCTCAGGTCGGAATCCACGACCGGTATCATCAAATTGCGGAGACGAGATGCCAACGTCGAGGAACACTCCCGCAACGGAGCCTGATTTCACACCGACAGTCTTGAGGACTTTCCTCATGGAGCTAAATGGTGCGTGGTGAATAGTGAATCGCGAATCCTTTTCCATCAACTCCTTGCCAACCTTGATAGCCTCTGGGTCCATGTCGAAGGCATGCAGCTTTCCTGTGGGTGACATTGCAGCCAACATCGCCTTAGAATGGCCACCGCGTCCGAACGTGCCATCCACATAAATACCGCCAGTATCTGGAGCCACCATCTTTTGGACCTTAGTGGGCCCCAGAATAGGTAGGGATGCGCTGCAATCACAAAAACTACTTCAAAACTAGAATCGGATCTGGAATTGCCGAATACAGAAGCATATACAAAGCATCAGGTTCGGACATGTACTAAAAAACTTGTTCTAACGTACCTGCACCGCTGCAAACCATGTGAATCAGACCAAGGGGGTATTCGAGTAGCGAATCGGAATGACTGCTTGCTGGGGGGGCCTGCATCGGAAACACTGAACAATTAGAGGGGGAAAGAACCACCCGCCCAACGAGCACTCCAACAGCCTAGACCGTCTTGCAAACGCAAACAAGTAAGGAAACGAATGGGATAGGGCAACTTGGTATAAAAACAAGAAAGCTGGGTAAACGCCAGTCCTGGGGTCGGAGCGAAAGTCCGTATTGGGCCCCCCCTGGTGGCCACCAGGCTGCGAAGAGCAAGTCTCTGCACTCTGCGAGAAGGCCTCAGCTTCTCGATGCTGGTCCCAGTTCAACGCTCCAAGGTTGCTGATCTTGTTATGAAGCATTGCTCCTCGCTCCAAGGTTGGAGGGCTGCAGAACGCGCGACCCCTCAAGCCGAAAATAATCCCTCCACAACCCCAGACAACGCCTCCTCGGAAGTGTCGTGTGCCCTGGAACTCGAAGAATATTAGGAGCGCGCGCTCCCGATGACACAAACCCTCGTACATCACGACGCGCTCGCGCTCCCGAGGCCACAACCCCTAAAGTTCCACCACACTCGCGCACTCGAGGCCACCTTCCCCAGCCCAGTAAATTGCAACAAGTTTGCGCTCCCGACATCACTGCCCCGTGTGAACTACAAGGCGTTCGCACCCCCGAAGCTTCTACCCTCCTGCAAACCAAAACACACTCGCGCTGCTGAACCAAGAACCACATGCAAATTACGACGTATTCGCGCCCCCGAGGCCGCACCCCGTTGTAAATTACAACGCTCTCTAGCTCCTGGGGCCAAAGCCCTTACTAAATTCAAGCAATGTCGGGCCCCAGAAACACTAACCTCTGGAAAAAATGCAACGCGTTCGCGCTCCCGATGCCACGGTCCATATAAGTTACGACGCGCTCGCGCCCCCGACGGCACAACCCCTCGCAGAGTACGCCACATTAGGGGTCCCGAGGCCAAAACCTCTTGCACATTGCAACGCTCTCGCTCTCCCGAGGCTAAAGCAAATTACAACGCTGTCGCGCTCCCGATGCAATAATCTCTTCGAAATTAAGACACGCTCTCGCGCCTGAAGCCACAGCCTGTTGTGCAAAGTACGACGCGCTCGCGTTCCCGAGGCCACAATTCTTTTAGCATTACCACAAGCTCGCGGTCCCGAAGCCACAACCCCTCGTACATTATAACGCTTCTGCGCTCCCGGGGCAACAGTCCTTCACACACTACAATTAATGTTGTCGCGCGCTCCCAAGTCCACACCCCCTGACGAATCTCAGCAACTTCGTGTTCTGGAGGCCAGAATCCAATTTAAGCTACTACAATGTCGCGGTCCCGAAGAAACACCCCTAAATTGAAAAAACAAATCGCTCTTCCCAGGACACGCTCCCTACTAATTTACAACGAGCTAACATTTCCGAGGCCACTACCATGGGCAAATCACAACAGATTCGCGACACACTCGCGCCCCCGATGCCGCAATCAGTTCTGTAAATTACGACACGCGTGATCCCGACGCAAACATGCCTCGGAAATGAACGAGAAACAAAAAAAAACGCGCCCCGGACATCCCTCATGAATCACGTTACAGACGCGCGTAACCGTCCAGCCAGCACGCCGCCAAAACAAACTGCCAAACATCAATTTGGACAGCAAGCCAACCAGCCAAGCTGCCAGCTAGCCAACCGATAAGAGCACAACCCACACAGCCTGCCAAGCGTGGCCATGCAGGCAATATCAGGGAGGCCGGCGGCACAGGGCGAAGCCCTTAGGATATGGCAGGTTCAACAAATCCTAAACCAAACAAGCCTTGCCATCTCTCGGGAGGCCGATGTTTACTTCCGCTGGCTTTCGCCGAGCTTCCGCCGGCGGAAGCGGCCTCGCTTTGCTTCCGCCGCCTTCCGCCGAGCGGGAGATATCAGCACCCTTCGATCCTCGCAGGGAAGAGGCCCTTCCTCGAATGCCTCCTGCGATGAGGCAACGCGGCTCGGCAAGCGCGCCCACCACGATCCGGAGGTCGGCCGGCCGCTCCGCAGGACGCCCCCGGGCAGCGCAGCGCGGGCCCTCGGCCGGCAGCGCGCAGGTGCCGCTGGCGGGTCCTCGGTCGCTGGGCCCTGCGGCGCCCGAGCCTCGACGCCGGCGGCGATCGCGGGGGGGGCGCTCGCGGGGCACGCGCGGGTGTGCGGGCCCCTCCAGCGGCCCAGGCCGGGCCGAGGTCGGCGCGTCCTCCTGGACCGCCGACCCCAGCAGCCCCGATGTGGTGGAAGCGGCAGGTGTCTCGGCCAGCGCCCGCATGCTGCCTCGCGGTTGCACACTGCCTGGTGCGTCCGCCGTGCGATTTCGCGAGGGAACAAAAGCACAGAAGAGATCAAACTCACGAATCGGGAGGTTTGCACGACATCTCGAGGCTCGATTCTCGAAGATCGCACGGATTCGTGGTCGTTTCGCTGATCTGGAGTCCTGGAAATCCTGCGAGACCTAAAGCCTCAGTGCATTTCAAAATTTCGCGTGGGACTATGCGACTGCAAGCTGCACTAAGATCCAAGGAGGAGACGAGCCATGATGAACCCACTTCCCCTCAGCCCCTCCCGAGGCATTCCCGGGGTCCCCATGGCCTCGCAGGACTTCCCAAGGCCTCCTGAGGCCTCCGAGGTGGCTCCGAAGACTGCCCCCATGGGAACAAGAATGAACAAAACCAGCCAGCCCTGTCTGGCGCCGAGCAGACCCCTTCAAGCATGCACCCAGTGCACGGTTTCCCCGGGGCAACAGGCGACCCGAGGAGGAGGAGGAGGAGGAGGTGGAGGCGGGGGAGGGAGAGGAGGAGATGCAGGAGTAGGAGCAGGAAGGAGGGGGAGGGGAGGAGGAGGAGGAGGGGAGGAGGAGGAGGAGGAGGAGGAGGAGGAGGAGAGGAGGAGGAGGAGAGGAGGAGGAGGAGGAGGAGGAGGAGGAGGAGGAGGAGGAGGAAGGAGGAGGAGGAGGAAGAGGAGGAGGAGGAGGAGGAGGAAAAGGAGGAGGATGAGGAGGAGAAAAAGAAGCAGGAGGAGGAGGAGGAGGAGAAGGAGAAGGAGGAGGAGGAGGAGGAGGAGGAGGACGAGGAGGAAGAGGAGGACGAGGAGGAGGACGGGTCGCCTAAGCCCTTCGGAGAAACCCTCCAGCCCCCAGAGGCCCAAACACTGGCGATTCGGGGAACGGCCCACAGGCTTCTGGGAGGCCCAGCGGGGGCCCAACGACGCCCCAGGACAGCCCATATGACTGCCCTGGGAACTCACACAACAGACAAGGGCCCACGGACGTTCCCAGCCCGACCGCCCCCAAACCACGACCCAGCGTGCAGTTCAACCCCTCGGCCAGCTGCATATGGGGCCAACGACTGCAACTAGCTGCAAGAGGATGTAATGCCGCGCTCGTCGTGGCAGAGCACGGGCGGACGCACGCTGGGAACGCCCTTCTGGGAGGAGAGGCGGGCCGCCTGGCGCGACATGCACGGGGCGACCCCGGGCCAGGAAGCCGCCGCGGGGAGGCCGCAAGGCAGACCGCAAGGCACTGCCGGGGTGGAAATTCAGGAGAGACAAAAGTACCACTACCACCAGCTAGGGGAGTGGCCGCTCCCTCCCCTCGAGCTGGTGGCACCTCCTTCAGGGCACTCTATGGAGGCATGCCCTGAACGAGGTGCCACCAGCTCGAAGCGGTGGGACAACCACCCCCCTAGCTGGTGGTAGTAGTACTTTTGTCTCTGGTGAGAAATGACAAACTCCTTACACCAGAGGAAAGCCGCAATCAGTGGATGGTTCTCGCTGAGGAGATCGACCGGGAACCCGGGAGCCCGGAAACCCAGAACCCACCGAAATCGGCCCGGAACCAACAACCGGGAACATGGGAGTCTGGAACCGGAAGCCCGGGGACCCAGCCTGCTACCAAAGCCGGCTCGAGACTGTCGCCAAATCTTTCAGCTTCAGCTCGGACCCCTTCAGTGCAAGCACTGATTGGGGAATTGTCAGCAACTTCGGACCGATTCCAGGGCCAACTAGGTTCCGAACCGTCTCCTCGCAGAGCGCCGGTATGTGCTTGCCGAAAAGCTCGGCGCCGGCATTCTTGTTCGCGGCGTGCACGTGGATGATCCGCGACCCGAACTTGCAGCCGGACCAGCTGATGGCCTCCGTGGCTGCAGCTTGGCTGTCGAAGGTGACGAAGGCAAAGCCCCTCCCGGGTAGGAAGCGGGGTGTGCCAACGATGCTCCCGGCGTCTGAAAAGAAATCAACGAGCTGTTTCGGCGTCGTGTTCTCCTGCAAGTTTCTGATGATCGGGCTGGGCGAAAGGGGGGGATAGCCAAGGGGGGGGGGGGAGAATCAGCTCACGCATGCTGCTTTTCCCGGCGCCTCCCGGCGCCGGAGGCGGCCACACCTCGAGGAATGGGCCCGGCGGCGGGACCGAAACGGGCTGCATGCAGCAGACTTCGTAGCCCCCCCCTTCCCCTATATCCCCCCCTATCGTCCGGCCCGAGATGAGGATGTCATACCCCTTCTTGCCCTTCCCCCCGGCTTTCATCGCCGAGGCGGGCTGGGCCGCCCGCGGCGGCGCTCGCCGGGCCGACGGGCACGACGGGCGGCACCCTCGCGCCAGAGAGGCTGCGTCTGTGTCACTCGCCGTGGTGGCGAAGGCTGGCCCGCCACCCCCTCCCGGCCACGTCTTGCCGCATCGCCGACGCATCCTGGACTCAAACTGATCCTCCTCCTCCTCCCCCTCCTCCTCCTCCTCCTCCTCCTCCTCCTCCGCCTCCTCCGCCTCCTCCTCCGCCTCCTCCTCCTCCTCCTCCCCCTCCTCCTGCTCCTCCTCCTCCTCTCCTCCTCCTCCTCCTCCTCCTCCTCCTCCTCCTCCTCCTCCTCCTCCTCCTCCTTTCGGCTACTCCTCCTTCCTCCTCCTCCTCCTCCTTCTCCTCCTCCTCCTCCGACAGTGACGAAGACGAGGACGAGGACGACCGTGACAACGACGACGAGACTCCAGTTGCCAAACTTCATGACGGAGAAGGTCTCTGAGGACGACGACGAAGTCGACGGCGGCGACGACGAGGCGGCGTCGCACCGTCTTCACCTTGTCGGGCTGGCCCGGGCGCGGGCCGCCCTCCTTGGCGGACATGGTCCCACAAAAAAATGTGGCGGGATCAGGTGGGGTCGAAGGATCGCCAAGACATTGCCGAGGCATCGCCGAAGCATTGGCGACGTCGGGATGGGGAAGGTCGAGGCTAACTATACCAGGAAGCTAGAAACACACGCAGCTGGATCGGCGTGTGGACATAATGTGGAGGCCGCGTAGCTGGATACACATGCAGAGGGCCGCGCACTCAGCCACAATGTGCCGAGCGCTGGGAAGACATTCGGCCACATATGTACGCATCCAGCGCTCGCCCAGGCCGGTCGCGTCATGTGCAGCCAGCTTCCTGGCACACCTACACTTAGGTCGGGCATGTCCCCCTACAAGCGAATATTGGACGAACAAATAAAAGTACTCAAACAATACTCGAAAATAGTCCAAAAATACTCGAAAACTCGTCCCCTGAGTGTTATTTGACTATTTTTGAATGTTCCCCCTGTAGAGGGACAGGCCCAACTTAAACCTACACCGATCTTGGCCAGAATCGGTGTAGGTGTATAGTCGGCAGCCCCGAGTCGGGATGAAGAAAATCGAGGAGCAAAGAGAAGCGGCACCGCCACCCCCGACCTCCAGGAGCCAGGAGAAGGTCTGCCTGGTGGTGAGGCCCCCCATTTTGCGGCGCCACGCCCGAGGCATCGGCAAAATCTCCACATCTGGGAGGCACCGCGGCCACGCTGGTGGTGGTGGTGGTGGTGGTGGTGGTGGTGGTGGTGGTGGTGGTGGTGGTGGTGGTGGTGGTGGTGGTGGTGGTGGTGGTGGTGGTGGTGGTGGTGGTGGTGGTGGTGGTGGTGGTGGTGGTGGTGGTGGTGGTGGTGGTGGTTGTGGTGGTGGTGGTGGTGGTGGTGGTGGTGGTTGTGGAGGTGGTGGTTGTGGGGGTGATGGTGGTGGTGGTGGTGGCGGTGGTCGTGGTGGTGGTGGTTGTCGTGGTGGTGGTGGTGATGTCGCTTCTCCGCTCTGCGAAAGATCAGGCTTTGGATCGCGCCGCGCCGCCAACGCACTGACGGCGCGGCGCGATCCTCCGACCCCATCTTGCCATGAGGGCAAGGGGTCCTGAGGGAAGCGGGTCCCCGACCCAGAGGTTCTCTCGAGGACCAGCTTTGCCTCCCGAATCGTTCTCTGACGGGCCAGGGCCCGAGAACGGCAAGGAACCTCAGCACCCCTTTCCCTCAGGGCCATCTTGCCTTCGTGATGGCCATCTGCTCCGACCTCGTTTGGCCGGCCTGGGCTCCTCCTTCTCGCAGATCACCGGGCAGCCCGAGGAGTCGCGCAGCACGTGGAACCGCTGGCGGCGGTGCGGGCGCATTGCCGCAAGCAGGGCGCATCGCTCGCTCTCGAGTGCAGGCCCCCCTCAACCCCCGCCGCCTACGGGCCGCCCCGCAGTGGTGGAAGGCCTCCTGGGTACGCCTCTGCTCCGAGACACCTGCTGCTGAGTCAACGACCTCGAAACGTTTCTGGCTGTGTTGGCCTCTGGAGGTCTCTGGAGGCCTGAGGGGCCTCCATGGCCCCGGGGACCCCCACGGGTCACGGTCCCGTGCGCAGTAAAGCGAATCAGCACCCACCACCCACTCCTCCTCCTTATCGTCCTCCAATTGAGGTTCACCCTCGTCGGCATCATCGAACTAAGTCCCATGCCGTACTGCTCAACACCTTACCTACAAAAAAAACAAGAAAACACCTAGTATACCACATACTCCTCACCATCATCAACAACAACATCAACACCAATATCATCATCGCAATCACCATCGCCATCGCCATCGTCAACTTCATCATCAGCATTACCACCATCACCACAACCACCACTACCACCACCACCACCACCACCACCACCCTCATCATCACCACCATCATCGAAACCATCATCATAATCATCATCATCATCATCATCATCATCATCATCATCAGCAGCAGCAGCAGCAGCAGCACCGTTACCATCATCGTCATCATCATCATCATCCTCATCATCATCGTCCTTATCAGCATCAGCATCATGTTCAGCATCATCTTCTTCATCAGAATCATCATCACTATCAGCACCATCATCATCGGCGTCATCACCATCATCATCGCAATCATCGTCATCAGAATCATCATCATCACAACCATCATCATCGTCATCGTCATCGGCATCGTCATCGTCATCATCATCAGCATCAGCCGCAGCATCATCCTCATCATCATCGTCATCATCAGCAGCCGCACCATCGTCCTCATCAGCATCAACATCATCATTAGCACCGTCATCACCATTATCATCATCACCATCAGCCTCATCATCACCATCACATCAGCATCGTAATCAGCATCATCACCATCAGCATCATCATCACCCTCACCATCATCATCACCATCAGCACCATCATCATCATCATCATCATCATCATCATCAGCATCATCATCATCATCATCATCATCATCATCATCCTTATCAGCATCATCATCGTCATCATCGTCATCATAATCATCTTCTTCATCATCCTCATCATGACCATCATCATCGTCATCGTCATGGGCACCGCCATCGTGATCATCAGCATCAGCCGCAGCATCGTCCTCATCCTCATCATCATCATCAGCATCATCGTCATCATCAACCGCACCATCGTCCTCATCATCATCAACATCATCATTCGCACCAGCATGACCATCATCATCACCATCAGCAGCATCGCCACCATCACATCATCATCATAATCAGCATCATCACGATCATCCTCATCATCAGCATCCTCATCATCAGCATCATCATCAGCATCATCATCATCGCCACCATCATGGGACAAAGATCAGCTGGCACTGCAACCCTTTCAATATTGGCTAGCACCTGGGGGGCAGCGTGAAGACTTAATGCGTGCGGGAAGATGGCGAAATGCAGATGATTCCGACCCCCCCCCCTCCTCCCCGCAAGGATCTTGAAGAGAGAGCGAGAGAGAGTAGTGCCGCGTTTGTCTTCAGGCCGCCAGTGCGGCACAAACTGTCCAACGATCGTGGCAAAAAGCCGTGCACCTCCTCCTCCGCCTCCTCATAACCGTCACCGCCACCACAACCATTATCAGCATCATCAGCATCATCACCATCATCATCGTCATCCTTCTCCTCCTCCTGCTCCTCCTCGTCATCATCACCACCACCACCATCATCATCATCATCGTCATCATCATCAGCATCAGCGTCAGCATCAGCATTATCGTCATCATCATCATCAGCAGCAGCAGCACCATCATCCTCATCAGCATCATCATCAGCATCCGCATCATCATTATTATCATCATCAGCATCATCATCATCATCGTCATCGTCATCGTCATCGTCGTCATCGTCATCGTCATCGTCATCGTCGTCATCGTCATCACCATCATCATCATCATCATCATCATCATCATCATCATCATCATCATCATCATCATCATCATCATCATCATCATCATCATCATCATCATCATCATCATCATCATCATCATGATTATCGGCATCGTCACCATCATCATAATCATCGTCAGCATCAGCAGCATCATCATAATCCCCCTCCATCTCCAGGCCCATCTTGAGCAATTTCCCCCCACCCAGCCTCCACCTGCCCAGTCCGCCAACAGCACGGCGGCGGATGCGTCTGGAGCCTCAACCGAGCGACAAAAACAGAAGGGGGTATTACGCAAGATAGCACGGCGGCCTCATGAGAAGGCTGGCGCGGGCTGGAAGCATACACCCATCGACCAGCAGTAGGCGGTTGTGGACTCCCAGGTCCCAGTGTACTTTAGGCGTCTCGGTCAATGGGCAAATGATCAAAAACTATGTTTGTCGCGGGCCTGACGCTCGCACCGATCGAAAGGACTAAGAGGACCCATGGCCGAACACCTGCTCGAGGGAGACGACTGAGTGGTTCTGCTGACAGCCCCTGGGCCCGCCGTGGAGGGCCGAGGAGGCCAAGAACTGCGCAAAGCCTCTGTGAAGGGGCCCAGGGACACACAAATAAAGACACACGAATCCCAGGATTCCCCATATCTTCCAATATTTTCTGGGTTCTTGTCTTCCCATATTTTCCCATCTTTTTCCTGGGGCTCGACGATTCATTGTGTCTGTGTATTTTCCCCTCCTGACTCTGGACCCGCTTTCCTCAGAGCACCTTTCCTGAAAAGGCGCCTCACGCGGAAGCTTGCGCGCAGCTGTCCGCGCTCCCCCGATCCCGCTTTTCTCTTCCTCGCTCGACGGGGCTTTCTGACTCAGGAGGCTCTTCTTCTGGTCGAGAGTCGGGCGCACGCGAATGTGGACAAGGGATCTGTGGATCTCGCCCACTGGCGCCAGATCCATGGATCGGGGAAGGTGACCCCCAGAACATGGCGCCCATGCCGCCTGATTTGGCGACGGAGCGCGCCAAACCGGTACAGAAACGGGACCCGTCGATAATCCACGCGCCTTACGACCGGGAACCTTGGCTTAGCGTGTCGCGCCGCTGGTTCCAGCCCACAACGCTTCGGCGCGACATGCCAACCACGTCCTCATTTCCAAGCGTCAACGTCCCGAGCTTGTTTTAGGTCGAGCGTGTCCCCCTACAGGCGGGTTTTGGACGAATTACCCTGCGACGTACCCAACCCTTTCTAGACACGTGGTGGTTACATTCGGGACCACCAACGCTGACGGGCATGCTGAAAAACCCGCAGTGCGGAAGAAGAGCACCCATCAGTGAACTCAGAAGAGCGCAGCAAGAAGAGCAGCGGCAACGCGTAAGACGTACCTCTGCTGGGCCTCCCAGGAGCCCACGACAGTGGCGACAATTGCGCAGATCGCAGCCCCCCAGGGCGCCGCGAGGTCTCGAGGTGGCTCGCGTGGGACGTACCCCCGCTGGGCCTCCCAGGAGCCCACGAAAGTGGCGACAGTTGCGCAGATCGCAGCCCCCCAGGGCGCCGCGAGGTCTCCAGGTGGCCCGCGTTCGACGTACCTCCGCTGGGCCTCCCAGGAGCCCACGAAAGTGGCGACAGTTGCGCAGATCGCAGCCCCCCAGGGCGCCGCGAGGTCTCGAGGTGGCCCGCGTTGGACGTACCCCCGCCGGGCCTTCCAGGAGCCCACGAAAGTGGCGACAGTTGCGCAGATCGCAGCCCCCCCAGGGCGCCGCGAGGTCTCGAGGTGGTCCGCGTTGGACGTACCCCCGCCGGGCCTCCCAGGAGCCCACGAAAGTGGCGACAGTTGCGCAGATCGCAGCCCTCAAAGGCGCCGCGAGGTCTCGAGGTGGTCCGCGTTGGACGTACCTCTGCTGGGCCTCCCAGGAGCCCACGACAGTGGCGACAATTGCGCAGATCGCAGCCCCCCAGGGCGCCGGGAGGTCTCGAGGTGGCTCGCGTGGGACGTACTTCCGCTGGGCCTCCCAGGAGCCCACAAAAGTGGCGGCAGCTGCGCAGATCGCAGCCCCCCCAGGGCGCCGCGAGGTCTCGAGGTGGTCCGCGTGGGACATACCTCCGCTGGGCCTCCCAGGAGCCAACGAAAGTGGCGACAGTTGCGCAGATCGCAGCCCCCCAGGGGCCGCGAGGTCTCGAGATGGTCCGCGTGGGGCGTACCTCCGCTGGGTCTCCCAGGAGCCCACGAAAGTCCGCGGCAGTTGCGCAGATCGCAGCCCCCTGGGCGCCGAGGTCTCGAGGTGGTCCGCGCGGGACGTACCTCCGCTGGGCCTCCCAGGAGCCCACGAAAGTGGCGACAGTTGCGCAGATCGCAGCCCCCCCAGGGCGCCGCGAGGTCTCGAGGTGGTCCGCGTGGGACGTACCTCCGCTGGGCCTCCCAGGAGCCCACGAAAGTGGCGACAGTTGCGCAGATCGCAGCCCCCCAGGGCGCCGCGAGGTCTCGAGGTGGCCCGCGTTGGACGTACCCCGCGGGCCTCCCAGGAGCCCACGAAAGTGGCGACAGTTCGCAGATCGCAGCCCCCCAGGGCGCCGCGAGGTCTCGAGGTGGTCCGCGTTGGACGTACCTCCGCTGGGCCTCCCAGGAGCCCACGAAAGTGGCGACAGTTGCGCAGATCGCAGCCCCCCAGGGCGCCGCGAGGTCTCGAGGTGGTCCGCGTTGGACGTACCTCCGCTGGGCCTCCCAGGAGCCCACGAAAGTGGCGACAGTTGCGCAGATCGCAGCCCCCCAGGGCGCCGCGAGGTCTCGAGGTGGTCCGCGTTGGACGTACCTCCGCTGGGCCTCCCAGGAGCCCACGAAAGTGGCGACAGTTGCGCAGATCGCAGCCCCCCAGGGCGCCGCGAGGTCTCGAGGTGGTCCGCGTTGGACGTACCTCCGCTGGGCCTCCCAGGAGCCCACGAAAGTGGCGACAGTTTCGCAGATCGCAGCCCCCCAGGGCGCCGCGAGGTCTCGAGGTGGTCCGCGTTGGACGTACCTCCGCTGGGCCTCCCAGGAGCCCACGAAAGTGGCGACAAAATCGCAGATCGCAGCCCCCCAGGGCGCCGCGAGGTCTCGAGGTGGTCCGCGTTGGACGTACCTCCGCTGGGCCTCCCAGGAGCCCACGAAAGTGGCGACAGTTTCGCAGATCGCAGCCCGACGGCACGAGAGAAGAGGAGAGGGGAACGCAGGAGACAGGAGAGGAGGAGGGGAGGAGGGGGGAGGAGGAGAAGGATGGGGCGACCACACTGCTCTATTCAAAACGAGTACCCAACCATAGGAGGGTTGGGAAAAATGAAAAATACCCACAAAACCAAAAAAAAAAAAAAAAAAAAAACTCAACAAAAATTGTCAAAAAATCGCCCCCAGGCCATACCTTGACTATGTTTGAATACTCCTCCTGTAAGGGGACACGCTCGACTCAATCCTGACCTTCGCCCAGGCCTGCGCTTCCTCGAAGGAGGGCCGGGGGCCTCGGAGCTACCGCCCCCCCGCCTCCACGGTGGGGGGGATCCCCGAAGACGGCGCGCCCCCAGACGGAAGTCGGGCGTGTCCCTCTGCAGGAGGAGTGTTCAAAGGCAGTCCAACAGCAGTCTGGGGGCGATGCTTCGACTGTTTGTTTGACCATGTTTGAACATGTGTTGACTACACGTCGTTCCATTCAAATCGTGCTGATTTCTCATTGCGCTCGCTTCTGGTTGTTCCTGGCCCCCCCCTGGTGGCCAGGAGGAGGCCCAGGATAGAGCAAGTAGAAACGGAAGGATCTTGGCCCCCCAAAAAAATCAGAGACCTTTCGAAGAAGTGGACGTGAGCCGTGTGCCTGTCCAACCCTCGCCCAAGAATCCGCCTGCAGGGGGACCGTGCCCGGCCCGACCCCAGATCCCGGGCGAGGGGCGGCCTGCCCCGTGGGGGCCGGCCCCTCCCGCCCGGCCCTGCCTCCGCGGCCGCGCGGGCGCGCCCCCCCCCCAGTGGGGGGCGCCCACACCACCACCACCAGACGCAGGACGGGGGAGGAGGGAGGATGAGGAGGTTCTCCTTCTCCTCCTCCTCTCCCCCTCCTCCTCCTCCCCCTCCTCCTCCCCCTCCTCCTCTCCTCCTCCTCCTCCTCCTCCTCCTCCTCCTCCTCCTCCTCCTCCTCCTCCTCCTCCTCCTCCTCCATACGGGGGAGGAGGGAGGATGAGGAGGTCCTCCTTCTCGACGTTCCCCCTGAGCCTATCCCTGCCCTGTGGTTGGTGGGCCTTCGGGTCTCAAAGCTCTGCCCTCCGCCGGCCGTGCGGGGCGGTCCTGGCATCCCTGGAGAGCGCTCTCGGCTGGGCGCGGCCGCTGAAGGCATCCCGAGCTGGGAGCAGCTGGAAGGCACAGACGAAAACAACCGAAAACAATAAACCTCGATGATGATAATGATGATGACGATGCTCATCATCATCATCATCATCATCATCATCATCATCATCATCATCATCATCATCATCATCATCATCATCATCATCATCATCATCATCATCAGCAGCAGCAGCAGCAGCATCATCATCATCATCATCATCATCATCATCATCATCATCATCATCATCATCATCATCATCATCATCATCATCATCATCATCATCACATCATCATCATCATCATCATCATCATCATCATCATCATCATCATCATCATCATCATCATCATCATCATCGACATCATCATCATCATCGTCGTCATCATCATCAGCATCAGCATCAGCATGATCATCAGCATCATCATCAGCATCATCATTATGATCATCATCATCAGCAGCAGCATCATCAATCATCAATCATTAGCAGCAGCATCATCACCATCATCATCAATCATCATCATCAAGCATCGTCATCATCATCAGCAACATCATCGTCGGCAGTATCAGCATCACCACCATCACCATCTGCAGCATCATCATAGTCGTCTCCACCAATCATGATCATCATCATCGTCATCGTCATCATCACCACCACCACCACCATCATCATCAGCATCACCATCACCATCATCATCATCATCATCATCATCATCATCATCATCATCATCATCATCAGCAGCAGCAGCAGCAGCATAATCATCAGCATCATCCTTAGCAGCAGCAGCAGCATTATCAGCATCAGAAGCATAATCATCTTCATCAATCATGATCGTCATCATCGTCATCATCATCATCAGAAGTATCATTATCATCATCGTGAACCCCAAGCTGGCGGCGCGATACGCTATTAGCGTGTCGCGTCGGTCGAACAGCAGCGGACCCCCAGACTTGCGCTCAGCTGCTGAGCACAAACTCCTGACCATAGTTGGCCCGCCGACCTGGCCACCGAGGCCCGACCTCGGCTCGGTCCAGCGTGCGCGTGCGGGCGGACTGCCTGCCGCGCGCGGAGGCCTCGCTCGCTTGCTGAGGGGCGCTCCGCCACGCCCCTCCGCAGGAAAATCACGAGCGCGGAGCGAGGGGCCCGTCTGCTCGAGACCTGACCGAGACAGAGACAGAGGGAAACAACAACAACATCCCATCCATCTTCGTTCTTCTCGTCCGATCCTTCATCTTCGCTCGGTCGAAAGGGGCAGTTCGCTCTTCTACCTCCTCTCCAGGAGATCCCGCCCATCAGCGATCGAGCGGAGGTGCCCACCAGACGTCAGTCCTGATCGAACACGCGATCGAGATCCCCCCAGGTCAGATCCCCTACAGCGTTGCGCGCAGCAACTTTGCATGGACGTTTGGCCACCAGGAGGAGGGAGAGGACGAGGCGGACATGTCACAGCGCCCCCTGCGATCTGACAGACGCAGGCGATGTCATTAGAAGGTGCCTCGAGCTCATCGGTCCAAACGTTGCAGCAACTGGCAACGGGCTCCCACCCAAAGATATGCCAAAAGCGCATCATCGCACTCCTCACTTCAAGTCCAGGCACTAGAACGAAAACAAAAGTTGTGGACCTGAGCAGAACGTTACTTGAAAGAGGCCCGCCAGCCTAAGCAGGTTAGGGACTCGCAGGAGGAGAGCACGTCCGCAGCCTGTCCTAAATGTCCAGACCGCGACTGCAGCCCTAAGCCTGGTGATCCCGCAACTGCCGCTGCGCGGGCACCTGAGAATTGTGCTAGTGTGCATGCCTGGCTTCCTCGTTCTACGATCTCCTTCTAAGACGAGGCCAGGCAAGGGACAGAACCAGACCGGGACAAATCGGGAATCTCTGAAACATGGCGAATCTGGAGGATGTATGGGGCACCGTGGCCACTCCAGAGCGCTCCAGACCGCTCCGAGAGCGTTCCAGAGCGCTCTGGAACGATTTATCCCTGTTCTGGCCCCGCCCGATCCGAGCCCGCTCCCCGTTTCCAGACCTCCAGCGTCGTGGTTCCTGTCACGGCGCGGACCCCTGGAAGTCTCGACCCCATTCCCTGGCACGGGCTTTTCATACCAAGTCGCGTTTTTGACGGTCTCGGGGCCAGGCAGGTGCCTCTGAAGCCGGAAACAGCCAAAAGACTGCCGCCGCAGTCTTGCTCCGAACGCGAGGAGACATGGCTTAGTCCCCCCCCCCAGCTGAGCCCGGGAGAGGCGAGAGGCAACGACCGCGCCCGAAGGGCCCTGAGGCTGATGGCGGCCCCCGTCCCCTCGGATTCGACCCCCTGGACCTCGCCTGGAAGCGCCCCCCGGCCAGGACTCCGCGGCACCTCAGGCCCTGGCGGCGAGGACGCTGCCCCTCGAAGCCGCCGCCTGCAGGATCTCGCGAGGCGCATCCAGCCAGGGCGGCGGGGACGCTGCCCCTCGAGGCCACCAACTGCGCGTCGACGTCGCCGTCGCCGCCGACGCCGCAGCTCCCCGGCTCACGGCCCCGCGGAGAGCCGCCACCTTCACCTCCATCCCCTCCTGGCTGCCCCCAGACCTCTGGGCGTCGCGAGGCGGATGCCCCGAGCAGAGCGCCCGACCAGCAGCAGCAGAGGTGGAGAGGGGCGGGCCGAAGAGCAGGAGGTCGGCTGGAGGCTGGGGGACAGGTGTGCGAGAGCACGGCCATGTGCACCTCAGCCTTTTTTTGGTCAGGGACAGTGGCCGCCTGGGCCAAAAATGTAGCCCGCATGGAAGCCAGAGCATGGCTCCCGAATAAGTTGTAAGGAAGTCTCAGGCGGACCGGCTGCCAGGCCAAACGTCCTCGGGCTCCCAGTCCCCCCCTTGGGACATTTCTGCAGTCCTGTCCTATTGTGGGGAACCCTCTGTCGAAACGCTATCATGGAAATACGACAGACGTTTTTGGTGCTCAATTTTGGCGTCTGGGGGCCGTCTTCGAGTGCCCGGGCCACCGAAGAGTCCCCCGCGACACCAGACCCTGTGTCTGACCGATGTGACACTTTGCACGCCAGGGAGCTATCCCCTTCTCGATACGGGGTCCTTGGAAGTCCCGACCCCTTCCCCAGGGCCAGCTTTTCATCCCGAATAATTTTGTGGACGGTCCTGGGGCCTGGTGAGGGCCCCCCGAGGCCGAAGATGGCCAAAACCCTCCCGCCGTGACCTGTTTCACGACGTGAGCATGTCTGGGTCCAAATCCACCGATCTCGAGCCTTGCCCATGAGGCTCTCGCACCACGCTGGGTGTGGGCACTTCTCGTCCTCGGGGAACTGCCCGTGTCCAACGCTCAGCGCTGGGGGGCGGGCACGTCCCCAGCTTCCGGCTGGATCTGGATCGAGTCTTCAGCGCGGAGGCCTGGTCCTGGAGGCAACTGGGGGTGTATGGCAGGGCGACGCGATCTACAGAGGGAACCCGTGCCAAGAAACACCCTGCTTGCCTCCAGGGTGCCTTGGGTTTCTTGGGTTTCGATGGTTTTGCTATGGAAAGCGTGACGTTCCCACACCAAAAATCAATGAACGTCCTGGGGTCTCAGGGTTGGGTTTCTTGCGAAGGTTTCTTGTGGTCGAGCTCCTGCGGCATGCATATTCATGGCCACTGGCCCGGCCCATCCAGAGCCCAGGAGCGGTGCATACGCCCCAGGTGGATTGGCCAGGGAGGCACATACACCGCTGCTGGGCGCTGGACCTGGCCAGTGCCGGTAGACGTGCATGGATCTCGTCGCCATATCTGCTCTGGACGGGCACCAGCAGAACCAGTCGGGAGGGCAGATGCGGCAGGTGCGGCAGTCAACGCCCACCTGGAGAAGGCGGCTCAGAGGGGGCGGGGAGCAAAACCTGTGTACGATGGTGCCTCCCCCCCAAATCTGACGGCTGGAGCCCAGTGATGCCCCGCCTCAGCCCCTCAGCCGGCTCCAAGCCTGGCCTCCTCCCACACTTCCTACCCAGCCACCTCGCCCCCCATGCAGGCGCCGTGCCGTCAGGGGGGCGAGACTGCACGCAGGGTGGGGGGGGCAGCGTGCCTCATCCCCCGGAGCCCCTGCGCGAGAGGGACAGACGGCACAGACAGGTGCTCGGCGACGGCGGTCAAATTTCGCCGACGGTGGGCCTCGAGCACGTGGCACCGTTGAACGTTGGGGAGAAGAAGGAGAAGGAGACGGAGAAGGAGAAGCAGAGAGGGAGAAGAACAAAGACAATAAGAATAAGAAAAGGAAGGAGAAGGAGTGGAAGACGACAAGTCTGGCCAGGGGGCCAGCTTGCGCGTGCCGCACAAGCCGCACGTGCCCTCGCGGACCGCAACGCGTGTGGTCGGGGCGCGAGGAGGATGCAGTCATCGAATTGCTGGGCAGGCGGCGGTGCGGCCTGCCCCGAATTCTTTCCCAGAGTGGCTCGTGCCAGCGCGCACCGCACGATGCCACGACCCCCGCGGACAGACCCAGGCCGTCATGTCTCGCGCCAAGGTCGCGAGCAGTCGGCGCCTAATTTTGGGACTGGCCCATCGGGGAGCGGGAAGTGAGCGGCCCAGGGAGGGCGTGGCGTTCTTTCAGCTGCGAGGCTCTGCCGGGAGGCCGGAAACGCAGGCATGGCTGGACTCGGGTGCGGAACCTCTGGGAGGCCGCTCGCTGGACACGGGGTGCGGTGGGCCGAGCGCCGGGAAGGCGTGCGGCAACACATGCACCAAACTCTCGCCCAGGCCAGCCACGTCATCCTGGCAGCGACTGGGCGGGAGTGAAAAGGCTGCCCCAGGCCCGGAAAGGCAAGGCCAGGAGAATTGGCACGAAGTCAAAGGGTCCTGAGAGCAAGCGGCCCTGGACCGAAGGGCTTTCCCCAGGACTGGCGCTTCATCCTGGGCCGTCCGTGCTTACGGCCGTGGAGCCCACGGGAGGCTCCGGTAGGCCGAGAGGGGCGACAACCTGGGGACCCCTCTCCCCCAAGACCACCTTCTCAACGCTGTGGAAGACAGAAGCCCGCCGCGGGCCCCGACTTTCGCACCGCGCTGCAGCGAATGTGCAACGCCCGGCGCGACCGCTGGGCCAGACCATCACGGCCCCCGGGCCCCCGCAAGCCCCCAGGCCGTCCGACCCCTTTATCAGGCTCCAGCGATGCCAGTTGGCCCTTGGCGCCACATTCGAGGGTTGGGGGCAACGGGTGGTTTTCTGAGAAAGCAGGGGGGCCCCTGTGAAGGGCCCAGAAGCTTCTAAGAAGGATTCGGGGAGGCGTAAAACTCGAGCATGGGGGGTTCAAGCTCGCCTCATGGGCGGTCAGAAAAAGTGGTGTGCCCCAATCTAACACTCGACGTGAGCTCCCGCTGCAAACATGTCATGAGAACTGGACCGTCAAAATTCACGCCGGGACAATCAAGAAGCATCGGCTGACCCCAATTCTGGCAAGCCCGAGTCTTACGTGTTCTCGATTCTTGCAAAGCCCCCTGGCCTCTGCGAAGGCCGCCCTGCACGGTTTCCCCCTGGGCCGTAGGCGACCCGAGGAAGAGGAGGAGGTGGAGGAGGTGGAGGAGGGCGAGGGGGGAGGAGGAGATGGAAGAGGAGGAGGAGGAGGAGGAGGAGGAGGAGGAGGAGGCGTTGGGGCCTGGAGGTCCCCAAAGGCCACGCCGAGCGCGGCCACACTCCCCATTCCGTAATCGCCTCGTCCTCCCATTTACATTTTTGTCCCCTGCAAGGTCCGCGATTGGAGCCCCGCCAGGACTGCTTCCTCATCTACCTCAGTGTCCTCATCTACTACATTGACCTCAACCACGGGGCCACCACGTCCTTACTCCAGAGGACCTCAACCGCTGCACCCGCGGGGGGCCGACCCCGACGCCCACGGCCGCCTGCCTGGCACCGTCGCCTGCGCCGCGAGCGTGCCGACGCTCGGGTGTAACTCCGCCTCGACCGAGCACGCCAACTGCTCGCCGATCACCACCACCCAGCAACTACCTCGACCACCAGTCGCCACCATGGCGCCAAAGATGGCCCAGACTCCAGTCGGCAGCTACCACAACAAGCAATGGCACTAGCAGCAGTACCAGCACCGACACCAGCAACACCAAGGGGACACCACAGAAGCCCCTCGGACACAATGGCGAGCCCGCAGCCGTGACGACACCCGCGGCAAGGGCAGTAGCGGCTCCATGGGACAGCAGCACCAGCAGCAAGCACAAAAACCAACAACAGCACAGCCTCAACGTGCAACGCAAACAGGAGAAGAGAAAAGAAACGGCTGCCAACGCTGCCAACATCGTCCCCAAGACCCTCACCGAAGCCAGAAGGCAGCAGCATTGGAACGAGCCACCCCCAATGCACCGCTTCGACAGGTTTCAAGGAGTACCGCAAGAATTGCAAATCAGACATCGACTACCTCACTACCACCATCCAGCGGCACGCCAACGACGACTACGACTTCGACGGAATATTTACCAACATCCGCCTACAAAAGTCCAGGCTACTATACTCGTATGACACCAAGCGCCAGCGAAGAGAGGTCGAGAGCATGATCAACGACACTGTCAAACAGGTGGACGACTCACAACAACAGCTGGAGGAGCTCCAGCGAAAGGCTACAGGGCTGGGAGATCGACATCGCCAACTTCGAAGGCTCCACGACAGCATCAGGGGGGCAGACTCGGACAACGATGCGGACGCCGAGTCAGCAACACCGCCCAGGAGGCGCACAGAGCAACAACGCTCCGACACCCCTGCATCCTGCACCCAACATGGGGAGACGCCACCGAGGATTCATCGGGGAAATGTCACCAGCACCACCAGCGACTCAAACACCCACGGAGACCTCCACCGTCAACAAGCTGCGACAAGAGCTACAAGAAGCACAGCAGAAAGCCGAAGCACAACGAAGTCATGCTGCGCATCAAAAAGCCACCATCAACCAGCTCGAGGAAGCAAAGAAATCCCACTACAAGAACGAAAAAGGAAAGCTACCGCAGGCTCCAGCGCTGCGAGAAGGACAAGATGGAGGAACGCACGAAGGAAATCCACATCATCAGGAACGCAACCGAGAAGATCGCAGAGCACAGTGCTCACATGACCGAGAAAGGCAGCAACACCAGCGAGAACCTCAGGAACGAGCTCCGCGAGGCCAACAACATCATGCGCCAGATCGCCGACCACAACCACAAAATCTCCCAGGTGCCAAGACAGTACTACGAGAGCTACGAGGAGACAGCCACCACCAGCGAGCACCTACAAGAAGCACGACTACAGATACATCAACCACGGCAGCCACGAGTTTCGGACACGCTCATCGCGTACAGCAGCCTACAGAAGAGCTTAGAAGAGAAAGACGAAGCCATACAGCACTTAGAGCACCAGCAGCAGATCATCATCAACGACTACTATAGATAAGAAACGCAGCCCATCAATTCTACGACCAACAGCACGCACAATAATAACTCCGACAAGAACTCGCAACAGCGGTAGCCAAGAACGCGAACATCGAGGACCAGGCCCGCAAGCACATCCAGCACAACTACAACCTCCCAGAGCACACGATCAACTACCTCGAGAACGAAATCTACGGACAAAAGCAGATCACGCACACCGAGGAAAAGCATTACCACAACAAGACCGAGGCCATCCAGGTACTAGAGGGACGGACCGAGGACACGCAGAACCACACCACCCAGCTCCACCAGCACAAACAGGCGCACGCGGCGACAGCGGAGATACAAGCTGAACGCCTACACCACGACCAACACCAGCTCAACGCCGCAAAGACCTCCATAGAGACGCGGGAGCAACTCCCCCGACAGCTACACAACAGGGAAAATGTCACAGAGACACAAGTGCAGCAACGAGCAAGAAAGCTCGAGGACGCCCACTCGGAGACCCACGCCATGCAGAAGGAACGAGAAGCAGACTTGGCCGACGACCTCGCCAACCAGCTCAGGGACGACGACCCTCGCTCCATTGTCACCTCCCTTCAGGCGCCACAAAGAACAGGACTGCAAGAAATCGACCAAGGAGCTCAGCTCATCGTCATCCCTGACTCCGAGATACCCGACATCGGGGACCACGGCACCCAGACCAAAGGGATGATTACCAACGCGAGAAGGATCTGCTCAACCTTACGAAGACGACATCCGAAGACGAGCACTCAGCCACCATACCAGAAGCTGACGGGACTACTCAAATTTCACAACCTGCGCCGTACGAAGACCAGATACTACCTCGAGTGGCACCGAGGGAACCAGCTTCAACCCAGCCGAGGAGCGACGACTACTACCTCAGATGGAAAGAAAAGTTCCACATCCAGCGCAGCGGCTTCGAAGGAGACAACGCCCCGACACCGGTAGCAGACGAACAGGGACTACTAGACCAACCAACAGGAACAGCCGAAACGACACCATGCACACCACCAAGGGAAGTAACCATATCACCAACGGAGTGCATGACACCGATCGACTTCCGACCAGCACCGACCCTGCATGTTGGCACACCACCGAACAGATCAGCAACACTGCCACCGAAGTCTCCCGCCCAGCCATCGGAAGCAGCTCGCATACACCGCAAGCGCACAGGACGATGCCGACCTCAGTCAGCACCACGACGCGCAGTACGCTTCGCCGCGGACAACGGCCAGGGCGCAGTAGACCCAGCAGATGAGAGGAACATCGCCCCCGTGAACCACCACGACGACAACGACAGCAGTGGCGCCGACGGGGGTGCCAGCGACCAAACCCCAAAAAACTGACTAGGGACGGTGGCATTGGAAATGCCACCGTCACTGAGGCAAATAGGGCCAACATCGCCACAACCAATAGACTCAACGACACCTCACTAGGAGGGTCAACGCCAGAGCACGTCACACATGAAACGACTAGTTTTACTACAGCCGACCGCTCCAGAACAAGACGCACACGAGCCAATGCACGATCCCGATGCCAACGCCGAACTGGAATCCAACGAGCAGCAATGCTCCTTTTTCTCTAGCAGCGTCGCACAGACAGCCGACGACGCACATCCTCGGACAACCCGTGCAGCAACGCAGCGAATACACGTGCCATCAGGGAAACCAAGACAACGCCAGCAGTAGCCAACCTCCCGGGGGATGGGGATAGCTCAGCAAGCCTGGCGGTTGAGAGGGACGGCGGGGCAGCCATAGACCTCGAAACACCTGTTTCAACCAGATACAACCCACCGCACGACGACAGCTCGGGCACCGTGCGAGGCGACCTGGACATCAACGCGGAGGGTGCGACACCTGCGAACCGACGCACCTACGCCCCCCCCCCCCCCCCAAAAAAAGGTCACAGCAAGGACGAAACTTTACAGCGACAGTTCCGCTCCTCCCGACGGAGCCGGCATCGGCCGTCCTGAGGCGCACATTGCCACCCACTCTCCAGCACCAGCATGACCTCGCTAACGTACCCGACATCCACCCAGCAGCCGCCATGGCGATTGATATGTGCCCACCTCGACCCCGATGGCGCCTATAAAAAAACGGTACACATCTGCGCGACTCAACCCAAGACCCATGGGCCCTGGTTATCACCGCCGAAGACGAACAAGGTTGCATACACCAAGGAAGCATCGGAACACACAACAACATATCATTCAGGGACGACAATTTCCCCTGCAACTCTACCACGTCAGAATTAGCAGCTCTGATCTGGGCGTGCGTATGCATGGATATATGCACTTCCACAGCGCCACCCACAAACCTGACGTCACTATACACACCGACTCCATGATTGTCAGAGGATTCGCCAAGGGTAATTTCCAACCAAAGGACCCGAATCAGATGACCGACTTTGTACGACTACTACACGACCTCACCTCCAGGGCGGTCACCCTAAACACTGACCACGCACGAGCACGCACAGGACACCCCTGGAATGGGCTGGCAGGCAGTCTCGCCATGATGCACGAAGCTACGCCCAGCAATATCCAGCAATGCCCACAGAAGAATGGGCAAGAGCCTTCCACGCCGACAGAGAACGACTACGGGAGTAGCTACCAGAAGCGGACAGAGAAACCAAGGACGCCTACCCGAACATGAACCAACGCGGACTAGGGGCACCTCCAGCCAAGATAAATGCTCGACCGATCCTCTTCGCACCTCAGTACACCGAGACTTCCAGCGACAAGAAGATCGACATCCACACCTGCACCTACAACGCACGCTCCTTCAAGACCCCAGAGAGGCAGGGACGCGACAAAAAAGAGAAAAGTAGCGAGACCCAGAGTCATCCGACAACAACTCTCCGACATCAGAGTACACATCATCGGAACGCAGGGGTCCAGACTACCACGTGGAACCCACACCGCTGACCAGCCCACCATCATCTCAAGCGGACACGACAAACACAACTTGGGGTACTCACTACTAATCAACACGCACCCCCCTTACCACGACGACGCAGGACAACAGCTATACTTCAAACCCAGCCACTGGAAAATAATGACCCGTAGCCCCAGACTACCGGTAGTCAAGTTCACAGCACCTGGGTTCAAGAGAACCATAGTGGCCGCGCACGCACCACACTCACATGCTGACGACCTTGAGTGCAACCAGTACTAGGACAACATCAGCGCTGAGACTGAAAGATACAATGGCGACACTATCCTCATCGACGCCGACGGTACTACGGGGAGCATCACCTCCCCTCACATTGGAGATGAAGGGCAACCTGAAGAAGAAAACAGAGGAGGAAAGTACTTCCTCGCCTACGTGCAGCAGCGCGACCTCTTCGCCGCAAACACTACGAGTGAGACACATGGACCCAGTCACACATACGTGGGAAAGAACATGCAGCGGCGCATCGATTACATCTGCCTACCATGCGGACAAGAGACGACCCTTAAGTACATAGAAGTCCTCGACGACTTCGATACCCACCAGGAAGACGAGGACCATTACCCGATCATCGCTGACTGGACCTACATCGAGAAGACCAACATCAAAACATGCGGGATACCCATGGGCCGCGCAAAGCTGAGAGACCCGGGAGCTCAACCGAAGCTAGCCCACTACCACCCGACCAAGAGGAGATGAACGACCACGCTAGCTACCCCGCACAACAAGTACATGGGGCAGGCGTCAAGGCCTTCAAACCTGACAAGGTCCACCCCAGAAAGCCACACCGACAACCAACGACTTTCGCCCTCGTCCGCGCACGGAGGGCATGCCAACGGCCGCTACGACGCTTGCGACAAGGCGGGAACATCAAGACGCGGATAGGCCTCATCAACCTAGTCTACCAGATCTACGAAGCCCACACCCCCACCATCAGCGCGCACGAGCCCATAGCAAACCCAGAAAATCGACTCGCACTTCAACGCGTAGCTGAAGACAGAATTCACAACAACGCCGGGCTAGAGGAGATAGCACTGGCAGCGATTGCATTCCCACGCAGGTCATCACCCCAGCTAGCAAGCGCCATCGAGACCGACCGCTCCAACTACCCCGCGGGCATTGCCAACAGTGCAAAAGAAGTATACATCAAAAACGACTCCATGAGAGCGCGGGCTTACATCAAGAGGCCCCTGAGTTTTGGAGGCAGGGCAAGACTTTTTACAGCTGAACACCAACGCGTCATCGGCCCTGACGGACAACCACTACATGATCAATTGCAGCGGGCGGAAGCAGAACTGGACCACTTCGCCATCGCCGAGCACTCCGCGATCATGAACCCGCATAAGATCACCGACAAGTACAGCAACCACGCCAACCACGCAGCCACAATCAGAACGCTGCACGACACACCTCTCCACAACATCATCACCAGAGAAGAGACGAAGCGACAGTTCACACAAGCAAAACAAGGAGGAAGTGGAGGGCCTGACAACCTCATCGACGACTACTGCAAGATCGCGGCGAAAGAGATGACCAGGATCTACCAACCACTCATGGTAAAAGCGCAACTTGCGACCGTGGAACCACTATCATACAAAGGAGGATGGCAAACGTCGGTTTACAGGGTGGTACTCCATTTTGTCTTCCAGCTCCCACATACACCAGACGAGCTCAACGACTTGCACGATATCAATATACCCGAACCATTTCTCCCTGCACTACATATTGCCATGGAAGGAGCGCCCAGATTCAACCACGACGTGGACGACGAGCGCCCATGCGGACTACTACAAGACAAGCGCACACAGACATGTGGGCCACTACGAAAGGACCCACCAGACTAGCGCAGCCACGTAGAGGTACGCGACCTGGAGTACCAGCATCAAACATCACCTTCAGATACCTCTTCGCAAAGGTTACACGACACATCTCAGAAGGCATGATCGACACCAGCCTTGAGATAGACATCGATATAGGACAACAGGAAGCTATCTCCACCAAGGCCAGACAAGCAAGAGATGGAAAGGATGGAGGAGCACAACTTACCGACGCATCCTTCGTAGACGACATGAACGCGCACGCCACTCTCCGACATCAGATTCAAATGGACCATGGCCCATGGCATGCGACCCCACGCCAAAACGACCAAGAATAACACCTACATGGACACCAGAGCAGCACAGCTAAGGAGCAACTCGCCAAAGACAACATCACGAACATAGAAAACGAGCACCTCAGCGAGCCAATCGAGTTTGTCAACCACCAGATATCGATGGGCACTGCAATATACGACGGCGGACAAGGCCCAGAGATACAGCGGAGAATATCAAAGGCCACAACGAGCAGGGCTCCACTACGTAAAGAACTTTACAAGCGAAGACAGCTGAGCATGGACAACAAAACCCTCCTCAACGATGCGCTGACCAACTCGGTCCTCTTCTAAAATTAACACATCTGGAACCCTCTGAACCAGGGGCAGCTCTGAAGCATCAACACAGAGTACCTTAAGGGATACAGGATGGCAGCTGGATACAAGGCCAACAGCCACGATCACCGGAAGGTCAACAGCGGCAATGTGCTTACTGAAGCCAGACGACAAGATGCGAATATCGCAATGCGCATCCTCAGGCTCCGATACTTACCGAGACTAATACAACACGCACCAACCATACTAGCACTCATTACGAATCATCGGCGCCAACCTCACCAGATATACGACGATCTACAGTGGGTGTGGACATACTCAGACGACGAGCACAAACTGCACACTACCGTAGACCTGGACCCTGCCCTTAGCGCAACTCGTGGGACGCCCCCAATCTTCACGGCTCAGGCTAAGACCGTGGCACAGCGCCATATACGACACAACCTTGACCAAGAGCACATACGACAATGGCACAACAACTTGCGACCTTACCAAGACAACGATCTTGTCCCACAATTCATTACCGACGACAACCACAAGGCAAAGACGACAATGTGTTACGAATGTGGAGTCCCTTTTACGGAGAGCAACGCATTCTACGCAAACGTGGGAGAACACCACCCAACAGATGACCACCTAACGAGATGGGCCCATGGGACAAGATGCCTGACATGCTCCAACGAATACCACACATTTGGAAGACCCGTGAAGCACCCACTCGCATACAATGCATGCGCGGCACCCTGGAGACGAAACACCGACAGGCATGACCATGCAACCACGGAAGCAAACAGAGAAGCCATACGAGACGAGCAAAGAGCCAACAATAAGTCCGGACTACCTCCACTGCACGCACACATAGCCAGCTACAAGACTGACACCCCGCCGCTGCACATCAAGGACTACGAAGCTACAAGAGAAGTACCCATACCTGCCGCTGCACTGGTGGAACCAAGACCTGACCCGACGCCAATACCAAGACCGACAGGTACAACGACACAGGTCTTACTACACATCAGCAGCGGATACAGAAGCAATGGCGATGTGCCACAATATATAAAATACCTCAACCCTTACGACAACAGCATAACAGTACTCTCCATCGACATCACCTGCGACGAGATCAAGGGCGACCTCACGGAATGGAACACCATACATTTCTGGAGAGACCAGCTACCACGCGGCCTCGTGGCCGCCATTATAGCGGGACCATCGAGCGAGACATGGAGTGGGTACCAAGCTCGACCTCCGAGGGGCCTTGGGGACTACAGCACCCGCGTCCTAATCAGTTCGACCAACTACACATGGACAACAAGCTACTGCACACTACTATTCTGCTTGCATACATATGCATCAACACGTAGGTCCCCATGAGCATAGACCCCCCCGCCACAATCAGAGATGGGAGAAATACAGCAAGCTGTTGGCTACTACCAGAAATTACAAACATGGTTGGTAGTGATGGGTGGTGGACCTTATTACCTTCGAAGAATGCATGACTGGACATACAGCCACGAGGCCGACTACATTACTCACAATACAGGTACCGGAAGCACGACGGACGATAGCACTACTACCCAACCACGGAAGATGCAACCATGGCACAGGACAACACCACCACTCAACTGGACGGAGCAACCACGGCTACGGGGAACGAGCTAACGACAGGACCCACACCGCCGAGATGTGCAGACTACTGGCTCATACCATCATGGACGCCATCCACCACAGATGGACACAGCCAAGGGACCGCCAAACCTCAGGGGGCAATGAGAACACCGGGCTGACGACGGGCGGCGGCCACCCCGCACTGCGCGGGCCACGGCGGTCCATTGCTTAGGATACAGGCAGTGTCCTCAGCAGTGGTTCTGGCACGCCTCACCACGGCGCCCGATCGCCTCCCCTGTTAAAAAGAAGCTACCCCCCCCCCCATCCCATCACCTGCACATCCCCCAATAACAACACCTGATACATCACAACCGCAGCGCTGCTTCGGCTCAAGAGCTAAGCACAAGCCGACCCGCGCGCCCTTGGCGCACCCATTGCCAACAGACGTCTGCAGACGTCTTTGGCAAACTACCGGAGTTCATCGACATCAACGAGGCCAAGCTCCACTGCACCAACGGAGTCGCGAACGTAGACCAAGCCAACCAGCAACGAGTTGCAGCCATCAGCGCAGCCCCACGCAAGACACGGAGCGAGGCCCCGCCTGAGCACCAACAAGAAGGAATGCCGACACTCATGTCCTACAGCAAGGGCTACGACAACAAGAAGACCCCCAAGCAGAATCACAAGAGGCTGTTCCATGCACAGGCACCGTCAGGCCATCAAGGAGTCAACACGTCTGAGACCCTGGCGCGTTCCTACACGCACGTCTACCTCGACCTGGGTTACATCTACGTCCCCGCGGCAGTGAAGGGCGGCGGCGCCCGCAACACCTATTGGCACCACATCACCATCGCCTTCCTCGCCGCAACTGGGGAGTGCTGGAAGGACAAGGTCAAGGAGAGCTGGGCCACCGTGCAGGACAGCCTCATGGCGCATTCCAACAACGAGATGTGGACCGATACAGACCAATGGATGGACCGACCTGGTAACTGCCCGCATGACCGCACCGCCGCAAAGTATCGCACGCTAGAAGACGCCGCGAACGACCGCCACCCCAAGAAGATACTCGTCCACCACCTGGAGCGGCACGGCATTCAAAAGCTGGCAAGCACTGAACCACCACTACTACAAGCACCACCGTGGAAGAACAAGGACGAAGAGCCCTTCGCGAACCTCCAGACTCTACAGATTCTCAAAAAGAAGGGCATGGAAAAGCGCCACGACTTCGAAGAGACAGAGCGCAAAGCCATCAACGGCAACATCAAGAGATACAGCCCGAAAACATACATCGTAAAGATCACCGACATCCACGGCACACTGCAACCTACCTCCGAGATTGGAATACTAGCCGCCTATGCAAGAGACATAATGGAAACCCGCGGAGGAGGAGCACTACTTCCATAGACGGACAACTACATCCTCCTTGTCGATCGCCACCACATTACAACACAAACGATCGGCGGATTGCACGGCGACGAGACGGGCCCCAGAGGACAGCGAGTACCAGTATACCTATGCCACTAACGAGAACTCACACTCCTATCAGAATGAACGGGCACATACCGAACGCCACCACTACCTACAAAGGAGATCGACCACGTGACAATCCTAAAGCTGGGGTCACCCACCAGCGACCTCCCCAATTTGCCCGCCATCTTTGGCAACGCCCTCATCGAATACCCAGCGCAGGCGCTGCATGAGATCACCACTACCTCGGAGACATGCACAACAAGAACCGACGGAACCACCAAAGTCCACGCGAAGGCCAACAGGCGGGAGGTCGTCGTCCACCAGGTCGGGCTTACCCCAGACGGAGATGCACTACCTGAGGTAAGACAGCGACCTGACTACGAACCACCAGAATACAAGCAACCTACCGACATCTTGCTTGGCGGCACCACGAAGCTAAATGTCACCGACATCGACGAGCTACCTGGGCAAGACGCACACAAAGCAAGACAGTACCTCATCGGGGACGGGGACAGCCACAGCACGCGCCATCTGCTTCAACACTGCCAAAAAAACTACGCAATGCAGGCATTCAGCCCATCAGCTGGACCAAGAACTAGTTTCCCGATTGATATGCGGCTTTTCCAGAAGCTAGACAACAACAGGAACAACGGCCAGCTCGCACGATCCCAACAGATACCGACCTACAGCTCACACCGAGAAGATATACACCATATGGCCAACAAACCATCCCACTACATATAGCGGTTGCCTTCCAGCCCACATGCAACCAGAACGCGACTCCGACGCCGAAGCAGGCGCAACCGCCGCCTGGGCCACCCCCAGGCAGAGCCCCTCTTTGCAAACCACTACAACGACGACAGGGACCAACCGATGCACCCGCAACCCACGCGCCCCGCCAATCTACAACCAGGGTGACACACGGCGACCCGACCCATCCCGCAGCGCGAAGCTGCCACCAGGATGGACTGCCCACGCCGACGTAAACAAAAGCCTCGCCTACTACCACAATCAGCAGGCGGGCACCACCCAGTGGAAGTCACCAGGCGACGTCAGCTACGATCTACGCTGCACTCGGCAGCTAACCGACCTGAACGTCGAGGCCTTCTGCTTCTACCACAGCCTCAGGCCGATACCCCATCCCTCCCTCAACGACCACCCTCCTATACCAGAGTTCCCAGCCAAGCGAGAGCAGGCCGACAAAGCTATGACACAAACCACCCACGACCTACTCGACAAACTGAGGACCCAATACGAGCAGGCACCAGAAGCACACGAACGGGTTGACCGATCACATCTAGGGTACAGCGACCCCGCAGGCGGAACTTTCTTCTCCCACCTCAAGGCCAACCAGGACTCCAGGCCATCCCCCATCTTCGGCAACAACATGCCCGCGGTCGCACCCATGAGGGGGGGGGGGGGGCACGCCCTCCACGCGTAAGCCACACCATCCATCACATCAAGCAGCTGCGCAGCCACAAACAAATACTCGCACCATGCGGCGACCACAGTAACGTCGAGCGCGAGATACACATCGAGATATGACCGACGCGAGAGCCAGCCCCACAGGGAGAGACAATGCACAAGAAGGAAGCCACAGCGCCGACCGCAATCAGCAATACAGCATACCTATCGGACAACGACACACGGGCGAGCAGTGGCGACGCAACCACTAGCACAACGCCAGCAACCACGCCCTCAAAAACTACTCCCAACCAAGAGCACCAAGCACCCCCTCATACGGGGCACATCTCAGGAGCGAAGCCAGCGAGATCCAAAGCCCCACCACCCTGCCGACCGTCAGAGAAGAACCAGCAGAACAGCCGACTCGTATGATCGACTACGAGGGCAAGACCATACAGCAGGAGCACGATTCAGGGGAGCGACACATGCCTACTACCGAAACCAGCTGTCCCGACCCGACGTCCAGCGACAGCACACCAGCAGCAAACGACAACCAACCACCTGCCATACAAGTCGAACCACAGAGGCCCACTGGATGGATCCCGATCACACACGGGAAGGCCAACCCCGACACAAACACCTTCCCCATGGGAGCAACCATACGCCACCCGTACCACACCAAGTTGGAGGTCCCCATCGCACAGAGCACCATCACGGTGAACGAGGGCGGCGAGGTCACAATCCTCGGCATGTCCTACAACGGCACCAACACCCTATGGGCACGGGGCACCATCACTCAGACCAGCAACATGCGAAGTACCAAACAAGCCCTGATAGCAGATATCATGACCGAGTACCGCCCCCAAGACGACGACATCCAGGAGAAGCTCGACACCCTCACCACGATGGTAAGGGAACAACACGCCAGTTAAAACCAGGCCCTCGGCATCCAGAAAGAGATCACCACGGCCAAGAAATCCATGTCCAAGTTCCTCGGTAGCCTCAACGAGCCCATCAACCAACTACGCCCCGAACCTTGCCATCCTCGCCATCATCCACACAGGCCTCGACGGCCGAACGAGGTGCCCACGCGCCCGACGCCGTCACAGCAAAACCACCATGCCCTTCCAACCTCTCCGACCTACGCTCCAACCGACCTCTCCCGCTCACACCGTGGTGCCCTCCACGACTCCCACTCTCGACCCTCCCCGAGCGAACCACGATCACCCCACCTGGACGCCACTACACTGAAGCCACGCCTCAGGGTCGGACCGACCTTACAGCGGCTGACCGTGCGATCCCGTCATCTCCGAGCGCATCTGCATCCTCACCTCCCTCACCTGCTGCAGTGGACGGACACATGGCAGCAATACCTTGGATACGGCGACTGCCTCGATTGCGCTGCCTACATCAATTTCGGGACCTGAACTCACCTTCCTCCCCCAACCGTCACCACCTTCCTAGTCATCGTGCCTCGTCCTGCTAATCTTCACCCCACCCCCTCTGGTGGTCGGGATGGGCAGGGATATTGGGAAAGGTGGGGGGTCGGACTCACCGCGGGCCGTCCTGGCAAAGGCCAGGGCGGCCGCGACCGCAACTAGCCAAGTGCCAGCGACCATCAGGGCACTTCCACCTCAGCAGCTGCTGCCACCAACAGGACCTCAAGAGCAGCAGCAACACCACCAGGGCACACTCCCCTCACCTCAGCAGCTGCGGCCATCAGGGCACCTCCAGGCACCTCACAATCCTCCCTTCCTCGCTTTGCCGACCATGCCACACTCACCGCCTGCAGCGCTGTCGCCTGGGTGGTCGGGATGGGCGAGGGTTTGGGGGGAAGGTGGGGCTCGGACTCACCGAGGGCCGTCCTGGCAATGGCCAGGGCGGCCGCGGCCGCAACTAACCACGTGTCAGCGGCCATCAGGGCACCCTCATCTCAGCAGCTGCTGTCACCAACGGGACCTCAGGAGCAGCAGCTGCAGCCATCAGGGCACTCCCACCTCACCTCAGCAGCTGCGGCCACTAGGGCACCTCCAGGCACCGCACTGTCCTCCCCTCCTCGTTTGACTTCCTCTCTACCCTCCTCGAGTGCCTACCATGCCACACACACACACACACACACACACACACACACCGCCTGCAGCGTTGCCGCCTGGGAGGTCGGGATGGGCGAGGGTATTGGGATAGGCGGGGGCTCGGACTCACCGCGGGCCGTCCTGGCAAGGGCCAGGGCGGCCGCGGCCGCAACTAGCACGTGTCAGCGGCCATCAGGGCACCTTCATCCCAGCAGCTGCTATCACCGACGGGACCTCAAGAGCAGCAGCTGCAGCCATCAGGGCACCCCCACCTTACCTCAGCAGCTGTGGCCATCAGGGCACCTCCAGGCATCTCACAATTCAGCCTGTGTTTACTTTGACAACCTCTCGACCCTCCTCGAGTACCTACCAGCACCCCTCAGCATCACCCCAAAAGAGCAGGCTACTGCAGCCACCTCCGCGCCAGCCCTTTTCACCGTTAATCTGCCGCACCCCGCTCCATTGCGCATTCACCTACTCCTCCTTCGCCTCAGACCTTCACTGTGGGAGGAAGGACCATAGGGGAGCAGATGGGGTGGGGGTGGAGGATCCGAGGTGTGGCGCGGCTCGATGTCGACCACTTCGCTTTACCCGTCTCTCTTCTCAACCTTTTCCATATTTACAGTTTCTCACCTTCTCCCTAATTAGCCCCCCCGCCCCACCGGGTTAAACCGTGGGGCGGGGGCAGGAAAGGTGGCCGCGTCGCATGACTCTTCGGCCGAGAGAGAGAGAGAGAGGAGGAGGAGGAGGAGGAGGAGGAGGAGGAGGAGGAGGAGGACGACGACGAGGAGGAGGAGGAGGAGGAGGACGACGAGGAGGAGAAGGAGGAGGAGGAGGAGGGAGGAGGAGGAGGACCAGTGTAAACCCAAGAGTCATTAAAGATGTTGAAATGAACCCTCCCTCCAAGCTCCCTCTTCATAGGCCCCTACAACGGTTCATTTCCATTGAAGGAACTGCCTCGTTGGAAGGCAACAGTTTGAGGACCTTGAGACATGCCAAAACCTTGTTCTCGGGACATCAACGCCACGGATCAACCTGACTGCTGCATCCTGATGATCTGGAATCGCGCCAGAACGCAGTTCTTGGGATTTCAACACCGCGAACTAACATAACTGCTGCACCCGCATAATACCAAATCCTTCGGAAACACCATTTCTGGTATGTTGATCATGGGAATCCGTGAAATTCTTGCAAATGTTTGAAACGAATGTGCGCGGCGCGAAGGCGAGAGCCACATTTTGAAAACCACCCGCCCTTAATCCGTGAAACACTTGCAAATGCCCAAAGCAAATGTGCGCGGCGCTAAGGCGAGAGCCACAGTTTGAAAACGATTCGCCCACTTGAAAACGACCCGCCCTCAACCCGTGAAACTCTTGCATCTTCTTTTTTTTTTAAACAAAAAAAAAATGTGCGCGGCGCTAAGGCGAGAGCCACATTTTGAAAACCACCAGCCTTCAATCGTGAAACTCGTTCAAACGAATGCGCGCGGCGCGAAGGCACGAGCCGCATGTTGAAAACAACCCGCCCTCAATCCGCGAAATTCTTGCAAATGTTTAGAGACGGATGTGCGCGGCGCTGAGGCGAGAGCCACATGTTGAAAACGACCCGCCCTCCATCTGTGAAACAATTGCCATTTTTAACGCTTCAGAGGCATGAATGGTGAGGAAGTCTCGTGCGAAACACCCGGGCCTGCCCTAAAAACTGGCCTCGGGGTGCGACAGGGAGAAATTCTTTCTAAGGAAAAGGAAAGGAGGAGGAGGAGGAGGAGGAGGAGGAGGAGGAGGAGGAGGAGGAGGAGGAGGAGGAGGAGGAGGAGGAGGACGGGTCGCCTAAGCCCTTCGGAGAAACCACCCAGCCCCCCCCCCCCCCGCGCCATCCCCTCCGGCGCGCCGCCCAGCCCCCTCGGAGCACGCCCCATCGAGACCCCAACCGGCGGGGAGGAGGAGAGGAAGAGGACCAGCGCAAAGACAACCCTTCCGCCCCGAACCAGCCAACACGCGCGCCACTCGAGCTGGACCCGCGCGAGTGGACACGCCTGGCTCGGGTATGAATATGTTTGGCGGAGTCGAGGCTCTGGAATGGGCAGAAACCCCTTTAGCAAACTGTGGTTTGGTGAAAACGACCTCGGGCCCAAACCTGGCGAGCGCAAGCCTGGAAAACGACGGCCGCGGCGCCCTCTCGAGAACCGAAAACGGACAATTCTCTAATCGACGTGTCAGGGTGGGGGTTCTGTCCACCCCCGAGGGGAGACAATGACCTGGGACCGGCGGTACCGTCAGTAGATCAGCGCTACTCTCTGGATTGAGAAACCGCACATTCCTTTGGGCGGGGTGGGGGGCCCAGGCCCCGATTGGTGTGAGGGATGGGGCGATTCGGGTGGTTTGATGCTCCCCCCCCTGGGTGTACGCATAAAAAAAAGCCACACCCGCCCCCCACAGAAGGAACTTTACACCAAGTGTACTGCAATTGCATCGCTTACAGGGCGTCTACACTTACGCACCTTCGCCACAACTGCAAAACGTTGACATATAAAGTCACTAGTTGTGGGGGATGGGGTCGGTTTCCCACTTTTCACTGGGCCAGTCCCCCCCCTCGTCGTTGCCCCGGATGCGTGCGCTTCTCCTTCCTCGAAGCTGTGCCTCGTCGCCCCCTGGGAGAGATATCTGTCCAAGAAGCGCCAGTCCGCCGAGGCGCCGCAGACGCGCGCCGAACGAGTTCCACAATCACCCGGCGACGCCGATGCAAGCAATCCCGACGCCTGCCACGTCTAGTAAGACAGCAACTATCCACCATGGGCCATAAGCCAACGCTGAGTAAGTCAAGGCAGGCGGGGCGCAGGTTCTTCATACGAGACCGTCACAAGTATTTGTACACGGCCGCGCTCGACTTACATTGCACAAGTTTGCGCACTGGTACAGGGAAAACGAGGCAGACATGAGCAAGAGTAGGGAGGGCGAGTGGGCTGAGCGTAGAGGTACAGCTTGGAATAGACTCGGCATTCCCGCCCTGCTGTCACTACACATGCAATCACTCCACCAGCACCCTCTGGCTGGCTGTGCGGTTCACCACCTCGGCCACCTTGGGGATGCGCGCCGACAGCAGCTTGGCGAACTGCTTGCCCCAGTGCGCTCCCACAGACCCCGCAGGCCGGATCCAATGCCCCCTCGCTTTGCCATCCGCGTCCGCCTCATAGAGGAAGAAAAACTGCATGAGTTTAAAAAATCTGAGATCCGCGCCGATTGGATCGGCACTGGGTTCTCCTGGCACCGCGACTGGCGCCGCCCCTGGCGCGCTCCGCGCGCTACGGAAGGAGGCCCAGCGCCAATCCGAGAAATCCGTGCGGAGCTCCGAAAGTTTATACGTACGCATGGTCTTCCTCGAGCCTCAGTCACGAGACGGCGCCAGGAAGCGTGATCTCGCTCGACCAGAGCTTTGGCCCACTCGGCGTCGTGCACCTTGTAGTGCAACGTGGCGGTGTCCTTCCCCGTGCTGTGCTTGAAGTCCTCCATCCACCCGAGCATCTCCTGAATGCGCCCTGGAGCCACGTCCTCGACGTCCTCGATGGACTTCGCGTGCGACAGCGGCCCCGCCTTGGTATTCACGACGAACACCTTCCAGTCGGCCTCGCCCTCGTCAACGAGGCATACGGCCCCCAGGATGCGGCACTCGACGATGGCCCCGACGCCCACCGAGTGGCCGCTGACGTCCAGGACGTCCAACGGGTCGTCGTCTCCCGGGGCACCATGGAGCTCGTCGATCTCCTCCGGGTCACGGTACGTCTGCGGGAAGCAGCCGTAGTTGAAGGGTACGGGCCGCCCGAAGGCCCTGAGCCGCGCGGACCCCACGGGGTCCTCCACGATCCTGTTGTAGGGCTCCCCTGGCTGCACCTCGTGCTTGTCCAGCGTGCCGAGAGGGATCTCGTTGATATAGTGAAAGAGTCCAGTGTCCTCGTCGAGCCACGTCCTCGCGTGCAGGTCGACGTCGTGCCACAGCGAGATGTCCGACGTCGGCGCCGCGGGCATCCGCTGGCGCCTCGCGGTGCGGTCAGCTCGCCTGCTGCTCTGGAGCCTGCCGCACGCGAAGGCGCCGAAGGCGCCCGTAGAAACGGCCATAGCGAGGCACACCAGCGCCACCGCGAGGCCGCGCGCGAGGAGGGCGCTGCGAGCTTTCGTCCTCTGACTGCCAAGCTGGTGGGTCTTCTTAGGCGGCGCCTTCTCGGTTGTGCCATCGCGCTGCGAACTGTCGACGACCTTGGCCCTGGTCTGCGACCCCGCAGCGGATCGCCCCTCCATCCAGAGCCACATCAACAGCGCCACGGGGTAGAGCGTCAACAGCGAAAGGCTCAGAGGAAATGCCAACGCCTTTGCTGTGTCGAGCACATGGTATGCCGCTTCCATGTGAAAGGCAACTTCGACCTGTAAACAAGGCCCCGAAGATCCGATCCCTGGATGCCTGAGTCGACACGGCTACGGTGAAGCAGGAGAAAGGCGGTGATGATGATGATGATGAGGAGGAGGAGGAGGAGGAGGAGGAGGAGGCTGAGGAGGAGGAGGAGCAGAAGGAGGAGAAGAAGGGAGGAGAAAGTGAAGGAAGGAGAACCGAAAAAAAGCATGCAAGAAGCTGAGGGAGAGGGGGATGGGGGACATTATCATGGGTGACGACTTCGGACTCAGGGAAAGCTGAAGGAAACAGGCCCTGAACCCAGGGACGTCGCCCTTTTCCTGGAACCAGTTGTCTCATCCTGAGTTGGTGCTTGACGGCCCTTGGCCCAGAAAGGGCGTCAGGAGATCGAAAGCAGCAAAAAACCTCAGGACCCATTTTCCCTCAGGACCCCTCTCCCTCATGGTGAGTCCCTTTGTCACTCCCTTCCAGGGAAGCTCTGTGGAAGCACCCAGAGGTCTCCGCATCCAAGCACATCATCATCATCATCATCATCATCTCATCATCATCATCATCATCATCATCATCATCATCATCATCCATCAGCATCAGCATCATCATCATCATCATCATCATCATCATCATCATCATCATCATCATCGTCATCATCATCATCAGCATCATCCTCATCATCAGCATCATCAGCATCATCAGCATCAGCATCATCATCATCATCCTCATCCTCATCCTCATCCTCATCCTCATCCTCATCCTCATCATTCTCCTTCTCCTTCTCCTTCTCCTCCTCCTCCTCCTTCTCCTTCTGGACTTCCTCGAATGAGTGACCAGAAGCGCAGGATCGTGCAGCAGCTGCTCAGATGGACGGCGGTCTTCCTGAGAAGGCGGTTCTCGCGGTGTAGAACTCTGCAACAGCCGCACAGGTAGAGGTCGGTTGCTTCTCGAAACGGTGCTCCCGCCGGAAACTCCACCGAGCATTATAGCCAGCAGAGTGAAGCATGCACACTCTGGCCTGGCACCACACCGAATGCCTCCGTTACCCGCGACGCTGGAAACGACCGCCTCCACATAGTTCGAGGGCAGCGGCTGTGACCTCGTCCAGGGTGCATTTTACACGATGCCACACGCGCTCCCGCTGGACGGGCTGGAGATTCGAACAGAAGTCGAGCCAGCAGAGGTCATGGGGGGGTGCACCAAGTACCTGTCAAGCGTCATACCTCTTGGCGCTTGCTGTAGCCAGAAGGACTGAGGCGGCTCCTGTTCGAAACAAGGCCCTCGCACGAATGACAGGCCCATGGAGCGCTCGTCTTCCAATGAGGGGTGCCTCCCTCAATGAAAACGAGCACATCTAGGGTCTCATGACGAGGGGACTTGAAACAGAATGGTGTGCTGCAACATCAATGGCGCATCCTGGATTTCCTCTGGTCCTCCTCCTCCTCCTCCTCCTCCTCCTCCTCCTACTCCTCCTCCTCCTCCTCCACCTCCTCGTCGCTGGAGCCAGCGCGATTCCTGCAATCAGCGGGGAATGTTCTCAGACCCAGGCCCACCAACCATGACACTCACCAGGCAGCACCCAGCTTCTTCAGGCTGGAAAGCGCCGAGCCCCAAGCAGTCCGATCCGATCCGCCCTGATCCTCCTCCTCTCGAAAGACCGATTGACACAACGACGGCTCTCCCGCCAAACCCGAATCCGCTCAAAATCGGGCCCGGGACACCTCCCGGAATCCATCCTGACCCGCTGTCCGAGGCGGGTGCCGCTGCGACGAGGAGCCTCCGGGAAGCCTAGCACGGGCGGACGGGCAACGCCAGCCAGGCGCTGCCGCTGCCTAGACTGGACCTCCTCCGATCCTCGCTCCCGGGGAAGCCCGAAGTTGCCAACACCGCTACGCCCCGAGCCTCTCTCAGGGCGCGTTCTCGCCAGGATTCCCAAGCGAATCCAAGCGTGGCGGCGAGGGCCGCCCAGGAGGCCCAGACAGGCGAAAACGAGGGAAGGGTGGCGACAATAGGCAACCACGTGCGAGCCCGACCCCTGAGGTCAGATTTCTGAAACGCCCGCTGGGGTTCAGAATTCGAGGGATGGCTGCAGACAGGCGAAGGGGGGTCCGACACACCAGCGCCGAGTGGACCCGCAGAGGTGGGGCTCGCAATGGGCCTCGAAGGCAAGTGCAGAAGGGCTGCTGAAATAAGCTGAGCAACGCTAAACAAAGAATAAAGCCCCCGTTTGGCGCCGACAGCGCCTGGGTGCACGAGGAGGGCTGGAGGAACAACCGCGGAATGACCTGAATAGGGAGCCCCCTCCGAACCCAAAAGCGGTCCGTATATCAGCGTCCTGACTGTATTGGTGCCTTCCTCCTCTGAGCTCCGTGGCGAAGGCATCACCCTCACCCCCCTGGAGCCGGCGGCAGCCGGCGACAGGCAGGCGAGCCCGCGGAGAGGCGCGGCGCAGCGCCCGCACAAGGAGAGGGGGGGGAGGCGGCCTGGTCCCTCTTGTTGGCGACGCGCCTCTGCTTCAACTCGGAGGCGCCCCCGCCCCCATGGAGAACGCGCGGCGGAAATGTGTTCCATGTCCACCGGCTAGGGAACCGCCTCTTCTGCTGCATCCTCATCCTCCACCTCCGCCTCCGCCTCTGCCTACGCCTTCGCCTCCGTCTCCGCCTCCTCTCCTCCTCTTCCTCCTTCTCCTCCTTCTCGTCCTCCTCCTGCGTAATCCTCCGCCTCCGCCCCCGCCTGCGTCTCCACCGCCTTCTCCTCCTCCTCATCCTCCTCCTCCTCCTCCTCCTCCTCCTCCTCCTCCTCCTTCACCACTGCGCATGCTGTCTCGGCGGCTCTTGGCAAGCGGGGTGGATGAAGAGGAGGAAAGAGGGAGAGGTGGCCTTCGGGCCTTGGGGGCCTCGGGCCTCAAGGAGCTCACTACTTCAACTCGGGGGGCCCCCCATTGTCGACGGCGTGCGGCCTCGTCTGGCCACGGTTACACCGCATTTCCTGCCCACGCGTCATGAATGGATGCACCGCTTTCTTGTCTTGTCGGGGTGCGGCCGAGAAGCCTGGTGGACAATATCACGAAAATCTGCGGCGCCGAATGTCTGGAGGCGGGCCCGGGTGTTCCACAGCCAAATGTTATTCTGAATCTTCTCATGTAAGATATACGGCCACTTTCCCAGAAGTTCCTTCAAACAAACTGGGGCCAATTTCTGCAGTTAACGCCATAAGAAAGAACGTGCTCAAGAACTGAGACAGCTTTCCGGCACGTTGGCGAAGAAACGCTGGCCCAGCTTTTCGGGAGGTTTCTCAATCAGATGCCCGACTGTACATCTGGAACGCTTCCCAGGGACCCGCTTTTCATCCCGAGTCGTTTGCTGACGGCCCTGGGGCCCATTCAGGGCTCCTGGAGTCCGAAAATTGCCAAAAACGTAGCGTCGCGATTCGTTCACGACGCGAGAATGTCCAGGAAGCTCTTGGCTATTCACCCCGTTGCTTATCGCGCCGGGGCCAGGAAGAGGACCTCCAAGCGCTGGCATAAGGATAAAAGTGAACGCCCTCAATTTCTGTCGAGTCGCCAGGGCACGCACAGTGACTAGAAACTGGGCCTGCGCCCCTGGAAGCTGCCGCACAAACGCTTGGCCAGAGGCAGGTATACCAGGAAGCTGGAACACACACACACACACACACACACACACAACTGTCTGGACTCACATGTGGAACACCTGGAGAGCACGCGCTGGATACGCATGCGGAAGCCTGGCCTGCACAGCCATCACGTGCCGAGCGCTGGAACGACATCTCGCCACATGTGAGCGACGAACTCAAGCGGGTCTTACACAGCGACCTTGCGCCGCGGCTTACGCGGGCCGCCAGCGTGGCATCCCGCGTGGAGAAGAGGGCGCTTACGCGCGGCCTTCCGCTGGCAGCTTCCGCGCGCATGTCGGCGCAATCGACCCGTTGTTAGCCGTCGTTCGTGTGCATCCTGCTCTCGCCCAGGCAGGCCGCGCCCTGCGCATCCAGCTTCCTGACCACAGCTGCGCGCGGGAACGGTGCGCGGTGCGACGTCGGCGGCACCCCGGAGGGGCCAGCGCGGAGAGCCCGAGGGAGCACCAGATCCTGCCGACACCGCCACGCTGCCCTCCGAGAGCGCCGGCCCTCGGCGGCGCGCCTCGGGGGGGGGAAAGCGAGAGGGGGCAGGCCCCCCCTCGCTTCTCCCCTGGGCTCGCCGCCGAGATCTGGCATCCCGAAGACGGTGGAGGCCGGCCGACGTTTCGGCGCGGGCGCCCCCCCCAGGCTCGTCACGCTGTAGCCGGGGAGGTTGGGGATCTTCGACAGGTCGATCTGCGGTCCGCCCTGCTGCGCCATCGCAAGGCAAGGACCTGGCAGGGACGGAGACGACGCAACGACGACGACGACGACGACGACGACGACGACGACGACGACGACGACGACGACGATGACGACGGCGGCGGCGGCGGCGGCGGCGGCGGCGGCGGCGACGACGACAGCGAGAGCGACGGCGACGGCGACGGCGACGGCGACGGCGACGGCGACGGCGACGGCGACGGCGACGGCGACGGCGACGGCGGCAGCGACGACGACGGCGACGACGTTCCTCTTGCGACCATGTGATCTAAGCAGCTGGCGTGACCTTATATGCCCCTCTCCCTTGTCCCGCCCTTTCAGTATGTGCACCTACTCCCTTCTGTTGAAGTTGTCTTAGATGCTAATATTCAACTCTTGGGAGAAGTGCTCAAAAGAAAAAAATCAGCAGTGCGCCCTGTTTGCGCACTACACCGTCATAGCCCAGCTGACGCTCCCGTGGGCAACTCTGCAGACACAGCTCGCAAGACGCCAACGCGACTACGAGCACGACCCGGGAGGGTTCAGCGCTTCCAGCGACGGCGGCACGAGCCCTGGAGGGTTCACCGCTACTGGGGTTCACCGCTACTGGCACGAGCAACGGGGGACTCTGCGCCAGGTTTACGTACGTCGGCCACGCGACCCCGACTCGAAAATCCCACCAGCCCTCTAGGCGTAGGTGGTCTAGAGAGCTTTCTCTTCCAACCCCCTTCTTCCCTTCCGGGGCAGGTTTAACCAATATTAGTAAGCACCCCCTCCCCCAGGCGACCGGCGGCCAACCGGGAACCATGATCACCCCCCCCACCATCCTTTTCAAAAACAAAAACAAAACGCACTCTGCCTCCACATTTGGTACATGCGCGGCCAACCTGGTGCGGCCCCCCCACCATCCATGTCAAAAACAATACAAAATACACTTTGGGGCAAAGTCTTGAACCATGTTCGTGAGGCCCGCGATGTGTATTGTTTTTGACAGGGACGGCGGGGGTGTCAGCATATTGCCTGCTGCGCGCAGGGCTACCATCCCTAACAGTAAATCATACAAAATACATCTCGCGGCTAAATTTGATCATGCGCGGCAACCCCGCGATCACTGTCAAATGGTTTTGACCGGACGGCAGGGGTGGTGGCGCATGGCCTGCTGTGCGCAGGCCCACCAGACACAATGAGGGGCCTTGGCTCTCGGCAAGGATGATGGGGGCCGACATGTTCCCCGATGTGTGCTGTCACGTGCGCAGGCGCTCCTGACACACTCTGCACGTGCCCCGAACGTGGCGCACCTGGCGCGGCTGGAGTATGCGGCACACGTGGCGCACGCGGAGCACGTGGCGCATCTGGCGCACCAGCCGTGCCTGGCACGCTCGGGCCCCAGGGGCCTGGCACGCGTGGCGCGCCTGGCACTCGTGGTGCACCTCCCCCCAGCGTCGCGCACATGGGGTCGGCTTTGGTTTCCAGTAGCTGCCCACCCAAAGACGACCGCTGAACATGCTCAGGCTCGGGTGTTACTCATGTGTTGGGAGGGCGAGTGGGAGTGAGCTAGACGGCTTGCTATCCAGGGGGTGTCTTGACCCCTCCCCGTACCCCCTCCCCTGGACCCGGAGGGGGCGCCCCGCGAGGTGTCAGAGGATACTGATTCGCCCAAGACGGCTCTAAGAGGGCCTCAGAGAGCCCAAGATGACCTCCAAGATGGTTCAAGATTCCATGAGATGCCTCAAGATGGCTCTCCAGATGCTCCAAGAGGCCCTAAGAACGCTCCAAGACGGCCCCAGGTGGCCACGAAGCCTCCCCAGGAGGCCGCCAAGAGGCCAAAATCCTTCCAAAACCCGAGGAAAATCAATGTTGCTTGCTTTCTCGCCTTTTCGCATCCGATTGCCTTCCGAGGCCTCAAGATGACTCCAACAAGGCCCATGAGGGCTCCAAGAGAGGCCCAAGAGAGAGAGCCCCAAGACGGCCCCAAGAGAGCCCGAGAGCGCTCCAAGAGGGGCCCAAGAGGGACCCAAGAGACGCATGTATGCACTGCAGAAAGAGGAGGGAGTGCCATCCACCGCGGCTATGCTGAAAAAATCCCTGCGGGGGGTCAGAGAACCGGGTGCCCCTCCCCCCCACCTCCCGGAAAAAAATCCCTGGGGGGGGGGTCGGAAACCGGGGGACCCCCCCCCCCGAACCCTCCCCTGCACAACCCCAACCCCTCCCCCCCAAAAGAACTGGGAGGTCCGACCCCCCCCCCCCTCCCCGGGCCCCCCCGGGAAGTTTCTAACCGCCCTCCCTCCCCACGACGTCCCGGGGGGGGTCCAAACCCTCCCCCCCCTACCCGCCGGCAGCCACCGACCACGACGACGACGACGACGACGACGACGACGACGACACATTCTTGCGCCAAGGGGGGGGAAGTTCGAACTCCCCCTCTCCCCAGGCCCTCCGGCGGGGGGCTCGACCCCCCACACCCCTACGCGCCGCCGGCAACCGCCGCCGCCGCCGCCGACGACGACGACAACGACCACGACGACCACAACGACGTTTGCCAGCGGCGAGTCCCCCCTCTCCTGGTGCAAGGGGGAGCGTTCTATTCCTCCCCACCGTTACTCGCCGCCAGCAAACGGCAACGGACGACGACGACGACGACGACGACGACGACGACGACGACGACGACGACGACGACCACGACCACGACCACGACGACGACGGCGACGACGACGACAAAGACGACGACGACGACGACCACGACGACGACGACGACCACGACCACGACGACGACGACGACGACGACGACAACGACGACGACGACGACGACGACGACGACGACGACGACGACGACGACGACGACGACGACACAACGACACAACGACGACGACGACGACGACGACGACGACGACAACGACGACAACGACGACGACGACGACGAAGACGACGACAACGACGACGACGACGACGACGACGACGACAAGCCGACCCTATCGGGCGGGTCGGGCGGGCGGACCCTAACGGACGGGTCGGGTCGGGCGGGCGGGGCACTACTAAAGTCTGATGCGTATACAACATGACACATGAGAACCCGAACGGGCGGGTCGGGACGGGCGGATCTTCGGGCGGGCGGACCCTAACGGACGGTCGGGTCGGGTCGGGGGGGGCGGGACTCTAAGTCTGATGCGTATACACATGACACATGAGAACCTAACGGGCGGGTCGAACGGGCGGACTTTACCGGGCGGTCGGGCGGGCGGACCCTCGGGTCGGGCGAGCGGCGGGACACTAAAGTCTGATGCGTAATACGCATGACGCATGAGAACTCTAACGGGCGGGTCGGGACGGGCGACCCCTATCGGGCGGGTCGGGCGGGCGGACCCTGACGGACGGGTCGGGTCGGGCGGGCGGGACACTAAAGTCTGACGCGTATACAACATAACACATGAGAACCCGGACGGGCGGGTCGGGACGGGCAGACCCTATCGGGCGGGTCGGGCGGGCGAACCCTATCGGACGGGTCGGGTCGGGCGGGCGGGACACTAAAGTCTGATGCGTATAAAAACATGACGCATGAGAACCCCAACGGGCGGGTCGGGACGGGCCGACCCAATCGGGCGGGTCGGGCGGATCTGGTCGGGCTGGCGGAACACTAAAGCCTGACGCGTACACAGCATGACACATGAGAACCCCAACGGGCGGGTCGAAACGGGCGGACCTTACCGGGCGGGTCGGGCGGGCGGACCCTAACGGGCGGGTCGGGTCGGGTCGGGCGGGACACTAAAGTCTGACGCGTATACAGCATGACACATGAGAACCCAAACGGGCGGGTCGGGACGGGCAGACCCTATCGGGCGGTCGGGCGGACCCTAACGGGCGGGTCGGGCCGGGCGGGCGGGACACTGAACTCTGACGCGTATACAGCATGACACATGAGAACCCTAACGGGCGGGTCGGGACGGGTGACCCTATCGGGCGGGTCGGGCGGGCGGACCCTGACGGACGGGTCGGGTCGGGCGGGCGGGACACTAAAGTCTGACGCGTATACAACATAACACATGAGAACCCGGACGGGCGGGTCGGGACGGGCAGACCCTATCGGGCGGGTCGGGCGGGCGGACCCTGACAGTCGGGTCGGCTCGGGCTGGCGGGACACTAAAGTCTGACGCGTATACAACATAACACATGAGAACCCGAACGGGCGAGTCGGGACGAGCGGACCCTATCGGGCGGGTCAAGCGGGCGGACCCTAACAGGCGGGTCGGGTCGGGCGGGCGGGACACCATTAAAGTCTGATGCGTATACAGCATGACACATGAGAACCCAAACGGGCGGTCGGGACGGGCAGACCCTATCGGGCGGGTCAGGCGGGCGGACCCTAACGGGCGGGTCGGGTCGGGCGGGCGGGACACTAAGCCTGATGCGTATACAGCATCACACACGAAAACCCTAACGGGCTGGTCGGGACGGGCGGAACCCATCGGGCGGGTCGGGCGGGCGGACCCTATCGGGCGAGTCGGGTCGGGCGGGCGGGGCACTACTGATGCGTATACAGCATCACACACGAAAACCCTAACAGGCGGGTCGGACCCTATCAGGCGGGTCGGGCGGGCGGACCCTAACCGGCGGGTCGGGTCGGGCGGGCGGGACACTAAA
>CAUYUJ010019909.1:145364-168309 GCA_963575745.1 Prorocentrum cordatum | reverse complement strand
CCCGTCGGTCACGAAGCGTTGCATCGGGTGGGGAAAAGGCATGCAAACACCGCCATTGGGGCCTTCGGTGGAGCTCCTTGCGGGGCCACGAAGCGTTGTATTGGGTGGGGGAAGCGCATGCGAACACCGCCACTGGGGCATTCGGTGGAGCTCCCTATGGGGCCACGGAGCGCTGTACTGGGTGGGGGAAACGCATGTGAATTGTGCCACTGGGACTCTCGGTGGAGCTCCTTACGGGGCCACGAAACGTGTGAGCGGTGTGCCGAAACGGGCATGACGCCATTGGGACCTTAGCTGGACTTCCCTAATGGGCCACGGAACGTGTGACGGGTGTGCCGAGTCGAGCGTGACGCCCACATGCGGGCGGTGCCATTGGGACCTTAGTTGGAGCTCCTTAGGGGGCCACAAAACGTGTGAGTGGTGTGCCGAACCGCGGGCGACGCCCACGTGCGAATTGTGCTTCAAGGGCCTGAGCTGGAGCTCCCTAAGGGGCCACACCGCGTGTGAGGGGTGTGTCGAAACGGGAGCGACGCCCACATGCGAAGGTACCCTTGGTGGGGCCTTCGGTGGAGCCCCCCGATGGGGCCACGACTCATGATGATGATGACGATGCTGGTGACGGTGATGATGATGATGACGATGATGATAATGATGATGCTGATGATGATGCTGCTGATGATGCTGATGGTGATGATGATGATGCTGATGGTGATGATGATGCTGCTGATGATGCTGATGATGATGATGATGATGATGATGATGATGACGATTATGACGATGACGATGACGATGACGATGACGATGGTGATGATGGTGCTGATGATGATGCTGCTGATGGTGGTGATGACGATGGCGATGACGATTCTGATGGGAAGAGGAATGAGAGGAAGGAAGGAACGCGGGGCACTTTCTCTTCAAAGCGAGGACCCAACACCACAGGTTGGTTGGGACAAACACATGGTTTTGCAACATTCGCTTTCGCAAAACAATGCATGCGCTCGCGCTCCTACGGGTTCTTCAAAAACACATAGGTTGTTCAACATATGCATTAATTTCGGCCAAACGGGCCTCTCGCGCCGCATGTCGAAACCATGGGAACGCCTTTGCGCGCGTGCGTGGGGGGGCACGATCCATGCCAAATAGTACAATGCGGGCCACTCTCGCGCGTCGGCCGCGCGCGCATGGCGAATTCTTGCCAAAACCTTCATCACCGACGCGAGGACGCCGTCATCGCCGCCAGCGTGATCAGCATCGGCACCGTCACTGGCCTTGCCGTCGTCGTTGTCAACATCGTCACCAGCATCGCTACTACCATCATCGTGTCTACCGTTGTCGATGTTGCCATGATACCGCGCCCGCCCAAGTCGCCGACTCGCACTGAAGTGCTCGCTGGGAAGTGCCCAGCGGTCAGCGCCACCGCGGCCACGTCGGTCGCGCCAAACTAGCTGGCCGCTTCGAGCGCGAGCATGCGCGGGCTAGAGCGGCCGCAGAGATGCACCAGCCAACGCCAAACACTCATCGCAATCGCGGCCGCGTGGGTCTTGCAAGCCAAGAGGCGCGTGTGTGGGTGGGACGGTTGCGCGAGCAGCGGAGTTTACAACCCACAGCGATCAGAAATTAACTGCGCCACATAGAGTGCACCACATAGGTTTGATTTTTCCTTAAAAGATGGTTGCCCCATCATTGAGGCCCATCATTGTATCGCTTGTCGGCTCCAATCCGTGCTCCATTGCGTGGCCCTTGTTGTATGATTTCCAAGCTTTTGAGTCGATTATGGCGTCCCTCTTTCATCACGTAGCCGATTCAACCTCCAATTCCCGGTTCTCCTCCCTCCCTCCTCTCGTTCCATCTTTTCACGATTCCCTTCGTGCCCTCCCCACTCCATCCAGACCTCCCCGCCTTCCCCATCCCCCGCGCATCTTCCTCCTCCTAATACTCTTGATTCGCCTCTTCCTTCCCTTATTCCTCCAGCGCTCTTGGCTCTGGTCAAGATGCGAGCGATCTGACTGCATCCGTTCCTCCTTCCGTCCATCCCCCCGCCAGCCATCATTTTTCATCGTTTTCTCCTGCCCTCCTATTCTCTTTGCTCCCATCCCTACGTGCCCTTTCTCCCTCCGTATTCCGCCCGCCCCTCTATTCCACAAGCTTCACTCCTGACCCCTGTCGCATCCCTCCTCTCTGCTTCCTCTTCCCGCCCCACCCCTTATTATCCATTGACGACTATGTAGCACTCACTCCTCATGAATGTACTCCTACCTCTTACCTTTACCCTCCCTCCCCCTGCATTATCCCTTGCTCTTCCGTCGTCCGTTTGCTCTCGCATCCATCCTCCCTCCGTCTCCTCCTCTTCCATCATCCATCCATCCCTCCCTCCCTCCCTCCTTCCTCCTCATCGCTCGCGTTTCTTCATCCAGCCTCCCGGTTCCCCGCCCTCATCTGATCCAGATCCTGTCGTCTGTCCCATTCCTCTCCATTATGACCTTCGTCCTTTCTCCACCTCACCCTCCCCTCCCCTGTCCCTCTCCCTCCCATTTCTCCCCCTCCACATTCCCCACGCCCCATCGCCTCTCCCGCTCCCTCCTCCATTCTCCATCGTGCCTCCTCCCTCCGTCTCCCTTGCTTCCTATTCCCTGGTCCTCCCTGCTCCCGCTTCCCGTTCGCCCTTCCCTCGCACGCTCGGCCCCTCGGTTGTCCTCTTGTTTCTCCTGCTCCCCCCGCTCATTTTGCCCGTCCCCCCCTCTTTCTATTCCATGTCCTTTCCTCTCGTGGGGTGGTTGTGCCAGTCAGCAGAATATGTCCCTCCACAAGCCTCGTGCCCGAACCGCGCCGGGTGGCGAGGCTTACTCGATCCAGATCCGCCAGGGCATCTGCGGCCGAAGGTCAAAGGCAAAAGGCCGAGAATGCGAGGCGTTCCGGTCCTGAGCTTGCGGTCCCCCTCCTCGGTGCAAGGCGCCTTCTTTTCTTTCGCGGAATGAACGGACAGCCTTGCAGTGGAAAGCCATGCCAAGAAACACCGTCGTCCTCCACTGAAACGAACAGCCCTGCAGGGTGGAGACCCATGCCACGAAACACCCTGCTTGCCTCGAGGCTGCCCTGGGTGTGTTGGGCGCCGATGGTTATGCGATGGAAGGCGCGGCGCTCCCATACCAGAAACCCATGGACGTCCTGGGGTCTCAGGGTTGGGTTTTTGTTCGTGGGAGGTCTCTTGTGGACTGGCCTCCACTGCAGTGGACAGGCATGGCCATTCTCATTCTCTCCCCGCCCCCGCTGCTCGCCCGCCCCAGCCGCGCCCCCGCTTCCGCGAGCAGGTCCTCGTGGTGCACACGCTGCTGTGCCCGTCCATGCTGCCTTTTCTGCGCTCTCGGTGGGCGGCCGGCTCCCCTCGGGCAGGGGAGGACGAGGAGGAGGAGGAGGAGGAGGTGGTGGAGGAGGGGGAGGAGGAGGAAAAGGAGGAGGAGGAGGAGGAGGAGGAGGAGGAGGAGGAGGAGGACCAGGAGGACCAGGAGGAGGAGGAGGAGGAGGGAGGAGGAGGAGGAGGAGGGGGGGAGGGGGGAGGAGGGAGGAGGGAGGAGGGAGGAGGGAGGAGGAGGAAGGAGGAGCGAGGGAGGAGGAGGGAGGGAGGAGGGAGGGAGGGAGGGGGGAGGGAGGGAGGGAGGGAGGGAGGGAGGGAGGGAGGAGGGGAGGAGGAGAGAGGAGGAGGGAGGAGGAGGAGGAGAGGAGGAGGAGGAGGAGGGGGGGGGGGGAGGGGGGGGAGGAGGGAGGAGGAGGAGGGGGAGGGAGGGAGGAGGGAGGAGGGGAGGAGGGAGGAGGGAGGAGGAGGAGGGAGGAGGGAGGGAGGAGGGAGGGAGGGAGGGGAGGGGGAGGAGGAGGAGGAAGAGGAGGAGGAGGAGAAGGAGGAGGAGGAGGAGTCAGAAGTAGGAGAACGAGGAGGAGGGGGAGGGGGATCAGGGGTCAGGATTCAGGAGTCAGGAGTCAGGAGGAGGAGGAGGAGGATGAGGAGGAGGAGGACCAGTGCAAACCCAAGAGTCATCAACGATGGTGGAGTAAACCCTCCCTCCAAGCTCCCTCTGCATAGGCCCCTACAACGGTTCATTTCCATGAAGGGAACTGCCTCGTTGGAAGACACCCGTTTGAAAACCCTGAAGCATGAAAACACATTGTTCTCGGGGTTCCACCGCCATGGATCAACCTGATTGTTGCGTCTTCGCAATCATGAATCGTTCCAGAACGCGATTCCGAGGACGTCAACAAAGATAATCAACCACACCCGTGCACCCGCATAATCTTGAATCCATTCACAACACAATTTGTGGTACGTTAGTGATGGGAACCCGTAAACTCTTGAACATGTTGTTAACGAATGTGCGCGGCGCTAAAACGAGAGCCACATTTTGAAAAGGAACCGCCCTAACTCCGTGAAGCTAAGTTTACAACACATGTGCGCCGCGCTAGGGCGAGAGCTACATGTTAAAATCGACTCGCCTTCGATCCGTGACACTTCTTGCAATGTTACGCAAAACGAATGTGCGCCGCGCTAAGGCGAGCGCCGCAGTTTGAAAAGGAATTGCCCTCAACCCGTGAATATGTTGCAACCGTTTAAAACACATGTGCGCCGCGCTAAGGCGAGAGCAACATTTTGAAAGCCACCCGCCCTCAATCCGTGAAACGCTTGCAACTGTTAAACACGAATGTGGGCGCGCTCAGGCGAGAGCCACATTTTGAAAACGGCCCGACCTCCATGCGTAGAGTTGTTGCCAAGTTTAAGCTTCAGAGTCATAACTGGCGAGGAAGTCTCAGACGAAACGTCCTGCCCGCCCTAAAAATCTGGCCTCGGGGTGCGACAGGGATAAGTTATGTATAAGAAAAAGGAATGGAGGAGAATGAGGAGGAGGAGGAGGAGGAGGAGGAGGCAGCGGAGGAGGAGGAGGAGTCAGCAGGCGGAGGAGGAGTCAGGAGAAGGAGGAGGAGGAGGAGAAGGAGGATGAGGCGGAGGAGGGAGGAGGAGGAGGAAACGGAGGAGGAGGAGGAGGGCGGAGGATGAGGAGGAGGAGGAGGAGGAGGAGGAGGAGTTAGGAGTCAGGAGTCAGGAGTCAAGAGTCAGGAGTCAGGAGTCAGGAGTCAGGAGAAGGAGGATGATGATGATGATGATGATGAGGAGGAGGAGGAGGAGTCAGGAGTCAGGTGGAGGAGGAGGAGGAGGCGGATGAGGAGTCAGGAGGAGGAGGAGGTGGAGGAGGAGAAGGAGGAGCCAGGAGTCATAATCCTGAGCCCATCCAACACACCATTTCTGGTACGTTAATGATGGGAACCCGTAAAGTTTTGAACATGGTGTTAACGCGTGTGCGCGGCGTTAAGCCGAGAGCCACAGTTCGAGAAGGAACCGCCCTAACTCCGTGAAACTAAGTTTACACCACAGGTGTGCCGCGCTAAGGCGAGCGCCACATGTTAAAACCGACTCGCCCTCAATCAGTGACACTTCTTGCAAGGTTACGCAAAACGAATGTGCGCCGCGCTAAGGCGAGCGCCGCAGTTTGACAAGGAACTGCCCTCAACCCGTGAATATGTTGCAACAGTTTAAGTCACATGTGCGCCGCGCTAAGGCGAGAGCAACATTTCGAAAGCCACCCGCCCTCAATCCGTGAAACGCTTGCAACTGTTAAAAACGAATGTGGGCGCGCTCAGGCGAGAGCCACATTTTGAAAACGGCCCGACCTCCATGCGTAGATTTGTTGCCAAGTTTAAGCTTCAGAGTCATAACTGGCGAGGAAGTCTCAGACGAAACGTCCTGTCCGCCCTAAAAAAACTGGCCTCGGGGTGCGACAGGGATAAGTTGTTTATAAGAAAAAGGAATGGAGGAGAATGAGGAGGAGGCGGAGGAGGAGGAGGAGGAGGAGGCAGCGGAGGAGGAGGAGGAGGAGTCAGCAGGCGGAGGATGAGTCAGGAGAAGGAGGAGGCGGAGGAGAAGGAGGAGGAGGAGGAGGAAGGAGGAGGAGGAGGAGGAAAAGGCGGAGGAGGAGGGCGGAGGATGATGATGATGAGGAGGAGGAGGAGGAGTTAGGAGGCAGGAGTCAGGAGTCAGGAGTCAAGAGTCAGGAGTCAGGAGTCAGGAGTCAGGAGAAGGAGGAGGACGAGGAGGAGGAGGAGGAGTCAGGAGTCAGGTGGAGGAGGAGGAGGAGGAGGCGGATGAGGAGTCAGGAGGAGGAGGAAAAGGAGGAGCCAGGAGTCATAATCTTGAGCCCATCCAAAACACCATTTCTGGTACGTTACTGATGGGAACCCGTAAACTCTTGAACATGTTGTTAACGAGTGTGCGCGGCGCTAAGCCGAGAGCCACATTTCGAGAAGGAACCGCCCTAACTCCGTGAAATTAAGTTTACAACACAGGTGTGCCGCGCTAAGGCGAGCGCCACATGTTAAAACCGACTCGCCCTCAATCAGTGACACTTCTTGCACTGTTACGCAAAACGAATGTGCGCCGCGCTAAGGCGAGCGCCGCAGTTTGAAAAGGAACCGCCCTCAACCCGTGAATGTGTTGCAACTGTTTAAAACACATGTGCGCCGCGCTAAGGCGAGAGCAACATTTTGAAAACCACCCGCCCTCAATCCGTGAAACGCTTGCAACTATTAAAAGCGAATGTTGGCGCGCTCAGGCGAGAGCCACATTTCGAAAACGCCCCGCCCGCCATGTGTAAAGGTGTTGTCACCAAGTTTAAGCTTCAGAGTCATAGTGGTGAGGATGTCTCAAGCGAACCGTCCTGTCCGCCCTAAACCTGGCCTTGGGGTGCGACAGGGATAAGTTGTTTATAAGGAAAAGAAATGGATGATAATGCGGAGGAGGATGAGGCGGAGGAGGAGGAGGAGGCGGAGGAGGAGGCGGAGGAGGAGGAAGCGGAGGAGTCAGGTGGAGGAGTCAGGAGGATGAGAAAGAGTCAGGAGGAGGAGGAGGAGGAGGAGTCATGAGGAGGAGGAGGAGGATGAGAAGGAGGAGGAGGAGGAACCGGAGGAGGAGGAGGAAGAGGAGGAGGATGATGATGAGGAGGAGGAGGAGGAGGGCGGAGGAGAAGAAGGATGAGGAAGAGGAGTCAGGAGTCAGGAGTCAGGTGGAGGAGGGGGAGGAGGATGAGGAGGAGGAGGAGGAGGAAGAGAAGAAGCGGAGCAGGATGAGGAGGAGGAGGCGGAGGAGGAGGAGGAAGAGGAGGAGGATGAGGCGGAGGAGGAGGAGGAGACGGAAGAGGAGGAGAAGCGGAGAGGAGGAGGAGGAGGAGGAGGAAAGGGAGGAAGGGGAATCATGAGGAGGAGGGGGAGGAGGAGGAGGAGCCAGGAGGGAGTCATGGGAGGAGGACGAGAACGAGGCGGAGAAGGAGGAGGAGGAGGAGGAGGGGGAGGAGGAGGAGGAGGCGGAGACGAGGAGGAGGAGGAGGTGGTGGGAGGAGGAGGAGGGGCGAGGAGGAGGAGGATGAGGAGGAGGAGGAGGAGGAGGAGGAGGAGGACGAGGAGGAGGCGGGAGGAGGAGAGAGGAGGAGGAGGAGGAGGAGGAGGAGGAAGGGGGGAGGATGAGGAGGAGGAGGAGGCGGAAACAGGAGTCAGGCGGAGTCAGGAGGACTCTCTCGGTGGGCGGCCCGCTCCTCTCGGGCAGAGGAGTCGACGGAGGAAGCGGAGGAGGAGGAGGATGATGAGGAGGCGGTGGAGGAGGAGGAGGGCGAGGAGGAGGAGGAGGAAACATAAGAAGACTAAGACGAATACTATGAACAGTACTAAGAAGAGGAGGAGGAGGCGGAGGTGGAGGATGAGGCGGAGGAGAGAGGTGAATGGAGGAGTCTGTCGATGGGCGGCCCGCACCTCTCGGGCAGAGGAGGAGGAGGAGGCGAGGAGGAGGGGGGAGGAGGAGGAGGAGGAGGAACCATACGAATCATACTAAGCATCATAAAGCGAAGATGAGGAGGATGGGGAGGAGGAAGAGGAGACGGAGGAGGAGGAGGAGGACGAGGAGGAGGAGGCCGAGGACGAGGACGAGGGCGAGGAGGAGGAGAATGCGAGGAAGGAGGAGAGGAGGAGGAGGAGGAGGGGAACGAGGAGGAGGAGGAGGAGGCGAGGAGGAGGAGGAGGAGGAGGAAGAGAAGCAGGAAGAGGAGGAGGAGGAGGAAGAAGAAGAAGACGAAGGATAATACGAATACGAATAATACTACTAATAAGAACACGAATAAGAAAGGGAAAACGAGGAGGAGGAGGAGGATCAGGAGGAGGAGGAGGAGGAGATGTGGAGGAGGAGGAGGTGGAGGAGGAGGAGGAGAAGGAGGAAGACGAAGAAGGATAAGACGAATAATAATACTAAGAAGAAGATGAATAAGAATAATAAGCGGAGGCGGAGGAGGAGGAGAAGGAGGAGGATCAGGAGGAGGAGGATCAAGAGGAGGAGGAGGAACAGCAGCAGCAGCAGCAGCAGCAGGACGAGGAGGTCGCGACGAGCCCACCCGTGCGGCCTCGGCCAGGTGGCCTCTCATACAGTATTTGGCGAAGGTCCTCCGCGATCCGCGGGCACGCCGCTTCCCGTCGAAGAGGCCCCCCCCCTCTCTGCGGCCGCGGGCTGCCGCCTCTGCCTCCGCCCTCCGTCCCCGCCCCGATCCCCCATCCGTCAACCCTGTCCTCTCTCCTCCGTTCCGCTCGCCCCCTGTAACCCCCCCCTTGGAGGAGGAGGAGGAGGAGGAGGAGGAGGAGAAGGATCAGGGGGAGGAAGAGGAGGAGGATCAAATGGCCACCAGTCCAACAAGTCATACCAGCACACCCACCACCACCCGCACTGCAAATACCAATCATTTGCCCACCAGGCGAAGACATCAGAGCACAACAGCGGATTCAAGAGTTACCCATGCGGCATGTGGCCCCACGGGCTCCCGCAACGCTGCACACACATACTTCCCGACTATTGCAGCACAAGCAATCGCCACACACACAACGAAGCAGCAAGACGGGGAGAGCAGCAGATCCACATCTTCAGCCGACGCATCATTGTCATCAATAGCATCGGCGACCCCACTTTCCAGAACTACATCACCAGGCTTCGCACACACCAGGCTCGCTACCAGGTCTACATCAGCAGCCTGCGCGAATACTCGCCTGGAGCACCTTTCGGGGAGCCCCCGCCGAAACAATTGGTCACACTTCACAAGGCTGTAGCAAAGCCCAAGCCGACGCTCACAAGCAAGGGCCAGTACACAACTTAAGATTGTGACTACCACGACATCCACAGCCAGCACCCTTCCATCATCCACCTCAGAGGGTACCACGACATTCACGGCCAGTACTTCTTCATGCCTATACGACCATCCTTCAGGTGATAAGGAGGTTCGGGGGGGGAGGGAGGAACCAATGTCTCACTCGATCGGTCTCACTATCGATCTCACTATCGATCTCACTATCGGTCTCGCTCGATCGATCCCACTCGATCGATCTCACAATCGATCTCACTCGATCTATTTCATTCGATCGATCTCAACATCGATCTGACTATCGATCTCAGCATCGATCCCTTTATCGATCACACAATCTATCCCACATTCGGTCATACTATCGATCTCACTATCGATATCATAATCGATCTCACAGTCAACGTCATCATCATCATCAACAACATCATCGTCATCAACATCATCATCATCAGCATCATCATCATCATCATCGGGACACAATCATCATCATCATCACCACATCGCCATCATCATCAACATCATCATCACCATCATCACCACCATCACCCTCATCATCATCATCATCACCATCGGGACACCATCATCGTCATCATCATCAACATCATCATCGGGACACCATCATCATCATTATCATCATCATCATCATCATCATCATCATCATCGGAACGCCACCATCATCATCACCATCATCATCTCATCATCATTGACAACATCATCAACATCCCCATCATCGGGACACCATCATCATCAGCAACATCACCATCATCAACATCATCATCATCATCATCATCATCATCGGGACACCGTCATCATCGTCACCATCCTCATCATCGCCATCATCATCATCATCGGGGCACCATCATCATCATCAACATCAGCATCATCATCACCGGGCCACCATCATCAAAATCATCATCATCACCTCATCATCATCAATATCAACATCACCATCATCGGGACAGCATCATCTTCATCATCGTCAACATCATCATTATTGGGACACCATCATCATCACCATCATCATCATCATCAAAAGCATCATCATCATCATCGGGACACCATCATCATCTTGATTACCATCATCTCATCATCTCATCCTCATCATCAAGATCTTCATCATCGGGACAATCTCATCGACATCATCAGCATCATCAACATCATCATCATCATTGGGACACCATCATCATCACCACCATGGCCATCACCATCATCATCACCATCATCACCATCGGGACACCATCATCGTCACCATCATCATCAAAATCAACATCATCATCATCATCGAGACACCATCGTCATCATCGTCATCGGAGCACCACCACCATCATCATCATCTCATCTTCAGCATGAACAACATCATCAACATCAGCATCATCGGGACTATCATTATCATCAGCAACATCATCATCAACACCATCATCACCGGGACACCATCATCATTGGGACACCATCATCATCACCATCATCATCATCATCGGGACACCATCATCGTCAACTCCAGCATCATCATCATCGGGCCACCATCATCAAAATCATCATCATCATCATCATCTCATCATCATCCTCATCATCAGCATCATCATCACCGGGACACCATCGTAATCATCAGCAACATCATCATCATCACTATTGGGACACCATCATCACCATCATCGTCATCATTATCATCATCAACAGCATCATCAGCATCATCATCTGGACACCATCATCATCATCATCTTCATCATCATCTCATCATCTCATCATCATCAACATCATCAGGATCATCAACATCATCGCCATCATCAGCATCATCATCATCATCATCATCATCATCATCATCATCATCATCATCATCATCGGGACACCGACGGGATACCAGCGGGACACCGGCGGGACACCGCGCGCCACCGGGCTCCAGACAGGAAACATTTGGTCCGGCCGCGCCTCAGCCAGAGGCGGGACACTTCTCGCCCGCCCACGCAGCTTCGCCTCGCCCGCACGCACGGCACGCACGAACACGAAACCGAAATTGATTTCCCGGTAGGGGGGCTCTCCGTTCTACGTCGATCTCACCCCCTCACCTCCGATAAAATTCCGCAGAGGGGCGACATCTGAACCTCTCAAAGGCACAGGGGCACACATGTACGCCGTAATGTCTCTTACAGGGCTCCTCTACTGATGTACGATACACCCTCCCCTCGCGCGGCCCTGACATGCTGGTGGTTTTCTTTCGCACATCTCTGGCCTGCTCTACACCCTCGTTTTCGCGCGTCCCCGATACGTTGGTGGCATTCTCTCTCTCTCTCTCTCTCTTTATCTCTCTGCGCAGGTTGGGAGCTATCCTACAAAGCCTTGGGTAGCAGCCCTAAGATTGCATGTTTTTGAGGTTCCTGATTTGGGGCACTCACAGTGCACACTTGGGTCCCCACAGGGGCTGACCCCATACGGCTGTCTCGCCTAGCCACAACCTCACAGTGGACATCCAGCCTTATTCTTACCGCGGGAGAGGATGATGGGGGATGTTGTTGGGGCATTACATTGCCGACACTTTGAGGGACACCTAAGGTGCCACCCTCCTTTAACTGCCATAGCCCAAGGGCACTAGGGTACCCGCATGGACGTATTACCTGTTTTCCTTACGCCAATTCTCCAACAGTTGAGCAAGATTTTGGCGGCCTACAGACGCCGCCACCTTGTTAGCATGACCTACCACATTGTTTTCTCATTCAGATCACCTCTACCCCTCATTCGCTTTGTTTCTTGCTCAAAGTTTCTGCTTGCCAGGGTGGCACATGCTCTTGAGGCTCGGTTGGAGGTCGGATGGAGATTTCAGCAGGGTGGAGGTGGACGCAGCAGTGATACCTGTCAGCCGCACCTACTTGTTCTATGGCCTATACCTCGCTACTCCTCTGATCGGTCATGCTATCCCTCATCACGCAGCTCCAGCGGTTTAGGGTCAACAAGAAAATTGTGGCCCATAGCAAGGGCGCTCTGCTAAAGGTACCTTAAGACTACAGGCCAGCCTGCACAGGCCAGCCTTTGCGACGTTTATACGGCGCATGTACGGGCATCTTGAGCGACGAGGGTTCGTGTTATCCGAGAAGAGCATTGCAAAAAGCACGAGGGTCCTGTTACCGAAGTGGTTCGGGGTAAACCCAACCAAAAACTGGGCTGCAACCCAAGGACTGCCACACACCGTTTTTTACTCTGCTTCGATGCCTGCCCATCTTGGCAGCTCACTGGACTCTCTCTTCGATATCATCATTTTCCCTGACTCCGCTCACGCATCCTTGGCCTATCCATGCCTTATGCCGCCCACGGGAAACCGCCGCCGACAGGGATGAGGAGCTGATAGGGCTGAGGACCTGCGCCCGTTGCAGAGTTTACGAGCCGTTCCAGCGAGTGAGCGACCTTTGCTGTTGGCAAATCAGTGGCCCGGACTGCGTCTTCGGAGTCGTCGCTGCCGACGGCGATTGATTATATCGACGCAGACGTGTTATTAGTGCTCATGCAGCTGTTCCAGCGGGCACGGGCTGCGCCAGGCTTTGCCAGCGCAGGGGCTTTGCCAGAAGGCAGGGGCTTTGCTGTAGTGCTATTAGGAGGCACGGGCTTTGCTGCAGTGCACGGGCTTTGCCAGCGCACGGGCTTTCCCAGCGCACGGGCTTTGCTGTAGTGCTATTAGGGGGACACGGTGTATGCCAGGCTTTGCCAGCGCTTCGGTATTCTCTGACTGCATGAGGCACGCTTTCGCTGGGCTTCCAGCCGTTTGCGCTGTTTGAGCAAGGGAAAAAGAGCTATGATGGCGGTGCATCGGTCTCGACCGCCGAAGGGCAGCCGTTGAGCAATATGTTGAAGCGATTTAGTCAGTGGCGACAAAAGGGGCTTCAGCAGGCCTCCGACAAAATCTCCACTGGCATCGTCAGGAGAACAATCACCACTGTTGCCCATTGCTCGGCCCCTCCAATCACCCGTAGGGTGGTCGTATAGGTAATTATTGCTCTGTCAGGGTGCCCGTTGACACTCATCAGCAAGATGGCGTTCCTCCCAACGGTTGAGCGGGCCCACGCGTCCTCCATTGAGGGATCAAGCCGCCCCGCCCTTGCGGCCCCCTGGGAACGCTCCTGGGGCCCTTCGACAAGGTTGGGAAGCCAGCTTAGAACGCAAATATGGGGGCTGACTGGCCATCCTCTGCATAGGCGGTGGGTCATGCAACATGACGTATCACCTGTGCGGTACATGGTGATATGGGCCACCGAGGAGATGCCGTACGGAGGTGGCCTAGGGTTATGTTGTCCGCATATACCATCCGCCTATACCCTGTTTGTACCCTGCCGCACGTGCACGCACGCGCATTTAGCGCTGCGTAGCCTGAGTGTCCCCCACTCATGTCCTTGGCATCCTCACTCTGCCGCCTCCTCCAAGCCGGCAGGAGGTGAGGAAGACATGCCTCTCAAGCACCAGCGCCTCCGGCGTTCGCAGATACGCTCCAATTTCTCTGGCGCATAAGTTGAGAAACTGATCAACGTATATCACAACGGATGTGGCTGACTAGTGGTATGTTACACTCATACCACGTGCTTGCAACGGTCCTTTACATTGGGGCACCGCTCCAGGGGCGGGTGAGCCCTTGTGCCCCATCCAACGTTACAGGGTTATGCCTACGCTCGAGGGCGTCAGCGCTGCACTACAATCCTCCTCCTCCTCCTCCTCCGCCTCCTCCTCCTCCTTCGCCTGCTCCTCCTCCTCCTCCTCCTCAGCCGTTCTGGCCCAGTTTTGGGCTTGCAAGTGCCGTCTTCAGAGCGGTAATCGCACTTGCGGGTCTTTTTGGCTCGTCACGACTCAGTTTGCGGGATCTCAACCCGCCGCATTCAGTGAGCTCCTGCAGGAGCGTTCATAGCGGATCCAGATGTCCTACCAGGCCCGAGGGGGCCGAAGTGGGGCTGTCGCAGCTGCGGCCGCAATGCGAACTTTGCGCGCCGCATCAGATGCCAGCGCGGACAGTCGGCGCCGCGTAGCATCATCGACAGGGCGAAGAAGCGGGCTGAGGAGCACAAGCAGAAGTCGTCATCGTGTGGCGATTCTGTGCAGCGTCCTCCGCGTGGTGCTTGGGCTCGTGGTCCTCCTGTTCATGACAAGGGAGTGTAACAAGCAGATCAGCCAGCTTCAGAAGCAGATGGATCAGTTTGTCAAGCAGTTCGGAGCTGCAGGTGGCAACCAACGCCAGCAGCCTGACGCAGCAGCCACCAGCGGTGACAGCGATGTGGAGGTGCCCGCTGACGACGCAGGTCGGCAAATGTTGGCACGTGTCAAATCACTCGAGGCCACTCTCAACGCAGTGCGGAATGATGATGCATTCCCGTCCGCAGCCAAGGAGGCGCTGGAGAAGGAGCTCAGGGATGCTGGGGCTCAACTCAACAGCCAGAAGCCGTCGCTCTCGCGCCACACCGCGTTGGGGCACAAGCTTCAGCGGGCCCAGCAGAAGCTCGACAAGCAGGATGAGGACATCAAGGTCCAAGGGGCCTTCATCAAGGCAGCGCAGGAGGAGCTGGAGGCCACGCAGGCCAAGGCTCGGCAGCTGCGCGTCGATGTGGAGGCCACGAAGGTTGAGCTGCAGACGACCATGTCGGTGGTGGTCCCTCCTGCGGCCCCGTCCTTTGAGCTCAAAGCCGAGACGGTGCAGAGCGACCCCGAGGTGCAGCAGCTCCTCTCCTCGGCCGCCTTCGGCAAGTACAAGGCGCTTTTGCAGGCTCAGCTTCAGGCAGAGGCTGCACAACCCCAATCTCCTCCCCCTCCTGCTTCAGCGGGCCCTGCCCAGGAGAGCAAGGTGGGGGGAGGTAGCGGTGGGGGTGAGAATGCCAACATACCCGTCCCAGCAGATATGGATTTGGATGAGTTGGACGCAGAAGACGTTGAGAAGTTGTTCATGGCGGCTCAGGCCGAGGGCCCAGACAACAAGCGTGTTTTCGAAAATATGGTCAATTCTGGGGATCATGGCCAAGGAACAAAAGTGTGGGTGACGCTATGTTCCAGCGCCCTGCTCCCAAGTGTTGTGGGGCCCCTCTCTCGTGTTCAGGCACCCCCGTTCCACCTCTGAAAGGGTCGCCGCTCAGGTTGAGTACTGACAGTCAGTACCAGGTCGAGAGTTTTAACGGTTCGTGCTGGACGACTCTCAAACGACGTCTTCGAGAGAGTTCAGCAGTCCTTCTCTGTGCGCAGGAAGTGGGCGCGAGCTCTGACTTCGTTGACAGGGCTACTGCCAAGGCGCGCAGTCTTGGATGGCATGCACGTTTCGCTCCCAGCCACTACAACCCCGACACAGGTAAGAAGTCTGCAGGGGTCGCTGTCTTCGGTCGATTGGACATTGGCCTCAGGTGGCCGCCAGAAGGAGATGCTCCCATTGCCCCGCACAGGCTCATGGAGGTCCTCGTGGATTTCCCTGGGTGGCCTACTATATCCCTGTTTTCGGTGTATTTCAAGCCGGCGGAAGGACTCAGCGAGTTCAACCTCGACCTGATGGCCAAGTTAGGTCGTGCTGTTAGTGGCCCTGCTCACTCGGTTATCGCGGGAGATTGGAATATGACCCCCGATGTCGTTGAGAGCTCAGGTTTCGTACGTAAGCTGGGTATGCTCCTCATGGCCCCCACAGCGCCCACTTGTCGCTTGAGCTACCCTTTGGTCCAGTGCCAGAGCCAGGACGATGGGAGGGTGCTCTGCATCAGGCAGCATATGCCGTTGCGCTTACACGTCGCAGTCCTGCCGATGAGGCGTGGACCAGTCTGAATGCCGCCTGGACCACGTTCGTGGACTGCGCCGAGTTGGAGCTAGTTCGATTCCTGGGCATCGAGGCCAAGGTTTTGGGAATGGGGGGACAGTCGATAAAAGCTTCCTGGGCTCCTGTTTTCTACCGTCCCAAGCATGCTGATGATCAGCTCCAAGTCTGCTCAGGATGGCGATGGCTTTATCGCGCGTTTGCCGAGTTTGTGCAGACCGCCGCCAGCGCCGCAGAGGGCCTGGCCCAGACCTTGACCCTCCAGGTTTCGTTGCAGCACTCCTGCCCTGGGGAAGGCCCCAACATCAGGCTGGATGCGTCCTTAAAGGAAATGAGAGCCCTCGCGGCTGAGTGGAGTTTAGGCCACCCCCATATGCAGGAGCGGCGCGATAGAGCTGAGCATATTCTGGACACCATTCAGGAGGACCTCTTGGACGCCAATGACAAAGGGGAGAAGCTCCTCCAACAGTCTTGGGGTGAATGGCAACAGAAGGCTCTTGCAGGCTCAGCGAGGCTCATGCGCAGGTTCACCAAGCTCCAGAAGAAGTGGCAACCCACAGTTACTCAAGTGGCCCCAGGGATCTACTCGGCGGGCCCAGTTAAGCTCCTAGAGGCTGAGGCTGCTCACCTTGGAGGCTACTGGAAGGCACAGACAGGGCCCCCAGAGGCGTGGATACCTGACAGAAGCTGTTTCCCTCGAACTTGTCCTGATCAGATCCGGTTGGCATCGAGGTCTTTCAGTGTTCACACGGCCCAGTCGCTTGACGGCCTGCACGTTCGCCACTTCAGCCTCCTCAGCGATGCAGGCCTGGAGTTGGTGTCTCTTTTGTTTGAGGCGGTCGAGCGCCTCGGCCTGTTCCCGATGCAGTTGCTGTGGATGCCGCTGCCGCTTCTCGGGAAGCCGAAAGGCGGTCTTCGGCCCATACTGCTCCTTGCCGCACCAGTTCGCATCTGGGAAAGGCTGAGACGGCCTGAAGTTGATGATTTCCTGGTTCGGCCCCACAGGGCCTACTGGTCCTTCGGGGAGGGGCAGTCTTCGGAAGCAGCGGTGTGGCAGCAGAGCATGTTGGCTGAAGAAGCCCAGTCCCAGGGCAAGATCACTGCTGGTTTCGTCTGGGATGGAACTACGTACTATGAATATGTTAGGCTATTCTGGCTACGCGCGCGTGCTGAGTACTGGGGGATCCCGAGGGTGCTCGTCGAGACCCTGTATAACCCCTGGAGGAGTCCGAGGATACTGAGACTGGGGGCCCACCACAGTCCTCTCCCCCTCTTTGCGGAGCCGGGATTACCAGCTGGATATATATATATATATATATATAGAATGATGCGTTCGTTAAGGTTTACACGCTTTTCCAGTTTGATCAGTTTGCTATACGGAACCTACAAGTATCCCTGGGCTCTTACATTGATGATGATACGACCCTCACGTTTGGGGAGGAAGAAAAAACATTCAGGATCTGGTTAGAGCGGCCGATGATATGAAGTATATATTTCAATATCGGCTGGGAGTGCAACTAGCTGCTGACAAGGCATCGACTTTTGCATATTCTCAACGCGTGGCTGCCCTTTTGGCCAAGAAGCTTTCCCGCTACTGCCCGTCTCTCGCCTGCAACTCGGCCATCTCGCTGGGCTGCGACTTAGCCCCAGGACAGCGTCGGGCATGCAAAGGGCGCACAAAAAGGAAGGCTCGTTTCAAATATCGGAGGACCCGTCACGGATTTATCCGATGCTTCCGAAATCAGTTGCCCAGGGACCGATCTCGCATGAGCAAGATTTACATATGTGGGGTCAGGCCTGCTGCGGGCTACGGGCCCATGGTCATGGGAATGTCAGATCAGGAACTCAACGGTCTCAGGAGCGTGCTGCTCCCAGGTCTTTCGCCAAGGTCTGGATTCATGGAGATCCTGCATGGCTTCAGGCGGCGGCGCCTGCCAGACAATGGTCGACCAGCTTGTGGAGAAGTCTGACGACGCCGTCCACCAGCCCGTTCTCTTTCAGGGATCACATCAGGCTCTGGAGGAACCTCGAGGCTCAGGAGTTACGTCTGGGACCAGCTGAGTGGAGGAATTTTCGGGGACCAGGTCACCGAATGCTTCTGAGTTTAGACCGTATAGGCTGGAAGGCACTTAGTTTTAGTAGGTGGCAAGGTGATAAGGGCAATGTAGTTGATTTGTTATACCACAGCCCAGCCATGGTTGCTAGCCGTTTGCAGTCAGGAGTTCAGAGATCCCACGAGAGGCGATTAGCGGCGAGTCTCCCCTCGTTTGATGGTGTGCGTGTGTGCGTGTGGGGGCCCACTCCGCTCCCCCCTCCGCTCGAAGCGAACCCCGCCGCGAGCTAAGTATTGGACCGGCGCCTTTTTTGTTTAAAAAAATGCTGCTGGACGGCAGACCGCTTGAAAGAGTCAGGCTAATGTTCAGACGGCCTTTGTCCCAAGTGCGGCCAACCTGACTCTATGTTTCACCGCCAGTGGTTATGCGACGATCCAGAGGTTGCAACGGCCCGCAGCGAAGCCGTTGAGCCTAGTCTGATTGAGGCGGCCCGTAATTGCCAGCCCGCAGAGAGATTGTTGTGGTCTCGAATGATAATGGCGCAGCCCGATGATGACCCCTTCCCCCCCTCGGTGGCGTCGGGCCCCCTCCTCCAGGATGCGAATGGGCAGCCGTTGTCTCTCGATGAGTTTGTAGAACGCAGTGAGAGCTGCGACTTGGTGGTCGACGGCTCGGCCACCCAGCGCCCAATTTTAGAACTCAACCGCGCTGCTTTCGCGGGAGTTTATTTAGAGCCAGGGGATGTCTACCAGGTTCGGACCCGTTTCATGGCCACTGTGTGGCCTGTGTTGCACCAAACGCCCCAGGCGGCCGAAAACTTGGGCTTGGCCACTGCTTGTGCTTTTAGCTCGGGCATGAGTTCCCCTTTCAGTGATTGCAAAGGAGCCGTGCGTCTGCAGAATCTCTCGGATGAGGCGCAGCTCTGCCCGCGGGAGATGTTTGCTGGCTTCCGTCGTGCTGCGCAACAATCTCCTGGATTTGATGCCCTGGGGGAGGCCCAGCATGCGCCCGCCCATCGGTCGGATGCTATCATACAGGCTCCCCCCCCCCCAGACCAGAAGCGAATAGCGCTCGCTAACCAGGACGCTGATCGCCTGGCCAAGCACGCCCTCTCGCTTCATCCTCAGCCTGCACCTGCTGATATTAGAAGGCTGGATAGGCAGGTGCAGGACCTCCGAGCGTGTGCGCTGATGATTGGGAAGGTGCTCTCTCCGTTTCCTAAGCTGAACTTTGAGAGACCCCCGAGGGAGAAGAGGTTGCCTAGAGTTTCCCCCCCGCCTGATTGGCATGATTGGGAGGGGCTCTGTGGTGACCGACCCGCTTTCAGATGTAAGAAATGTTTCAGGATCTCTGTTGAGGGCGAGTCCCGCCCGATGAATGGTTGTGATGGTTTGTCCACGGCCCTGAGGCGCCTCCAGGGTGCAGAGACCGAGAGACAACACAAGTTGGGTTTTGCTGTCCTGCACAAGACCCAAAGACCGCTGTTTTTCTGTTTTGCATGCGGAGCATACACCAGCAGGCGATGTTTCTTGCTTGGCCAGGCCTGTCTCAAGAAGCTGAGCTCTGCGGGAGAGCAGGCGCTCACAAGATTTCGGTCTGGCCTCCACCCTCATTACAGACAGAATCCTGAGGGTGATGATTTGCTGGCGCCTGCTAGAGCGCCGTCGAAGTCGGTGCTTCTTGCCCCTCCTGGCCCCCTCGCTGCTGGGTCGTCTCGCTTGGTCGACTCTGACCGACTGCGAGCGCTGGCAGCGCGTATCCAGGCCAAGGAGGAGGCATCCAAGCGATAGCTGCTGCCTGAAGCTGACGTTCTGCCGCAAGGTCGTCCCGTCCTCCTCCTCCTCCCCCTCCTCCTCCTCCTCCTCCTCCTCATCCTCCTCTTCCGTTTCCTCCTCCTCCTCCTCCTCCTCCTCCTCCTCCTTATCCTCCTCCTCCTCCTCCTCCTCCTCCTCCTCCTTATCCTCCTCCTTATCCTCCTCCTCCTCCTCCTCCTTATCCTCTTCCTCCCCCTCCCCCCATCCATGTTTTTATTATCTCCTCGTCTTGCTCGCGTGGCCCGCTGCCCCGCCCGATCTCCAGACCTCCCGTGCGTCTGCGAGGCTGCTCTTGCACCACGTCATGCAGCTGGCGCAGCCATCTCGGAAGGCCGCCCTGTCGACTGGGGGGTGCAGTTGGGCAGTTGAAGTTCGGCGGCGAGCGGGTTGGGAAATGAACAGGGAAAGGCCTTCTCACAAGGAGGAGAAGGAGGAGAAGTGGGGGAAGTGTGGAGTAGGAGTAGGAGGAGGAGGAGGAGGAGGAGGAGGAGGAGGAGGAGGAGGAGGAGGAGGAGGAGGAGGAGGAGGAAGGACGAGGAGAGAGGAGGAGGACGAGGAGGGGAGGAGGAGGAGGAGGACGAGGAGGAGGAGGAGGAAGGAGGAGGAGGCGGCGGCGGCGGCGGCGGCGACGAGGGGGGGGAACATGAGAAGGAGAAGGCCTTCTCAGAAGGCGGCGGGACTTCTCAGAAGCCCTCGTGTCTTCTGAGAAGTTTTTCCCTGTCTTCGGGGAAGGCTCAGAGCGCTTCTCAGAAGGCCCGGGGACTTCCAAACCTCCTGAGAAGGCCTTCTCCTTCTCACTTCCCCCCCTCGCTCGCCGCCGAGAAGCGCAGGGGGGAGGAGTCGGGTTCGAGGTTCGCGTTTTTTCAACCGTTTTCGTTGACGTTTCGGCGGCCGATGCACTCCAGCAGCCGTACCTCGCCGAGGCCAAGCCGAGGGCGTTCTGGGTGCGCCCGGGTCGTCCCGAACGGCAGCCGGCGACCCGAGTCATGACCCGAAGATGAGGTAGAGCCGGCCAGGGGCCCCAGGCCGATGCCTAAGCGACGCGGTCGGCGGCAAGCGTAGTGTTGGCTCGGTTGGGGAGACTCGTTTTCGGCGTGCCAGGAGGTGGATGTGGATCAGGAATGCCCGCAGCGGAGTGCAGGAGGAGCAGAAGGAGAAAACACCAGCAGCAGGTCGAGCCAGTGGAGGGGATAGGATATAGCGAGTATGACAGCACGCTCGATTCATTTTCATTTTGTGATTGAAGGTACCGTTGTTTATTTAATCATGATATTGTACATCTGTCGCGCGAGTATCATTACTTCAATGGAGTTGTTCGCGCGATGCTAGAAGTTGCCTTTTCGATGTCAAGGACGCGCGCGTTCACGTGCTGCGACTGTTTGGTATGATTCGGTTTGGGGACATGGTACACCGCGTCCGTGAATAGATTGCGAACAGCTTGTGCTACTGTGGACTGACCAGGCAGATGATGCTCCAATAGTGGTCATGGCCAGGGCAACGACTTGTCTGGGTGGTCTACCCACTGATTCCATGATCCAGCCGGCCGATTTATTTGCAGCCTCATCTATGAAGTGCTAGAGTTGGGTCGAATCTCCACCCCCTTGCACGAGTACTTTGCTAATCATGTGTTCAGATCCTGCTTTCAGATAGAGTTCAGGCTCCTGCGCGTCATACATATAGGTTGTGCCAGAAGTTGCTGAATCTGTCGCTCCAGCGGCCCATCTTCTCAGGGCGATCCGGCGCTGCATCTGTTGTACCGGTAGGTTCGCGGCCGCGCTAGATTCCGATTGCGCTGGCAGGCTTTACGTCAGCTCTTCAAGTTAGGGTCCTCGCGCTACGAAGCTTTTCCATAGAGCATTTTTCCTCCCCCCCCGTTGCCATTTTGGCTCAAGTCCGTAGCGTGGCCCGAACGTCAACAGCGGACGAGAGCATTGTGGCACTGGGGGCGCCTCTCAGGCGCACGCGGCCCCATCTGTTTCCAGTCTCTGATAAGGTATTGGGGGACCAGCCCCCTTGTTTTTCGCGCACCCACAGTTCGCAGATGGTTGTGCAGCGCCATGCGCCTCGGCACAATAAGTTCGTCTACAGTCCGTGGGTGCAGAAAGCCAATGCCAAGGGAGGCGGCAAAGGCAAAGACGACGACTTGTGGCTTGAGTACCCACCACTTCCCAGCCAGCGAGGCCACTTCGCAAGCACGTCGGGGTGGTAGGAAAATCGCAGGGGGCGGCCCATGGTGGAGTGCACCGCCTTTGGCAAGAAGCTCTTTCAGGATCGTCTCAAGTCGAAAAATTCAACTTGTGTGTGTGGTTGTAAATTCAGTGATGTTGAGTCTGTTCCTTCTCTAAACCTCTCAGCGAGAATGGGGCCAGCAGTCAGCTCCCAAGATCTCGCCAGAAGCTCCGCTACGGAAGTTGGTCGCCCCCATGCCTGCTAAGGCCCAGGGCGCAGTTCAGGGGCTCCTGCGGGCTTTGGATGAGCCAGCTCCCAGGTCACCCCTCCAGCCAGGGCAGGGCCTGCAGCAAGCTTCGGCTCGAGCCAATCGCGCTAGGAAACAGCTGGAGAAGGTCAAGGCTGCATGGACCCGCCACACGAGAGATTTTGAGAAGGCGGAGAAAGATCTGCGCGATGCCACGGAGGAGGTGCGGTGGGCTGAGGCGGATGAGATTGCAGACGCTAAACAGTTCTTGCTCCATTCCGCGCTACCTGACAGGAAGACAACCTCAGTTGATGTCCAGCAGATGTTGGATGGCAAATTGGATTTGGAGATCAATGTCGAAACATCTGGACGGGCTGGAGGTGTTGGGGGAGGATCGCCAAATACTCGACGGGGCCAAGAACATTCTTCAGGAGTCTCTCTCCGAGGCGGCGCAGGCTTCGCACGGGTCCCTGCTGACGAACATCGATCAGCACAAGGAGCAGCTCGCAGCCGTGGTCGAGAGGGCGAAGAAGAAGAGGAAGGTGCCAAGGGCCCCACTTCCTGCAGGTGAGGCAGCTGGCTCAGGAGGTCGGGCACCAGCTGAGGAGGCGGCCCAAATCCTTGTCCCAGATGACAGCCAGAGGTCGAACCCCCAACCCGCTGCTACGGGGGAGAACGGTTGTCTGGACCCCCAAATGGCCCGC
>CAUYUJ010019909.1:110364-142864 GCA_963575745.1 Prorocentrum cordatum | reverse complement strand
CCGGGGAATGTCCGATTTTGCCGGGGAATGTCCGATTTTCCCGGGGAATGTCCTAGACGCACAAGAGGCGGGGGGGGGGGTGGAGAAGGGGATTGGCCTCGCCCTCGGAAGCCAAGGACTGCTGAAATCGCCGTTCCCCGAGTTTTTTCAACGTTCAGAGGCTCCTTATTGCCCTCGTGGTGCAGGGCAGCCCCTAAGTCCCCCACCACAGGGCGCTGCAGACTGCCTGTGGACTCCCCCCCAGCATATGCGGCTGACTCCTAAACGTAGGCCCTCAAGGTAAGGTTAGAAAGCCAGCGAACTTTAACCCAGGTAAGGAGTGCTGGCCAGAGTGACCAACACACCTTTTTTCCAGGTGCTGACTTGTGGAACACTGGCCCCCAGAGCATTAATTGATATATATATATATATATATACATATTCCTTTGTTTGCATGTGGGTTGTCAGCTTCGGGATGTCAGGGAGGGCCGTCTCCTTAAATGTCTGTGCTCAAGCTTGAACAGGCCCACATCCGCGCACGCAGCGTTCTCCCCCTGTCTTGGCTACTGTTCCCAGATCACTGTATCCTACCCCTCTCGCTGCCCATTGGGGCCACGGGCCTGGCGTCGCCGAGCTGCCCCGCGACTTGCTCTCGCTTGGCGTGCGCGGCGTGCCCCCGCTGTCCTGGCGCCCCGGCCTTCGTGCTGGCGAGTGCCTGGCGAACGAGACCCAGCCATCCGGTGTGTGATGGCCCTGGCCACCGTGTGCAGCTTCGTGCTCATCAGCCTGAGCAGTGGGGCCACCCGCCGCCTCATCCCGATCGTGAATCCGATCGGGCCCCTGAGGCTCGTCATATGCACCCCAGGTGGCGACGTGTACGACAAGGACTACTCGGGCAAGACCGCTGGCATCGCTGCGGCCCGTCGCTGTCCTGACCGCGATCGGCCTCCTGGCATCGCGGCGGCGGCCAAGTATCGCTGCAGGCGGGCCCCGACAGCTGTGACGGAGGTCGCCTTCGGCACGGCAGGCGACGCCTACGTGGCGAAGGTGCTCACGTCCGAGGCGGCCGCTGCCGAACAGGCCACTGCAGCCCCGGCTGCCGGGTGCCAGGTGCCCCTCGCCTCGGGAGACGGCCCCACTGGCCTGCCCGCAGTCGCTGGTGCCGCTCCCCGCGGCCAGACCGCGGCTGCGGCCGGAGCGGCGCCGCCGGCGCCCGCGGCGGGAGTCGTTGTCGCGGCCACCGCCCAGTGGGTCGATGCCGAGAGCACGGCTTTCGCCAGCCGTGGCGATCCAGTCTCGCCCCCGGCGAACATCATCGTGCACGGCGATCTCGCCATCAAGCAGGCGCCCGACAGACTCAGCACCGTGGTCAAGAACGTCCAGTCCTTGGACTCAGCGGGGCTCACGGCCCTGGAGGCGATGCGGGGCCCTCACTACTTGGGCGGCTCGGCCTTCTTCATGGCCCGGCCTCGCCATCGCTGGAGCGACGTGTGCGTGGAGCTCGTGGGGGCCGCCTATGCGTGGCGGACGGTTCCCGGGCCTCGAGTGGCGAAGTGGTGTGCAGAGTGGTTCGACCTGTGTTCGTCTGCACCCGTGGTGCCCCACCTGCAGCTCATGAGCGTGATCGGGCTGAAGCCGGTCTCGTGGGGGGTGGAGCTCCACGGCGCTGCCCTGCACGTGTTGGTGGAGGCGGCCGACTACGACAGTATGAACATCTGCGACTCGGTAGGCATCGAATCGCTCCTGCGCCAGGCTCAGCTCTCGGAGTATGTCTACAGGATGGACTCCATGGGGGCTACCGAGAAGGTCGGGAGGGACGAGACTCCCCGCGCCTCGACGGTCACGGTCGTCGGCCTCATGGTTGAGGAGACCGTCTTCTCCGGCATCAACAGGAGCACGGGCTCGACCGTGGTGTGTCCAGCGTCCCTGGATCATGTGGTTCGTGCGGTAGGCATGGATGCCGCGATTTTGAAACCAGTTCGGAAAGCCAAGGAGGAGCGCGCGGCGCTCCTCATGAAGCAATAATGATGCAGCACGGCCCAGGTGAAGCCTCTAGCTCGGTGCCAGATCCAGAGGCCGCCCCCCGCGGCGAGACGCGGCCTCCTTCTGAGGGCGTGATGCCGAGTGATGCCTGTGCTGATCGGCGGCGCGACCTTCTCCCCCTTCCTCTCTTGTGCTTGCGTGAGTCGGGTCTCGACTCGTCAGTTTTTTCTCGGCCGACTCGACGTCGCCACCTCCGTCAGGCCCACTCTGCTCGCTTCGCGGAGTCGGTTGCCTCGAGTCTGAATCAACCTTTCACAGGAGGGCCCCCGAGGGGTGGGTCTTGTTCTCCCAGCGTGGCTCAGCTGGAGGCCTGTCGTCTCATTCGCCGCGCGGTGGATCGCTTAGGGCCCCCTCCCCCAGGGCTCTCCGGCGCGGGAGCACTCAGCGAGCTCTGCGCCCGGCGTTCATACGGTGGTGAGCCGGCCACCCTGGCGCCGATCGGCCCAGACAATGTCTGCCTCCTGGACCTCCCTTCCCCTGGTAGTCTCCCGAAGCCTCTAGGTAATTTGCTTGGTCCCGAGGGTGAAACCTTGGTCGAAAAGCTGGGCAGCAAGATTTTTCCTGAGCGCCTTGCGCGCGAAAAGATGGCCCGCGATGGCCTCTCTAGGCCCTACGCAGACCCTGCTCTCAGGCGCTCTCCTCGTCTGTATGCCTCGGTCCTAAAGCGGCTCCGAGAGGCCAGCCTGGTGGCGTGGGGGGTTGAATGCAAAGTTTCGGTTGGGATCTTCGCCGCGTATAAGAAGTCAGGGAAGCTTCGAGTTATTATTGACAGTCGTATCTCGAGTTGCTGGTTCGACGACTCCGATGCCGTGCACTTGGCGAGTGGGTCCTCGTTCGCGTCCATCCAGGCTGGCTCTCAGGATCCTATCTGCGTCGGCGGCGTCGATGTGGCCAACGCTTTTTACAACGCTGCCCTGCCCAAGGGTCTCCAGGAGTTCTTCGGTCTTCCAAGGATCCGTGCTGGACAGGTTGGAGTCTCGGAGGTGAATGGGGCCCCGGTGGCCCCGAATACCTACATCGCCCCCCTCTTCACCGCGATCCCTATGGGTTGGAAGCTCTCTTTGTGGCCGATGCAACGTGCCCTGGAGATCCTCTCGAGGCGGGCCCCCGGCATCGAGGAGGCGAATGCCCTGTTCGACCGGCGCCCAGCCCCGCCCTTGACGCCGCTGATCCACACAGAGTGCGTTGATAATTTTGTCGGTTTCAGTCAGTGCCAGCGGGCCGCCGGAGATGCTGCCCGCGCAGTCTCCTCGGAGCTCACGCGAGCCCGTTTTCCCGCGCACCCGGTGGAGGGCACGAGGGGAGGGGCGACCTTGGGGTGGACTTTCTCGGATGACTCGGCCGAGGTCGGGGTCAACCCGACTACTTGCTGGAAGCTTCGTCTCGGGTTTCAAGAGTTTGCCCGTCGAAAATATGCTTCAGGAAAGACTGTCGAGATCCTCGTGTCCCACTTTACCACCCGGGCCCTGATTAGGCGCGAGCTCTTGTGCGTGTTCAACGCCGCCTACTCGTTTATAGAACATGCTGGTGACTCCGCGGTGCCATTCTGGCCCTCGGTGAAAAGAGAATTCACGTGGGCCAGCCACCTCATCGTCCTTGCCTCGCGTGACCTGTCTGCTCCATGGGCTTCGGAGGTATCAGTTGTGGACGCTTCTAGTTGGGGTATGGGTGCGTGTGTCCAGGACCTGGACCACCGCGTCGTCGCGGACTTAGGCAAGCTCAACGAACGCTGGAGGTTCACACGGGATGAAGAAAAGGGTTGGTGTCCCCGGGATTCCGCGTCGTTGGCCGCCCGCCTTGGGGGCTACCACGCCCCCCCTGCCTCGTCGCCGCGGCCGGACTCGTCTCCCTCTGGCGGCGGGTCCTCGCGGGATCCGCGCGCGTTCTGGAACGACCGTTCCGGGGAGGCCCCCCTTGAGTCCTCTGTGGGTCTTTCTGCGGAGCGCCCGCCTGACTCGTCGCCCGCGTCGGATTCGCTTCCCGATGCCTTCCCCTCGGCCCCGCCCTCGGTCTGGGATGGGGAGCGGCGCCTCGTGGCCTCCCGGTCATGGGCCCGCTCCGAGCCTCTGGTTTGCCATGAAGGTCGGGCTATGGTCTGGTCTACCAAGCGATGCACCCGGTCGTTAGCTTCACTTGGTCGGCGGCACCTTCATCTTGGGGACTCTATGGCACCTATTTTGGCTGTGACAAAGGGGCGGTCCTCGGCCAGGGGGATGATGCGGATCTGCCGACAGCACGCCGCGCTGGCCCTCGCGTCCTTCTCCTACCACATGGCGGTGGGTCCCGTCTGAGCACAACGCCAGCGACCCCCCATCTCGCAACGTGCGCCTGGCTCGAGCGCCGGCCAGTACTCGTCTGCCTGGGCCTCCGCCCGGGCTCGAGGCCCTGGTCCCAGCTCCGCCGCGGCGCGCGGGTGCTCCTGTGGCCTGGAGCGCGGCCGCCTGCGCCGCCCGCGAGCGTCGCGTCCGCTCCGCCGGCCGCGCCCTCAGAGACGCTTTCGACGGCTTCGGCCCCTCTGGCGACGTGGACTCGGACAGCCAGGACGGGCGCGCCCGCGGTGCGTCGCCGGCCGGCGGCTGTCTCTGCCCATGAAGGGGGCCGCGCAGATGGCAAGCTCCGCACGCGCCCGAGCACCTCGCGGCGTGCTCAGCCGACCAGCGCTGGAGAGCGCTCGGCGCGAGGATTGCCGTCGCGCTCGGGTTCGCCAGCACCCGCGGGAGGCAGTGACGGGGAGCCCGGGACACTCGCTGTTAGAGCGGAGCGTGGTGCGGCCGGCCCAGCAGGAGCGGTACCGCGAGATGGTTCAGACCTTCAGCACCTGGACGTCTGCCCTTGGCCTCCCCACGGCGACGCTGGCCGAGCTCGACCACGCGGCGGTGGCGTACTTCCACGACCTCTTCTTCAACGGCGAGGTGGTGGACCACGCGTCGGCGCTGCTGGCCGCACTCGCGTTCTGCGATCCTCGTGTGACTCGGCGGACCCCAGAACTCCCTCGGGCCCGCCGGGCCCTGAAGGGCTTCGGGAAGCTCGCGCCGTCCCGGGCGCGGCTTCCCCTGCCGTGGACGGTGGTGGCTCTGATCATCACCGAGCTACTGGCCCTGGGCCTGGCCGAGGCAGCCTGGCTGACGCTCCTGAACTTCGCGTTCTATTGCCGCCCCTCGGAGCTGCTGAGGCTCCGCTGCCGGGGCCTCGTCGCGCCGCCCCGCTGCGGCCCGGTCGCCATGCGGAAGTGGAGCCTCCTACTCAACCCGATCGAGGGCGGCGTGCCGAGCAAGACTGCCGTGTTCGACGAGAGCCTGCTGCGCGACAGCGTGGAGTTCGCCTGGGTCAACCAGGTCCTCGAGGTGATCAAGGGCCGCCGAGATCCCGACGACCTGATCGTCGGCCTGACCTACGCGCAGTGGTGCGGCCAGTTCCAGCAGGCCGTGAACGCGCTGCCGCTGTCCGCGCTGGCGCCGATATCCCTGTACCAGCTCAGACACGGCGGGGCCAGCCGCGAGATTCTCGGCGGGGGGCGCGACACGACCGGGGTGAAGAAGCGCGGCCGATGGCAGTCAGACGCGTCCCTCCACCGGTACGTCAAGGCCGGCCGCTTGAACGAACAGCTGCAGCGCCTCGACGTCCCCGTGCAGGAAGTCGCCGCCGAGTGTGCCGAGCGGCTGTCGTCCATGATCCTCGCACCATCCCGAGCCTGCTCGTTGCTCCGGAGGAAGGGTTTGCACTAGAGCTTTTTGCTGGCCAGGGCCGCTGGTCATCTGCCTGGCGTTCAACTCCTGGCCTCCGACATATACTTGTGTTTGCCATCGATATTCGGCACGGGCCAGCCCGTGACCTTACGAATCGGGCTTTCGCCCGCCTCGTCCGCGGCTGGATTCGCTCGAACCTGGTGAGGGCCCTGTGGCTCGGTACCCCGTGCACCGCCTTTTCGATGGCAAATCGGGAGGGCTGGAGGTCTAGGCAGTACCCTGGTGGAGTTCCTGGTCTCTCGGGCCACGTCCTGTCCAGGGTCCAGGAGGCCAACGAGTTGAGCTCAATCTCCGCTGGTTTCTTTCGCCTGGCTCGTACGATGATGGTTCCAGTTACTATCGAGAACCCTCGCACGAGCCGCCTGTGGCCAATGCCCGCTTGGTCTCAGATCCTGAGATATTAAGATGTAGATGTTGCCATTCTAGACTATTGCGCCTGCGGCATGCCCCGGAGAAAGAGGACCAGGTTCGTGTCGGCCAATGTTGTCCTCTCTCACCTCCCGTTCAAGTGCCACGGTACCAAAGTCTGTGACTTCACCGGCTAACCCCATATCTGTCTCCAGGGTCATGATGATAATCACGTGCATCGTACGAAAATCGCCGAACCGTACCCCCGGAAGTTGTGTGTTGGGATCCTCAAGGCGCTTGCGAGTACTATCCTTTCGAATCTTCAGTGTACTCTAGTGGTCTAGCTTGCTGCGTTTTGGTTTGTGGGCTTAATACGGCAAACCAGTTTTTACCTTTGGCTGGGAAAGGCGTCTTTGGAGAGCTGGGCAACCGGCTGCCCTGATTATAAAAGGTGCGTGCGCGTGTACTCGAGCGTCGAGACCCTTGGCGAGATCAGCGCACAGATCGAACCCTGCTGGCGAGAAAACCATCTGGCCCGTCAAGTACATCGGCGAGCATACAGATTCCTTTGTTTACATGTGGGTTGTCTGTCTCGGGATGTCAGGGAGGGCCGTCTCCTTGAATGTCTGTGCTCAAGCTTCCCACGGTCTCCGTCCGCTATGCGTTCTGCCACCCCAAACCACCATTTTTCTGCCGTTTCTTAAGGACAAGAAGTCCCACGTCCCGTGTGCTGCATGTTATCTCTTCAGGAGAGCTGGGCAGTCGGCTGCCCTGATTATAAAGGTGCGTGTGCGTGTACTCGAGCGTCGAGACCCTTGGCGAGATCAGCACACAGATCGAACCCTGCTGGCGAGAAAACCATCTGGCCCGTCAAGTACATCGGCGAGCATACATATATATATATATATATATATATATATATGTGTGTATATATACACAAGATTGCATTGGCGCTTCGCGCCACGCACCATGGTTATTAATGCAGGAGAACCATATATAGCGATGATTAATTGTTGCCGTTTGCGCCATCGTCGTTATAGTAATGTTATGTACTATCCTTATACTTCCTCTCCTCTTACTCGTAATCTTCCTTGTCTGCGAGCCACTCCTTGTCCTCATCCCCAGTTTTTATTGCTGGGGCTCCTCTTTGGAGGTGTTCTTGGGCCCCTCTCAAAACTTTTTGGGGACCTCTGGGGGCCTCCTGGGCGCCTTTTGGGGGCCTCAGGGGGCTTCTTGCGGCCACCTTGCTACCAACCACGGTCTCCCTGAACGACCGGGTCACGATTTGGAGTGCTTCGGGAGGCGTCTTGGGGCCATCTGGGGCTGTCAGCGGGGCTCTCTTGGGGCCATCTTGCGGCCCTGTTGGACCATATTGGGGCTCTTTTGGACTGTCTGGAAGCCCTTTGACACCGTTGTGGGAGGATTTTGGGGGCCTCTTCGGCGGATTCGGACGCACGGAATACCGAAGAACCGAATGTTTAAAAATTCAATTAAAAAACGAAAGGAAAGTGTTGTTTTTTTGTGCACTTGGAGGACCTCTTGGGGGTCCTCTTTTTGTCGTCTTCGGGCGTCTTGGGGCTGTCTGGGGCCGCGTGGGGCTCTCGCGGGGCCATTTGGCCGCCCTCCTGACCGCTTTGGGCCCGCTGGCAAGGCCCGGCAGGGGCGTCCAGGAGGCCCGGAAGGCCCGGGGAACCCCTTGCAAGGCGTCCAGGAGGCCCCCAAAGTGCCAGATCCCAGGGGTCCGATTTTCCGGGGGGGGGGGTCACGGTCCAACCCCCCCGGATGGTAAAAAATATAGAAAGGGGAATGTGTGTGTGTGTGTGTGTGTGTGTGTGTGTGTGTGTGTGTGTGTGTGTGTGTGTGTGTGTGTGTGTGTGTGTGTGTGTGTGTGTGTGTGTGTGTGTGTGTGTGTGTGTGTGTGTGTGTGTGTGTGTGTGTGTGTGTGTGTGTGTGTGTGTGTGTGTGTGTGTGTGTGTGTGTGTTTGTGTGTGTGTGTGTGAGTGTGTGTGTGTGTGTGGTGTGTGTGTATGTAAAAAGGCCTATTTGGACGGACCGAAAACATGCCGTGGCATGCCGCTGGAAATCATGACACCAGCGCTGCAACCTGAGCATGACTTGGAACGAGCGGAAGCGCGGAAAAGAGGCCATTGTTGGGAGCTGGCATAGCATGGCGTGGCGACGCCCCCAATTGGGGGGGGGCTTCTGCGACCCCACAAATCAACGAATCGACACTGAATGTGCAATCACTGCCGACGGTTTTTTCGGGGGGCCATTTCTATATTTTGGAGCCGGTTTGGAAGGACCGAAAACCATGCCGTTGCATGACGCTGGAAACAATGACGCCAGCGCTGCAGCGGGAGCACGATTCGCAACGAGCGGAAGCGCGGAAACGAGGCCAGCGTTGCAGCGGGAGCACGACTCGGAACGAGCGGTTGCCCGAAAAATGAAGCCAACGCCTCAGCGAGCAGCATTATGAACAACAACTCCAAGCGAAATCCCGTTTCCAAGGAATCTCGTGGGTAAAAAGCCCGTGCGCGGAGGGGGGCCGCCCATCTCCGACGACCTACCCCCTGGGAGCAGCACCGGCAGGCGGGTGACCAGTGCAGGAGCGTTGGGGCGCGGGCCCGCCCGCGCGCCCCTGCCCCGCGGAGGCGCACTTGTGCCCACAGCTGTGCATCGGCTACAAGTCGGAGACGGTCGTCACTCTCAGCAAGGACTGCCGCCCCCCCCCGTCCGCGGGGGCCGACGGCCCGCGCGCCACCCGCGGCCGGCTGCTTCGGCAGCGAGGCCTCTGCCGCTCCTCAGCGTTTTTCGAGGGCGGGCTCGACTGCAAAAATCGATTTGCACGTTGGTCGTTGAGAGTTTACACGTCGGTCGTTGAAGGTAGGGGTATCGTTGGACATTGGGTTCCCAGATCCCAATCTGCTTCAATCGCCTTCCGACTTCAAGAATCGACATGCTTTTGCTGTGTTGTGTCATTCTCTGGGAGGGCCTAGACCCAATCTCCTTGATCCGCCTTCCTGCTGCATGTTTCTACCTACTTCTTCCGACCGACGTGCACCCCAACTTTGGCTTTCCTGTCGAATCCACGAAAAACCTACAGAATGCTCCGTGTATATCTACGGAGCACTCTGCGCATGTTCCGCTGACTCGGTGAACACGATTTTGGCGGTAAACCAGCTTGTAGTTGATCCCCTACTCGAGCGCTGTCCCGCTGTGACGGTGCGGAGCAGTTCTGGGGTGCCCCAGGATCCGTAGACACGCTGCCAGCGATGTAGGCAACGGCGACGTAGACTTCGGTACTGTTGTAGGTTGGGATGGTTCTTGGACTACCCGAGTGTAGGAAAGGCTTGTTCGCGTTTTCCTACACTATGTTCTGCGCGAGGTCGGCGTCGCAAAAACCATACCCCCGACATCTCAAAAAACATCGCCGTCAGCGTGGCCTTGGCAGGATGCCTCCATCCGCAAGGAGAGGGGGCAGTGGAAGGGCGGGGGAAGCGGAGGGCCCGGGCCCCCGACGTCGTCTTCGTCTCTTTGATCGAAGCGCTGGCCACCGGAGGTCTCGACCCGTGCCCTGGGGACCGGAGGGGGGAAGGAGGAGGAGGAGGAGGAGGCTGAGGAAGAGGAGGACGAAGGAGGAGGAGGAGGAGGAGGAGGAGGAGGAGGAGAGGAGGTGGAGGAGGAGGAGGAGGAGGAGGAGGAGGAGGAGGAGGACCCCCTCCCCCTCCAACTTACGGTGGTGGTGGTGGTGGTGGAAAACAGGCCCATCAGCCTTGGAGCCCGATCCGGGTCTCCCAGAAGGGGTCGGTCGCGTCGTGTCGACCAGCGGCGACCCCGCCGCCGGCGTTCAATGCTGAACGCCGCTGGCGACCCAGAATCGGTCGATGTTGACGATCTGACGTTTCGGAAACGGCGGATCGTGCAAGGTTGAGCGATCCCCGCGGTGTCAGGAACCAAAGCCAGGATCGGCACGGCACGAACCCGCGGTGGACGGGGTCGGAGGAGAGCGCCGACCCCATCCAGGAGGCCTCCAACCGACGAGGGCACCCGGAGGCCGAAAATGGTCAAAAGCTTCGCCGTGTTTTTTTTTCCACAGCGGGAGGAAGTGGATGTCCAGGCTCAGGAGGGGAAAAACACACAGGCACAAGTAATCGTCGACTTCCAGGAAAATATAGGAAAATATGGGAAGTGGGGGGGAGACAAGAGCCTAGAAAATATGGGAATATGCGGGGAATCCAGTGATTTGTGCGTGTGTGCATTTCTCTGTGTGTCCTTGGGCTCCTTCGCGGGCAGAGGCTTCGCCAGGCCCTCGAGGAGGGGGAGGGGCTTCCGCCAGGAGCCCCCCCCCAGGCGGTGCGGCCCTGGCGAGGTCGCGAGCGGCAGGGCCCCCCTCGGAGCGCTCAGACTGGCATCATCCTCTCGGCGTCGCTCGGACGTGTGCACTTTTTCCTTTGGCGAGGGCCATCGAGGAGCATCCCTGATCGTTTGGCGAAAAAGCCACGCACGAAACCGAACAAAACACAGGGAATGGACGTCCGAGCGATGGCGAGCCCTCGCTGTCTCTCGTCGAAGAAGAAGCGCCAAAAACATAAACTTCGCGCCGTGTTTTTTTTTTTCCGCAGCGGGAGGAGGTGGAGGTCCAGGCAGAGGCTTCGCCAGGCCTTCGCGTGGGGGGAGGGGCTGCCGCCAGGAGCTCCCCCCAGGTGGCGTGGCGCACGCAGCCTCGACGGCGGTGCGCGGGCGAGGTCCCTGGCGAGGTCGCGAGCGCCAGGGCCCCCTCAGGGTCCTCGCTGCCTTCCTTTCGGCGGCGACGACAGGGGCGAATAGCCCAGGGGCGGGCACTACACGTATTCGCCCAGGAGCCTCTTCGAAGACATAGATCATCGGCGCACCTGAATACATGTATTGCTCTCCCCTGGGCTATTCGCCCCTACCGTCGCCTCTGATTCTTCGAAGATACAAAGGCGTCATAAACATAAATTTTTGGCGCCCCGCGCGGAGGCCTTGGATCCGCGCTGGGATCCCCCTGGCGGCGCCTCCGGCGCAGATCCAGGGAATCCGCACGGAGCGCCAACAGTTTAATGCTTACAGTGGGGGTGCGCATCAAGAAACCAGCTACTTTTCGTCAGGGTATCCTGGGTTTCTTCGCTTCCCACAGCCGGAGAAGAAGCTGCTGCGTTCAGGATGCTCGGGTTTGGGGAATCCCTGGAGGGAATCCGCGCGGAGCGCCAAAAGCTTATGCTTATGGCGCTCCTTCTTCCTCTGCTTCTGCCCGCGCTCTCCGCCTGCTCCTCCAGGCTCGTCGAGCTCGGCTCGGGCTCGTGCACCGCGTCTCCCCCTTCCCGCCGAGCGTTGTGGAGGTCGATTCATGGAGAGGAGGCATGCGGCGAAATAATTTCCAGATGTCTAAACAATGTTTCAAGCATGTCTTAAACCTGTAAAACACATGTCTAATACATGTGTTAGAACATGTTTCCGACATTTTAAACACAGATTACACTCAAGGATCAGACTGCTGGAGTGTCCACTGTCGTGGCATCCACAGTGCTAGGGCTCGTGCACCGCGTTTCGCCCTTCCCGCCGAGGGTGCCGCTCCGCCCGCGCGGGCGGCCGAGGCCGGGGGGAGCGTCGTCGCCTGCGCCGCTCGACCGGCAGTGGGGGCGCCTTGCCAAGAGGCACCCTGCTTGCCTCCAGGGTGGTGCCCCTGGGTTTCTTTGGGTTCTCCCCCCTCCTGTTCCTCCTCCCTTTCCTCCTTCTCCTCCTCCTTCGATGGTTTTGCTATGGAAAGTGTGACGTTCTCCCGCGCCAAGAGTCCATGGACGTCCTGGGGTCTCAGGGCTGGGTTTCTCGTGGAAGGTTGCTTGTGGACTGGCCTCCACTGTACTTCTGGTTGTGTTCTGCTCCTGCGCCCCCCTCCTGCCTCCCCGCAAGTTGCGGCAGGGGCTTTATCCTGGGGCTTGTGCGACCAAGGCCTTTGCCAGGTAGCGCGCCGCGGGCAGGGGAAACACGAGGCTGGTACTATTTGCACACCAGCCGAGAGGGGCCCTGTGGCAACACGAGGCGGCAGCACAGACCATCTGATCGCCTAGGAGGATCGAGCAGGGGACCGACCGCGGAGTTGATGTGCCCCAGAATTGAATCGTCCGTCGAATCTTCGGAAGACACGTAGAGTGGCTTCCGTAGATGTACGGAGCATTCGAAGTATTTTTCGTCGACTCGACGGGAAAATCAATCCTGGGGTAAATCCAATCTGTAGTCGATCTCCTGTTCTCGTCGGCGCGCAGAGGGGGGTAGGGGGAGGGGGGAAGCTTTCTGAGAGGCTGCTTCTTGGAAGGAGCCGGCCCTGTCCTTAGATGTAAGGCCGGCGCCTTCTAAACAGCAGCCTCCCTCGAGAGAACCTTCCCCCCTCCTGCCCCCTTGCGCGCGCCGCCAAACGCCTTCCCCCCCCTCCTCCCTTCCCCCCAGGGGCCTCTGGGGCCTCTCGAGCGCGCCCGCGGGCCCTCGGGAGTGGCGGTGCGGGTGGGAGCGGGGGCCTCCTGCGGAGCTTCCCCCGGGCGGGGGTGGTTGGCGCAGACCCGCCCGACCCTTGCGCGGAGGGGGGTCGGCGACTACAGAGGGTATGGCTACGCCAGGGTCGTCGTCGTCGTCGTGGTCGTCATCGTCGTGATCGTCGCGGTCGTCGTCGTCGTCGTCGGCGGCGGCGTCGTCGTCATTGTCCCTGTTCGGCGGCCACAGAGGGTGTGGTTACGCCGGGGTGTGGTTTGCGGTCGGCGCCGTTGGGGCTCACGGGGGGCACGACGCCGTCCCCGTCGGGCCTTCTCGGGGGTGCGGCGGAGGGCCCTGAACAGCGAGGCCCCCGCCCGACCCCACCACCCAGGGTGCCCCCCCAAGAGGGTGCCGGCTGCAGACCACACCCTTTTGTGCAAGCCACACCTGTTCTCGGAGTTGCCAAGGGGGTTGCTGCATCGAGCTCGAGAGTAAGTGGGCCGCGGCTTTCGAGTCGGAGGCCGATTGCAGAATGGATGCGCCCCAGACTTGTTCGTGTTCGTTCGCATGCTCGTCTGTGAGCGAGCATGCTGCGTAGGTGCTGTAGATTCTACGACGCAGAGAATCGATATGGGGCTACATCAGTTCTGCTGTCGATCTCGTACTCGAGGCTTCGTTTTCGTGAAGTCGTCCACCGCGATCCTCGTCTCGCTCACACCGGCGCAGAGGCTTCCAGCGTCGCGGTGGTAGATTTTAGACTGCGCCCGCAGTGTCGAGCCGCGGACGACTCGAGCGTCGGGGGGGCGAGGACAGCGCGGGAACGGGAGGCGCAGGCCCATCGGAGTCGCCCCCAGGGGCGCGGAGGTGCAGCCGAGTTGGCTGAGCCAGGTCGACCCTGCCAGCTGGGTGCCCTCGTATCATGTGCTTCGTGGCCCTCGGGAGGGTCTTGTGGCTTCCCGCGCCGCGTGTCCTCTCTGATCAAATATTCGACCGTGATCGCGCGTGTCGGCCTGGGCCTTAGGCGGCGGCGCGAGGGCGCAAAGGTGAGCGCGCGTCGCGCATTGCGGGGTGCGATGCGCGAAACTGGGCGATCTGGGCCCACTCAAGCCCTGCGGTTGCCTGCGCGTCTCGCTTGGCCTTGCAGCCGATGGTTGGAGCCAACCTCCGCGTGGAGTTGTGTTTTTGTGTGTACGTGTGTAAGTGAATCTAAGAGTAAGAGCACGAATAAGAGCACGAGTAGGGGTATGAGTAATAATACGAGTAATAGTAAGTGTGTGTGCGCGTGTGTGTGAGAGAGTGTGCGTGTGTGAGTGTGCGTGAATGTGTGTGAGTGTGTGTATGTGTGTGTGTGTGAGCGTGTGTGTGTATGTGTGTATGTGCGTGTTTGTTGGTCTCTGTGTATGTTTGTCTATGTGCGCGCATGTGTGTATATGTGTATGCGCGTGTGTGTGTGTGTGTGTGTGTGTGTGTGTGTGTGTGTGTGTGTGTGTGTGTGTGTGTGTGTGTGTGTGTGTGTGTGTGTGTGTGTGTGTGTGTGTGTGTGTGTGTGTGTGTGTGTGTGTGTGTGTGTGTGTGTGTGTGTGTATGCCCGGCTCTACTCCTACCTGGACGACACCTACCTGGTGGTCGAGGCCGGCCTCTCCCCTGCCACCCTCATTGCCCTGGAGACTGCCCTCGAGCCCTACGGCCTGGAGCTCAACCACGCGAAGATTGCGGTCTGGTCCCCGAGCGGGGGCGCCGTCGTGCCGCGTGTGCTGCGGCCCCACTACGTGGCTGTTCTCCCAGTGCTTGGCAAGCACCTCAGGCCGCGGGGGGACACAGAGGACAACCCCGCAGCCCTCGGGGCGCGCGCCAACAGCCTTGACAAGGCGACCCTGCGGCTGCAAAAGCTCTGGGACACGCTCTACCGGCTCCACCAGGCGGGCCTGGCAAAGCAAGCCACTGGGGCGCTGCTGCTGACCTACGCCGGCGCCGCCAGCCAGCACGCCCTGCGGCAGGAGCTGGCAAGCGAGGAAGCCACCCAGCGCTACGACGCCCAGCTAACGCGCTGCTGGGAGACGCTGCTGAGGCGCGACTTAAGCGGCGAAGCCAGGGAGCTCTTGAGCCTGCCCAAGCGCCTTGGCGGCCTCGGGGGGCAGCTGGCCTGCTCGCGGCGGAACGCCGCCTACCTGGCCTCCTGGTCTGGCGCGGCCGAGGAGGTAGTGAGAGACCTGGGGTGCAGCTCGCTGCACGACGCCCTGGAGCGCCTGCCTGCCGCCGCGCGCAAGCTGGAGGAAGCGAGGCAGGGCCTGGCCGGGCAGGGGCTGCTGCTGGCGGACGGCGGAACGCTGGCTGACAGCCTGGCGCGCGAGCTCAAGCAGGGCTTGGCTATGGAGAAGGTGCAAAAGACACACCACGCTGCAATCCTGCAGCGTTTGCCCCTCGTCCAACAAGCCACTCTGCGAGGGCAAGCTGGGCCGGGCGCGGCAGCCTTCCTGGGCTACCCTACCGAGGCGCTCTGCGCGCTGGAGGACGCGCGCTGGCAGACGGCTACTCGCCTCCGGCTGCACCTCCGGAGGCCCGAGTGCTCCCGGGACCAGCTCGCGGCGGCGACGGCCCACTGCTGCCTGCAGAACGCTAGCGGCGAGGTCTGTGGGGAGCCGCTGGACGACCTCGGCTACCACGGCGCCGCTTGCCAGAGCGGCGGCGGGGTGGTGCGCAGGCACGGCCGGCTGGCTCGGCGGCTCGGCGGCCTGCTGCGGCGCTGGAGGCACGAGCTCCCGCTCTACGAGCAGCGGGTCCCGCTCTGTGACAGGCCGAAGTCGGGCCACCCCGGGAAGACAGAGCGCGCCGTGCTCGACCTCGAGTTCCAGGACGACGACGGGCGTCGCTGGCTCGACGTGTCCGTGCGGCACCCCGCCGCGGGCACCGAGGCGGAGCAGCGGGTCGCGGCCCGTCGCGACGGCGAGGCGAGCCGGCGCGGAGAGCGAGACAAGCACGCTCGTTACCCGGGGGAGCGCCTCACCCCGATCATCCTCGAGGCGGGGGGGCGGCTCGGGGCCGAGGCGCGCCTCTGGCTGAAGGCAGAGGTGCGACGCCTGCCTGACGCCGAGCAGGCCCGCGAGCTCGCCCGCGCGCACCACGTGCTCTCCTGCGGCCTGCAGGGCGAGCTGGCGCGGCAGCTGCGCGCGGCCGCTGGCTTGCGCTGAGCCGACCGAGGGCGGCGCGCTGGCGCCTGACCACCTGGGGCAGCTGCGGCGGCGGCGGCGGCGGCGGCGGCGCGCCCGCGCCGGCGCCGGGGCGCTGGCGGCGACTGCGGCGCCGGGGGCGCCTGAGGCTCCCGCGGCGACGGCGGCTGCGGCCGCCGCGCGGCGGCGCGGCGCGGCGCGACGGGGCGGCGGCGGCGCGGCGCGGCGCGGACGGCGGCGGCGCTGCTCGGCTGGCTGCGCCGGAGTCTGCCGCGCCAGGCGCCACCGCGAGCCCGGCGCTGCGCCGCTGCCGCGAGCTGGCGCGGAGCCAGGCGCGGCGGGCCGGCGCCTCGGGCGCCTGGCGCCCCGGCGGCGGCGGCGGCGCGCTGCTTTGCGGGCGGCCACCTGCTGCGCTGGCCGGCGGCTGGAGGGCGGCGCAGGGCGGGTGCCGCCGGGGCGTCGGCTTGGGTGCGGGCAATTCCCGCCCCTTGGGAGAAGTCCTGCTGGGATTTCTCCCGGGGTGGGGCGCCAGCAGCAGGCTGCGCCTGTGTGCTGGCGCGGGTTTGCCTGTGAATGCTCCTCCCCGAACAGACTTGGTGCGCAGTGTCTGTGTGTCTGTCTGTCTGTCTGTCTGTCTGTCTGTCTGTCTGTCTGTCCGTCTGTCCGTCTGTCTGTCTGTCTGTCTGTCTGTCTGTCTGCGTGCGTGCGTGCGTGCGTGCGTGCGTGCGTGCGTGCGTGTGTGTGTGCGTGTGTGTGTGTGTGTGTGTGTGTGTGTGTGTGTGTGTGTGTGTGTGTGCGTGTGCGTGTGGCGTGTGCGTGTGCGTGTGCGTGTGCGTGTGCGTGTGCGTGTGCGTGTGCGTGTGCGTGTGCGTGTGCGTGTGCGTGTGCGTGTGCGTGTGCGTGTGCGTGCGTGCGTGCGTACGTGCGTGTGTCTGCCCGCCTAACTCTGACGCGGCGCCCCTCATGCTGCCCTGCCCTCCGAGCTTTCGGAGAAGGCCCGCCCCTTCTCATTTCCCCCCTGGGAACTCGCCCCCGAAGTGCCCCGTGAGGCGCCTGCCGTCCCACCTCTTCCTTGCCCCTCGCTTGGCTGCTGGCGCGTGCGCGGCCCTCCGCGCGGCGCGTCTGACGGTGTGGCGAGTCGCCCGCCCGCGACGACCCAAAAGTTCCCGGGCACAGCCAAGACGCTGAAATAAGGACCATTTTGGGCTCAGAGGGGGCTTGAGTTTTCGGGCTGTTCCTTAGATTTGTGTCTTGGGACTTGCTGCTTGCCTAGGCCCGCCGTAGCCAGAAAAGCCCCTCCGTTTCTTGTTAGGCGCTCCTTCTGGTAGCACGATGATTGTAGTTCCTTGGAGAGCTGAGAGGGCTTCGGGTTAGAAGCCGGCCGCACAGGGTGTGCCAGCTCCTCGCCACGGCTCCCAGGCAGACCTCTCCGCAGAAGCCTGCTTGAGCGGGCAGCGTGTTCCGGCAAGCGTGCTCTCACTCGTCCCCAGTACGCGTTCTGGAAGCCTTCTCCGCAGTTCCTTCGAAGATCCTCGAGAGCTCCTGCGAAGCGCCCTCTCCAGAGCTTGCAGGCTCCCCAGAAGCTCCCTTTCCTCAGAGCTTGCAAGCTCCCGTAAGCTCCCCCGGCGTCCTTACCAGCGTCCTTGCAAGCCTCGCCCACAGGCGTTTCGCGCGCTCCGCCGCAGGGACTCGCGGGCCCCAGCCGGAACGATGGGGCCAGCCTAGGGCTCGAGACCGTGGGCTCTTCGAACCTGAGCAGGTCGTAAGACTCACCACCCGCTAAACCACCCCAACCTAACCCGAAGGCTTCATTTTGCCCTCTATTTCCAGTAGGGGGGGTCGGGAAACATTGAAAAAACACACACGGAACCCGTACCCCCCCCAACCCGAAATTCGAGTCAAATTCGGGTTTTCGGGTTGGGTTGGGGTGGTCTGGTAGCGTCAAAACCTGCTCCGGCCTGGGCAGGTCGTATTGCTGGACAGCTCCCCAGAGAGAGCTGAGAGGGCTGCAGTTCAGAAGCCGGCAGGCAGGGCTACGCCGGCCGTTCTCCACGGCTCCCGCGCAGGCAGCTTCGCAGAAGCCTGCTGGAGCCAGCAGCGTGTTCCGGCAAGCGCTTTCTTACTCGTTCCAAATCCGCGTGCTTCAACGGGCGAAGATCGGTATCGAATCAATTGTTTCGTTGTCGGGGGCGCCTGTCCCAGGATGTCCCAGGGCGGCTGGAAAGTTTATACCTTTACGGTGGCACGTCAAGGTATACATTTTCCAGCCGCCCTGGGGCAGCGCCCCTGGCGACGGAGCAATTTATTTTGTACTGTTCTTCGCCCGTCAAGTGCTGGAAGCCTTTTCCGCAGCTCCTTCGAAGCTCCTTGAGAACTCTTGTGAAGCTTTTCCAGAGCTTGCAAGCTCCTTAGAAGCTCCCTTTCTCGAGCTTGCAAGCTCCCTGCGTCCTTGCAAACTTCTCCCAGAGGCGTTTCACGCGCTGTGGACTGCATCGCTATCTGGGTTTTGGACGCCACAAGTGTGTATGTGTGTGTGTGTGTGTGTGTTTGTGTTCGCGTGTGTTCGTGTGTGTTCGAGGCGCATGCGAAGCGGGAAGGGGAGAGGGGTGCAGGTTGTCAGTTCCATGAATCAACGTATCTTGGTCCAGCCTTGCCTGGCTCAACCTCTTACGCTGGCTCCTTTCTAACCTGCCGACCCTCCCGCTCGTCCTCCTTCCTCGCATGCGTCGGTGAAGATTCAAACGGCGGCGCCCCCTGTGTAGCAGACTTGTCTAGATGAGGAGGACAGAGAAGGATGAAGGCTGGCGGGTTGTGAGTGCACCTTTTTGGGCGCTATCGCGGACTACCCCGTACATCTGCATCCCACAGATCAGCAGGTCCAGCACCCAGCAGGTGGTGGTACCTCTGTATGGGATTTGTGTTGTCGCCTGCGCGCTGGTCACCTTCCCCCGCTTGGAACGGCACGCTTGCCTCAGCGCCGGCCGCGTCGCTCACTGGGTATGGTGCTGCCGCCCGAGTGCCAGCCGCATCTGTGGTTGGGGGCGGGGCTCTCGCCCGAGCTCTGGGCCACGGTGTCATGCCGGGACGCTTGCAGTCTCCACCCTGGAGGGGTTGCCGGGCGATAACCCAGGTTATCGGGCTTGCCCCCCCTCCCCCCCACCCCCCAGGATAACCAAACCTTGCCGGTTGTGCAGGTCCGCGGGAGGGGGGGCGCGCATAGGGCTGCCCACAGCGCGAGGGTTAGGTTATCGGCCGGCCCCCTCCCCCCCCCGGGGGAACCCGGGCTATCGCCGATTCAGAGAGAAACGGTCTCTTTGTGTCGATCATTGCCCCAGAAGCCATACTACAGTCGACCCGCACGGTAAGGATGGGCAAGCTTTCCCAAGGGTGCCCTTGCGTCCTTGCCTCCTCGGTCCATCCTTGGCCACTTTCGCTGGCCGCGCCCCCCTCGGAAAGCTCCGAAAGGGCCTTCCAAGGCCCTTGCATCCTTGTCGCGCATCCTTGCCATACGGGTTCACTGTACACGAGAGCCGGGGGCAGCAGGGTCGCCAGGAAGGGAAGGGGTCCTGAGGGCAACGGGATCTCAGACACCTGGACCTTTGTTCTTCGTCTCCCAGCCGTTTTTTTGTCGGCCATGCGACTGGTGGAGGCCAGGGTCCCGAACACGGCGAAGGACGTCCAGGACCCACTTCCTTTCTGTTGCAGCTTCGGGGGACCTCGCCTGTCCCCGAAATCGGTGTCTTTTGGGGGGCCCGACGCGGGCTTGATGCGGACTCGACGCGGATTTGGCGTGGATTCGACGCGGATTCGTCACGGATTCGACACGGATCCGACGAGTCCGACATGGATTCGACGCGGATAGGGCCGCGACGGGACAGACAAGGTCCCCCAAGGATGCGACATATCCGAGGCGGAAATTTATCCATATCCACCGCCTGGAGGGTCAGTTTTCGGAGCCTCGGCAGGCGGTGGATATGGACATTTTCGGGCCCCCGGGGGGCGAAATGTATCCATATCCACCGCCCGCGTGGCCACCAGGACGTCGGTTCCCAGGCGCTGGATATGGATAAATCCCCGCCTCGCAACATAGTTTCCCCCAGGACCCGCTTCCCCCGTGCCTACGTACAAGTGGCGGCAAGGGGACACAGCATGGGCGTGGCAGGAAGAGCGGGCGAGGGGGGGGCATTGCGGCAAGGGTCGGCTTCGCGCCAGGCGTGCCTCTAGCTGTCTGTGCCACAGGTGTGCGTTCCCGATACATTCCGCCTCATCATCTTCGCTTCCCCCCACCTGCCCCATGCCTCCGTTTCTCCACCTGATGTTCCTCCTTCCCTTCTGCCTCCTCTCCTGCCTCATCCTATATCATCCTCCTCCTGATGCTGTTCCTCCCCCTCTCCCATCCACCCTCTTCCTCCTCCTCCTCCTCCTACTCCTCTTCGTTCTTCTTCACATTATCATCGACCATCTTCCCTATCCCTCCTGCTCCAAGGGCAAGAGCTGCGTCAAGTCAGTGCTCAGCGTCACCAAGCCGCTCCGACTTCTCGAGAGCGCCAACAGCCCTGTTTCGGACGTGCAGAGACAGGTGTCCGCGCAGCGCCACCGACGATGAAAAGGAGGAAGGGACGGTTGAGAGGAGATGGAGGAGGAAGAAGAGAAGCAGGAGGAGGAGGAGGAGGAGGAGGAGGAGGAGGAGGAGGAGGGGGAGGAGGAGGAGGAGGAGGAGGAGGAGGAGGAGGAGGAGGAGGAGGAGGAGGTGGAGGTGGTGGTGGTGGTGTGGAGGAATGATAGGAATAAGAGAACTGGATGGTGAGAGGAGGTGGAGGGAATTGGGGGGGGAAGTGGGGAGGGAGAGGGGGAGGGTAAGAGGAGAACGAGGAGGAGGAAGTGCCGCCGGGCCGCCTCTCGGCCAGTGTGCTTGCCCGGACATCCGACGTCTCGATTTTTTCAAGACACGGGCCCCCGACATCCCGACCGTTTTCCCCGGGACCGGTTTTTCATCCCGAGCCCTTCTTTGACGGTCCCGAGGCCCGGCGAAGGCCCCGAGGGGCTCGACGACGGAACACTTGGCGCCCGACGTCTGGGCGGGCATGCCGCGCGCCCTTTCGCGCGAGAGCCCCCTCACCCAGCGGGCACCGCCGTGTCGCTGGTGGCAGGACGCCTGGTGGGGCCCAGACACGGTCGGTGCGCAGAAAGGCTTCGAGTCGCTCCAGGCCGCAGCGTCCGCGATCGTGGCGGCGAACAGGGACATGTTCGTGACCTCCGGGGACTGCGGCCTCGCTTTCGACCATTGGCGGACCCCGTCCTCGCCGGCCGCGTGCTGTCCACGCCTAGGCCTCCCTTCGAACATTGGCAAAGCGCGTCCGCGAGCTCGTCTGCGCGTCCCACCGCGGGCCTCCGCCCAGGGTCGGGCCGAACGAAAGGGGGGTTAGGGAGAGGGGGGGTTACGAAATCTGCTGCATGCAGCTGGTTTCGGCCCCGCCGCCGGGCCCATTCCTCGATACATGGGCGCCTCCGGCGCTGGGAGGTGCCGGGAAAATCAGCTACGTGAGCTGATTCTCACCCCCCCCTTTGCTATCCTCCCCTTTTCTCCCGGCCCGACAGGGGGGCGGGCTGGACGCCAGGGGCGGGGCGGACGCCCGGGGGCCCGAGGGGGGCGCGCCCTCTGCCGGCAGGCTGGCGCGCTGCCACGGCTGCGTCGGGGGGCGGGGAGCGCTCGGTCTCGAAGCGTGATGGGCTTGCTGTCCACCACCGCCACCGCCACAAGTTGGAGGGGAAGGGGGTCCCACCCTCCTCGTCCTCCTCCTCCTCCTCCTCCTCCTCCTCCTCCGTTTCCTTCTCCTCCTAAGCCTCCTCCTAAGCCTCTTCCTCCTCCTCCTCCTCCTCCTCCTCCTCCTCCTAAGCCTCCTCCTAAGCCTCCTCCTCCTCCTCCTCCTCCTCCTCCTCCTCCTCCTCCTCCTCCTCCTCCTCCTCCTCCACCCCCCTCCCCCTCAAACTCATGGTGGTGGTGGTGGTGGTGGTGGTGGTGGTGGAGAACACTCCCGTCAGAAGCTCTGCAAGAGGCGGCGCTTCTCGGCGTCGCGCCCCGCACCTGCGGCACCAGCACCATGCCGCTCCCTGCCGTGCGCCACGGTCGGTGGCCATGGCCGGGGGCCCCGCGCGCCTGCCAGCCGCACCGGGGGGCCGCGCCGCCGCGTGGCCCATGCAGCGCTCGTGCCGCAGCACCCGTGCTGACGCGGATCGCCCGCCGCGCCTTTGGGCACTCCCGACCTCTGCCGCGTCACGGCGAGGAGGAGGAGGAGGAGGAGGAGGAGGAGGAGGAGGAGGAGGAGGAGGAGGAGGAGGGGAGGAGGGGGAGGGAGGGGAGGAGGGGAGGAGGAGGACGAGGAGGACGAGGAGGAGGAGGAGGAGGAGGAGGAAATGAAGGAGGAAGAGGAGGTGGAGGAGGAGGAGGAGGAGGAGGAGGGGGAGGAGGAGGAGAAGGAAGAAAAAGAGGAGGAAGAGGGAGAGGAGGCGGATGTGGAGGGAGAGGGGCAGGGGCATTGAGTGCTTACATTCAGTCGGGCCTGTCCCTCTACAGTAGGAATGTTCAAAAATAGTCAAAAATAGCCTGGGACGATTTGTTTGCATGTTTGACTATTTGGGGGCGTTGTTTCAATATTTTGTCTTTCGTCCAAAATCCGCCTGTGGGGGGGGGCATGTCCGACCTCGTGCTCGCACCTGCTCCGCTGTGCTCCCCTCCCCCTGTCGCCCTGGTTCGCCACGCCTGCGCCGAGCGGGCGACGCTGGACGAGCACCGCCCGTCGTGCTCCTCGCCGGAGCCCTGGTCGCTGGCCCCTCCCTCGCCCCCACCGTCGGCCACGCGCAGAAGGGGGGGGGTAGGGGGAGCGGGGACGGCCCCTGGGATTGCGGAAGTCGATCAACGGAGAGGAAGCATGTTGCCAAATACTTTTCAGACGTCTAAAGAATGTCTCAACTATGTCTTTAATGTGTTGAACACATGTTTGACACATTTCTAGAACATGTTTTACACATTTTAAACGCATCTCTAACCCAATGATCGGATTGTTAGGGTGTCCATTGTCTTGGCATCCACAACTCTAGGAAGCAGGGGTGCTTCTAAGAAGCCTCCTCCCCTCCCCCTACCCTTAACTCGGGCCTGTCCCTCTACAGGGGGAGTATTCAAAACTAGTCAACCAACAAAAAGAATGGGGACGATTTGTTGAGTATGTTTGAGCATTTTCAGGGTATTGTTTTGACTATTTGAAATCTTCGTCCAACATCCGCCTGTAGGGGGACATGCCCGACCTAACCCTACCCCCCTCTGCGCGTGGCCAGCACATGAGAAAGTGTCCTTCCCTTCCTGAGCCCCCCGCTCAACCCCCGAGAAGCAGGTGACCAAATAGGCACGCACAGCGACGCACATGCTGGCATCACCCCTCTCTGTTCCCAACCCCCATTGCAGAGCGAGACATCGGTGTTGCATCCAACTGCAAACGTTCAGGCCCGCCCTCGCCGGTGCCGCATCATTCCCTCCCCCTCCTTCTCCAGGAGAGGGAAAACATCCACTTACCAGGTCTCCACATGGCCAGATTTGGCCTTGTGGAGGTGGAGGAGGAGGAGGAGGAGGAGGACTTGGCCTGCATCTCTGTGCAGAACGCCCCCCCCGCCCCCTCCCCCGTAGAGCGGCGTCAAGTCGCGTTAAGCGCGTTTGTAACTAGATGTCCTGCAGAGTTCACCCATCCACCATGGAGACCCCAAGGATTCCCGAGAGCCCCTCAGAACCCCATGCTAAGACCGTATCAAACCTCCTCCCCCTCCTCCTCCTCCTCATCATCATCATCACCATCATCATCATCATCATCAGCATTATTGTTACGATCATCATCATAACCATCATCCTGATCCTCATCAGAATCATCATCACCAATAACAACATTATCATCATTCAATGTCCTCCCCTCCCCTTCCTCCTCCTCCTCACCATCATCAGTATCATCATCAGACTCAGCATCATCATCATCGTCATCCTTACCATCAGCAGCAGCATCATCTGCATCATCATCATCATCATCATCGTCGTCGTCGTCGTCGTCGTCAACAACATCATCAACATCACCATCAGAATAGTCAGAGTCAGTATCATAATCATACGCGTCATCATCACCACAACAACCATCATCACCATCACCATCATCATTATTATTGTCGTCATCGTCGTGTCGTCGGCGTGGTCGTCGTCGACTTCTTCCTCTCTGGCCGCCGCCAAGGTGCTGATGGCGCTGCTCCCGATGCTCTGCCTGCCCTACGCGCGGAGACCCTCGCGCGCGCGGGTCCAGCTGCTGCCGTGCGCCTGGGCGCGACGACGACGATGACGACGGAGACAAAGAGACAACGAGACAAGGAGGGAGGGAGGGAGGGACGGGGGAGGAGGTCGAGGACGAGGAGGAGGAGGAGGAGGAGGAGGAAAAGGAAAGGAGGAGGAGGAGGCGGAGGAAGAGGAGGAGGAGGAGGAGGAGGAGGAGGAGGAGGAGGAGGAGGAGGAGGAGGAGGGGGAAGAGGAGGAGGGGGAGGAGGGCAAGCTAGGTGCGCTCGCGTCATATCTGACATCCTACTCCTCCCTCCCATCCCTTACCATGGCGTAGATCCCCTCTCCACTCGCACAGTCGGATGTCGAGCAGGGCAATGATCCCGAAAGGGCACGCGATGCATTGTAGAGCACGGCATGGCATGGCGTAGAAGAGCACCGCAAAGCGTAGTATGTCACAGCATGGCGTGGCGTGGCGTAGTGAAGAATTGCATCACAAAGCTTTGCAACGCAAAGCATGGCATCGCACAGCGGCCCCGAACATAACATTGCATAGCGTGGCGTTGAAGATCAAAGCGTAGCATGGCATAGCACGACGTGGCACTTAAGCACTGCATATCACAGCTTCAGCTGAAGGCATGGCATCGCGCAGCGGAACGCAACCTAGCATTGCATGCCGTGGCATGGCACGGGAAATGACGCCAGCGCTGCAGCGGGAGCACGATTCGGAACGAGCGGAAGCGCGGAAATGAGGCCAGCGCTGTAGCGGGAGCACGATTCGGAACGAGCGGAAGCACGGAAATGAGGCCAGCGCTGCAGCGGGAGCACGATTCGGAATGAGCGGGGCCCGAAAATGAGGCCGGCGCCTCAGCGAGAGCAGCATTTTGAAAACAAATGCAGGCGAAAACCCAACTCCGGGGAATCCCGTGTGTAAAAAAACAGCACGCGGGGGGGAGGGGGTGGGGGGGCGAACATTCCCAACCCGTCATCAGGGGAAGGAGGAGAGTAGTATTCATATTGAGTAATTGTGGAGGAGGAGGAGGAGGAGGAGGAGGACGAGGACGAGGACGAGGACGTGGACGTGGACGTGAACGAGGGAGGAGGAGATCGCAGCACTCCGGCGTCCGCGTGACAGCTCCGGCCCCCGGGTCTGCGAGCGCCCGGCAGGCCGTCCTCGCACTAGCGGGAGGCGCTGCATGTGTATCGGGCCAAACGACAGGGACACGGCTGGTGCCGGCTCTGAGAGTTTTTGGTGACACTCCGTTTCGGATCCACCCATGCAGACGCGACCTCGTCGCGTCGGCTCACCGCGGACCAGTGCCTGCCCAGGATGGGTTCCCAAGTGTCAGTCATGAGTCTGGTCGTGGCGTTGACGTCCGCTAGGATTTCGTTCGTTTCAGTTTGTCTCGGAGCGGCGTCGTCGTCGCTGTCGCTGTCGTTAGCGGGGTCGCTGGGCGCGGCGGCGGAGTCGGTGTCCTGCGTTAGGGATTCTCCATCGCGCCCCTGTCCTCCGTCAGTGCCTGGTGGCGCGCGTGGGGGGGGCCATTGTGGGGCGTACGAAGGTAGGCAGTGTCGGAGTCATCAGCCGCGTTGGCCCCCTGGGTTCTGCGCGTCCACTCTTTGCTCGCGCGCGGCATTTGCGAGCCGCAACGCGGTGGGCTTCGTTGGTGAGCGAGGGGCGTCTAAGCTGAGCAACTGCAGCAGCGATGAGGTTGCCCAGCTGCAGGTGCGTCGGGATTCCGCCCGGTCCCAAATGTGAGAAAGTTCGATGAGATTGGAAGGGCGGGCCCTCGCAGCGAGCACGTCGACTGCCACCCAGGCGCGCTTGACGTCTGCCTGGGGGGCCGGGGGGCCGGCGCCGCGGTCGCCCGCGCGCCGACGGTGGGAAGCAAGTCCTTTCTTGATGGATCCGAATTGCCTGGGCAGCACTTCCAAGTCGGTCGCCGCGCGGCCAGCGGCCCCGCGCCCCGGGCTGACAAGCGGGGCGACGGAGCCGTCCTGGAAGACCGGGGGCAGGCCATGCCTGGTGGCTAGCCTGTTTTGCTTTTGCGGCGCAGTTCCATAGCGGAGCTCGTCGCGGCACTCGCGCGTTGCCATGTTGGCGTGGCCGAAATCAACGGCCGTGTCAGCCGCGTCCACTTCGGTGCGGCATGCTTGCTCGATGCTGTCCCCGAGGGCACGTTGCTCGTTGCTGTCAATTGCAGGGCGGGGCGATTGGGAAAGGCACGGCCGCCCCGGTCAAAAGCGCATGACATCCCGCCGCGCCGCCGCCGCCGCCGCGCTCGACCGCCCCAGCTTGCCGATTTGAGTGAGGAAGGCCAGATCCTGAATGTCGCCTTTGGTGTCCACGCAAATCAAGTTGGGCACATGTCCAACCTTGTTTGCGGCTTCCCAAACCTGGCGGGGCAGCGCCGCGCTGCCCGCCTGACTTGGCGTGGACAGACGCCGCGTGGACGCCTTCGCGTAAGTCTCTTCGGCCTTGTCCACCCCTCTTCCGTTGTGGAAGTTGATTAATGGAGAAGAAGCATAGTGCTAAATAATTCCCAGATGTCTAAAACATGTCTCGAACATGTTTAAAATATGCAAACACATGCCTGAAACATGTTTAGAGCATGTTTTACACATGTTAAGCGCATCTTTAATTCAATGATGGGATTGTTAGAGTGTCCATTGTCATGGCATCCACCCTTCTTCCGACGCTTGGTGCCGCTTGGGGAGGGCATGGGGTAGCAGGCTTCTGTGCGTCGCGCGGTTGCGAGGAGAGCCGGCGCCGCGGGGTCGCCTCTGGCCGCGTCGACGAGGGCGCCCTGCGCGGCGACGCATGCCGCGCCATGCTTGGCCGCAGTTGAGCGGGCCTCGCGGTCAGTTCCGCTTCCGTGACCTCTTCCATGTGACATCGTCTTGTGGAAGTCGGTTAATGGAGAGGAAGCATGGTGCCAAATAATTTCCAGATGTCTAAAACATGTTTCAAATATGTTTTAAATATGTAAGCACATGCTTGAAACATGTTTAGAACATGTTTCACACATTCAAAACACATCTTTAATTCAATGATAGGATTGTTAGAGTGTCCATTGTCACGGCATCCACAAACATAGTCGTCCACGGGGCTTCTCCCCCAGCTGGAGGTGGGCACCAACACCAAGATCGGCGGTGTGCCTCCACCGAGGGGAGGCGATCCCGATCTCGGTGCTCGTGGAACTGCTCTGGCCTCCGAGGTGACCGAAATATTACCACCAACACCGAAGTCTAGGATCGTCTTCCCCATGTGGAGGCAGACCACTGCGCTGGTGTTGGTGCCAATTTCCAGGCCCCCAATTCTGGACCTGGGGCTGGCGCTGTGCCCTGTCCTGCTAACAGTCCAGGAGGCTGAGGCTGGTGCTGCTACAGTGGGCCACCTTGGTCGATCCTGTCGGTGGTGGACCTGGTGGCCGCCCTCGCGTCCGCGCAGCTCACTTGTCGCAGCTCGCCCGTAGAGGCGGAAGGCCCTCTGAGCGTTGCTCGTGCCTGCGAGGGCGGCGAGGAGGGAAGGGGGAGGAGGAGAGGGGAGGAAGGGAGGGAGGGGGGAAGGGAGGAAGGAGGAGAGGGCAGGGGGCGAGAGGGGAGAGGGATGAGAGGAGAGGGGAGGGAGGGGAGGAGAGGGAAGGGGGAGAGGGGAGGAGGGAGGGAGAGAGGTCCTTGGAGAAGGAGATGGAAGGATAGGGAGAAGCAGGTGCAGGTGGTGGAGGAAGAAGAGGGAGGGGACAGGGAGGAGGGAGGGACGGAGGATGGAGGGGATGGCGGGACGGGGAAGGAAGGGAGACTAGAGAGGGGGGTCCAAGAGAGAAGAGGTGACGAGGAAGGGGAAGGGGAGGCGGGGCTAGGGGGCGTGAGGGAGGTGGCTCTGGGGGTTACAAGGGGGATGCCAGGGCGTGCGGGCCAGGGGCGAGGGAAGGACGAGGGCAGGAGGACGATGGAGGCGCGACGGAAGAGATGACACAAAACAAGTAATGATGATGATGATGATGATGATGATGATGATGATGATGATGATGATGATGAGGAGGAGGAGGAGGAGGAGGAGGAAGAGGAGGAGGAGGAGGACGAGGAGGAGGAGGAGGAAGAGGAGGAGGACGAGGAGGAGGAAGAGGAATCTAATATATGATAATACTAGAGAGACGAGAATATACTATAAGACAATGCCATGTAATATGCTGCACTATGAGATATTATAGCACACGATAAGATATGGTGATGCAAGTTACGAACACATAATCTAGTTACTAGAATGCAAGGTAGTACGCGATAATACGATCTACGGCGTTAGTATATACGATAACCTAAACTAAGATAAGATACGAGACAAGCATATATGAGAAGAGCAGACACGAAGGAGTGGGAGAGGGAGAGGGGGAGGGGGAGGGGCAAGGGGGGCACGAGAACGGGGCGGAGGGGGGGCAGCTTAGAAAGCAGCCATCGCGCGCGGCAGCGGTCGCGGCACGTGGGCACGTGCATGACGGACCAGGCCGAGTAAGATTTTTGTGTTCGGGCCACATGTTCTTCCTCCTCTTCCTCCTCCTCCTCCGCCTCCTCCCCCTCCTCCTCCTGCTCCTCCTCCTCCCCCTCCTCCTGCTCCTCCTCCTCCTCCTCCTTTTCCTCCTCCTCCTCCTCCTCCTCAGCCTCCTCCTCCTCCTCCTCCTCCTCCTCCTCCTCCTCCTCCCCCGTAGCTTGGGGACCTGTTCCTGAACTTCCCAACCTCTGCTCGAGTCTGGCAGGCAGCGCTGCCAGCCTTTGCAAACCAACCATTCAGCTTCTCGGGCGGGCCGCAGGCGCCGCCATTTGCCTCGCCCTCTCGTGCAGCCCAGGCGCTGCGGACAGGCCATGGCTCCGTCAAAGAGCTACCGTCAGTGGGTCTGTTGCTCTCGCCAGGGGTGCAAAGGATGGTCCTATGCGGACCGCAACAACAAGTTCTGCTCCCAGTGCGGCGCCACCTTCCCCGAGCCTGGACAATCCAAGTCTGGACCACCGCCTTCGCACCAGTCTGGAGGAGGGAAATCGTTGGGATATCGTCATGGGGCTGAGCATGGCCCAGGCAATCGTTGGTCTCGACTTAAAGAAAGGGGCCAGAATGAGTTCGCCGCCACCGCTCCCCAGAGTCAACCGCAGTTGCAGACGACCCAGTCGCCGTGTACTCGGATCTTGTCAGCTTTGGGAAGATTCGTCAGGGCACGGGGGGAGAGAATTATGCCAAAGCCGTGGTTGCTCTCAAGCAAGCGAAGTCCTCAGCCCTCCAAGGCAAGCCCCTGGAACAACAGAGCCAATCCCTCCGCGATCAGGTCTCTGCCGCCCAAGGCAAAATCAAGAAGTTCTCCGAGCAGATCAAGTGCTACGTCGACGAGGTGTACAGCCTGGCCGACAAAGTCGTCGCCATGGAGTCGGACAAGGTCGCCGCCACCGCCGAGCTGGAGCAGCTGGAGGGCCAGCTGGCAGTCGCCATCCGCGCCGTGGCGCAGCTGGCGCCGGCCACAACCTCCACCTTCTTCCCGCAGGTCGCTAAGTTCATGGGGGAATTCGAGCACGGGCCAGTCGTGGGTGTTCCTCCTCAGATCCAGGAACAAATCCAGGCCCTGGAGAAGTCCCTCACAGTAGCCTACCAGCAGCAGCAGCAGCAGCAGCCGCAGCAGCAGCAGCAGCAGCAGCAGCAGCAGCAGCCCCAGGAAGAAGCAGCTTGCGCAGTCGTTGGCGCGGGTAAGTTTCCCATCTCAGGAGAGAATGTTCTTGTTCCAGTCGGAGACGCTCCCGCCGCCCCCCCAGCCTCAGCAGCCACCACAGGGGCCCCAACAGCAGCAGAGCCCACAGCCTCAGCAGCCACCGCAGGGGCCCCAGCAGTCAAAGAGCCTCAGCCAGCAGAGGGTATGGATCAAAACCAGACCTACAAGCGGGGCCAAACGGAAAGTGCAGCTGCCCTGGAGAGAGCAAGCCGCGTCGTTACCAGCGCAGGGGATCAAGGGGACCAAGCAGCCAAGAAGCTCAAGCAAGCAGCCGACGCCGCAGCAGCAGTGGGCAAATATCGGTCTAACCTTTAGCCATACTATGCAAATAGTTACTCTGAATGGCAGTTGTTGGGAAGCTGTCAAAAGTTTTGGTTCGTCGTCATTATCTAAGAATGTCATTGCGACATGCTGTCAGGAGACTCGTATCTCAGGGGATCGCATCTTAGATGCCAAGCAGCGGTGCCAAAAAGAGGGGTGGCACGCTGTTATCTCACCTAGTTTCACAAGTGAAACCAATCGGCCAATGTCGGGCACCGCCATTCTCGCCAGGGCTGGCCTCGACGCGGGCGTTCGACCCGCAGTGCTCCCACCTTCTGCTTCTCCCAGCAGGATTTCAGCAGTTATTCTCGAACTCCCAGGACACTCCCCCCTTCATCTTGCTCTCCTACCTCGAGGACTCAGTAGGCATCAGTCAGAGCAATCGCGAATCGTTGGCAGCCATCGGGTGGATGCAGAGCCACCACGGCATGCCAGTATTTGCAGCAGGCGATTTAAACACGCCGCCGTCAGCCACCAAGAAGACGAGCCTGATAGAGCGAGGAGGATTTCAGTTGCTCCACTCGCCTGGGCCCACACTATTCACCAAGAGAAGCAGGTCTAAGCTGGACTACTTCGTCGCCAGCAGAGTCTTGGGGGAATCTGTCAGCAGCGCCCAGGTCCTGGTTAACTACCCGCTCTCGCCCCGCAGGCCCGTCGTCGCGCAGTTCGTGATGGGCAAGAACCACCTCATTCCCAGGTTGGCCAAGCCCCAGAAGATCCCCACCAAGCGCCCCCACGGCCCCTCCAAGGGGCCCAAGGGGTGGAACAGAGCAGCCGCAGCAGCGCAGCAGCTTCAGCAGATCATTCAGGAGCCAGGAGTAGCAGAACAACAGAGGATCCACGCCTTGGGCGCCGCCCTCGATACATTCGCCCTGGACCTCGAAGATTCGCTCGCCCAGCAAACAGACACACCGCCCAGGAGCCGAGGACAGATTTGCCAGCCGCCCAGGATCGTTCGGGTCTCAGCCAGAGCAGAAGAGTCCAAGCATCGCGCTGGATGGCAGTCATATGCCAGGCCGCTCAGGTGGCTAAATAATCGTGTCATTGACGTGCAGCGAAGCTTATGCATACGAGTTTCGGCAGGCCTGCGAGACGCACAGTCTGCCTTGCAGGATGCGCCGCATGAGTTTCAGTCAGTGCAGGGGCTGGAGGCACAATTCGCCAAGTTCAGCCGCTTTCTCGACGCCCTCTTGCAGGGCGTCAGGCGGGGGGGCATCGGGGCGTCCAGCCAACGTGCCTCCCACATCTTCTCTGAGTTCCAAGAGGAGATCACCAACTTCCACGACCAGGAACGCTCCCGGGAAAGACTTCAAGCAACCGCTTCCTGGAAGCAGTGGGTCACAGAACAGGTGGCCAAATGAGTTGGGTGGGCCCATAGATGGTCCAAAGACAATGCCACGTGGCAGCCCCCAGAAGTGAAGGCCAAAGATGGCTGCTGGTCAGGGCGGCCAAGTAAGCTCCTCGGGGGCGAGGCCGAACGACTCTCCGACCTCTGTGGCATCCAGGACACGCCTCTCCCCATAATCCCAGGGAGTCCAGAAGCTGCGGCCAGATTGTCGATCAGGGCGCCTGCCTTTCTCAGGAGGGCCATCATGACTTTCAGCCATCCGACATGCCAGACCTGGGACGGAGTGCACCCCAAGCATTTCGAGTTGCTGACAGACAAGCAGCTGCAGGTTTTTATCGACTTGCTGGCGTGCATCGAGCAGCTTGGCATGATGCCCTCCCAGATTCTGGCTATCATTACTAATCCCACCCCTAAGCTGAAGGCCACTGGCGGGCCATCGTACAGGGGCATCGGTCTCCTCCCTGGGGTTCACCGTGTTTGGACAGCGTTGAGACAAAGCGAAGCCAGACACTTGGAGAAAGACAACCCTTGCAGTTTCTTGCCGCATCAAGCAGGCAGCAGCATTTTAGAGCTGGCGTTTCAACAATCTTCTTGCAGAGCAAGGATGCCTAGTAGAAGAACCGACGCATACAGCATCAGCCCTATGGGATATGTCTAACTGCTACGAGCAGATCAGCAGAGAGAAACTTCAGCAACGGGCAGCAAGCATCAAATTTAATGGCGCGGTGCTCTCTGTCATTATATTTCAGTGCCAGTCCAGCAGATTCCTCACGTTTAACCAGCTAATCCAGTACTGCGGGTTCCCGGGGAAAGGCATTTCAGCAGGGTGTGGTTTCGCAACATATCTAGTCCAGGTCTACTGCAAGCAGCCTCTCCAGTCTTGGGTTGTCGCGCATCCTGGCATCCAGCTCAGCCTGTTCATCGATGATATGTTGTTGCAGATTGTCCACACGTGCAAGAAACAGCTTGCGAGGAAGCTGCTCGACGCCTGTTTCCAGCTCGCGCGATCA
>CAUYUJ010019909.1:100364-105364 GCA_963575745.1 Prorocentrum cordatum | reverse complement strand
GGAAAACCCACCGCAACCACCTCCGGAAGAGCCTCCCGGGACCCTGGCGGGACGCGCCGAAGGCCCAGGGGGATTTTTTGGGGAAAAAGAACCAAAACGAAAACCAAGAGGGTCTAGCATGCCAGGCACCCCTGCGATGAATCGACAGGGGACGGCGGATCTAGTTTCCTTCGGCCCATCCCACCACCGTGCCTGGGTTGTGGGCCGATGGCCTCTTCGAGTACTGTTGAACATTGTCTCTTGAGATGCTCCTCACAGGCACCTGCGAGGCATCATGAGGGGCTTCTTGAAACCACTTGGGGGCCTCTAGGGATCCTTGTAGTGGCCTTTTGGAAGCCTTTCCGTGGCCTCTTGGGCGCTGCAGGGGTCTCCTGAGGGAGCACTCTACTCAGTGCATACGGCACTGTGGCGGATGACGGGAAATACTTTTGGCGTGGTGTGATATATCAAGTTATGTTTTATGGAGGAATACGGATCGCACCATTAAGTTCGCTGATGACAGGAACCAGCTTCGAGGTGCTCCGTTTCTCTGTTCCTCTACTTGCGCGCGAGCGCGATTGCGGCTCACACCCAGCGACGCCATCTCTCATAGACTCCCGATTTATCTCGATCCAGATATGTCTTTATCTTGCATTCGTCCTACCCCGCCTGACGAGGCAATCGCAACGTGCAAGATCAGTTAGCGCCGAGACTAATGTCGCCAGTGGGCTTTCCAGCCATCTCGAGCCGCAGATGGCAGCAGCGCGCGAGCGATCCACATTCAAGATGTGGTGGCAATACAATCAAGCTCCACGTGTCCTGAGGGAAGCCCCGCGCGTTTGGCGACGTCGGCATTGATTATCCTACGGAGTAGGCGGAGGAGGAGGAGGAGGAGGCGGTGGCGGAGGAGGAGGAGGAGGAGGAGGAGGAGGAGGAGGATGGGGAAAGCGGAGGAGGAGGTGGAGGAGGAGGAGAGGACGGACGAGGACGAGGAGGAGAAGGAGGAGGAGGAGGAAGAGAAAGAAGAGCACGAGGAGGAGGGGGAACGATGAGGAGGACTCAGGAGGAGGAGGAGGAGGAGGCGGATGATGATGATGATGATGATGATGATGATGATGATGATGATGATGATGATGATGATGTTGATGATGATGATGATGATGATGATGATGATGATGATGATGATGATGATGATGATGATGATGATGATGATGATGATGATGATGATGATGATGATGATGAGATGATGATGATGATGATGATGATGATGATGATGATGATGATGCTGATGCTGATGCTGATGCTGCTGATGCTGATGCTGATGCTGATGCTGCTGATGATGATGATGATGAGGAGGAGGAGGAGGAGGAAGGAAGAGGAGGAGGAGGAGGAGGATGGAGGAGGAGGAAGAGGGGAGGAGGAGGAGGAGGAGGGAGGAGGAGAGGAGGAGGAGGAGGAGGAGGAGGAGGAGGGAGGAGGAGCAGGAGGAGGAGGAGGAGCAGGAGGAAGAGAAGGAGTAGGAGGAACATGATGAGGAGGAGAGGGAGAGGAGGAGGAGGAGGAGGCGGAGAGGAGGAGGAGGAGGAGGAGGAGGAGGAGGAAGAGGAGGAGGAGGAGGAGGGGGAGGAGGAGGATGAGGAGGGAGAGGAGTTGGAGGAGGAGGAGGAGGAGGAGGAGGAGGAGAAGATGGGAGGAGGAGGAGGAGAGGAGGAGGAGGAGGGAGGAGGAGGAGGAGGAGGAGGAGGAGGAGGAGGAGGAGGAGGGGGAAAGAGGTGGAGGAGGAGGGGGAAAGAGGAGGAGGAGGAGGAGTTCCTAATTCCTAATTTCTAATTCCTCGGAGCGTGTCCCTGCATCTAGGCAGGCCGCGAGCCAACAACTCAGCTCAGGTCAGGGAAGGCAGCACCTGACCGAGGCGGCAGTCCTCGTCGAAGTCGGGACAAGACTTCGCGCCCAGTCTTCGTGGGCGGGTGGCACGCCTTTGCCAAATCCAGCGGTGCCTTCACTGTGCAAAAGGCGCCGCAGGTGGTACAAAACAGAACCCCTCGCGGCACAGCGAGGTGGTGTGAGGTGTCGCATTGATCCTCAAGAGGATGGCCCAGGGCACCCCCACACAGCACGGACGGCCCCAGGTCATCAGGGACAGGCTCAGGATCATCGCGACCACTCACTGGGCGCACTGGCAGCGACTGTACTCGCTGCTGCAGAGTGCAGCGCGATTTGCATGGATCAGGCCAAACATCGTGCAGAGAGCCTCGCACCGAGAAGCCTTTGGCACAGGCAGGACAGCGGATCACAGCCTTCCTCTTCTCTGGCTGGTGTCCTCAAACGACACATTCGTTCGGCAAAACTGGTGGACTGCCCCCGCTCTCTCCGTGGCGCTCGGGCAGCCCTATCACGCTCGCCACATAACAAAACTTCCCTCTGCACAGCGAGGAGACGAAAGAACACATCCGAAGCAAGACGATCCGCCTCCAGTGTGCGCCTGACGTCTTCCTCAGATACCTGAACCCTAGACGCAGCCTCTTCCGCGAAACGATCCGCGGCACGATTCAAATACAACCCAGCGTCTGGGAGCAGCATGTTTCGGCGTTGGGCGTCAGTGGCATGTCCTTTAGTCCACAGCACGTTGAGACTTCCTCCGCGATTTTCCATGACAGCATGATAGCGGGCCCATAAGTCCTGCATGCTCGAGCGCTGTTTGACCTCCAGAGGCTGCCGAACCCCTTTCACCACAGTTAAGCAATCACAATACACACGACAATCCCCAGTACTGCACAACGTCAGCTGGATAAGTGCATAAAGTTCAGCCCGAGGGGACGACTGTCGCCCCGTAGGAAGAGACCCACAACTTACACCATCGTAAAGCCCATCCGGACCTAAGTGCACAACTCCACGCACAACGGCGGAGCCTCCAATCTTTAGTGCGCTGACCCCCGATCCACCTATTCCCCAGACGCAGACTCCTCCATGGACTTTAGATCACCCAACCAGTAGGCCCCACTCCCAAACGCGCTCCTGGGGAGCAGGTAAGTGGCCACATGAGGCCCCGAGGGAAGGGAGACCCCGAACCCACAGGCAAGCTTTTTTCGGGCTCCGATCTCACAAGCGCCGCCAGACGATCGGTGCGCTCCACGACCTGATCGGGGATGCCCCGACTGCACTCGCACTCCCAAAAAGTGATGGGCGGGCGTCTCAACTGAGGCGCCGCACCTAGGACACAAGCCCCTGGAGACTGACAGGCAGCCAACATCTCGCAATCTGGCCTCTGTCCAGTAGCCAGCAGTCATCACATTCCTCAGGATTCCTGCTGCCTTCATCTCCCCGTCCTTCTGAAGCTTAGCCAAGACCCTCTTCGCCACCGTATAGTCAGCCCCTCCTTCCAGCCCTATTCCCATATAATGGCGAACAGCCTGTTGTCAAGACAACGCCGAGCATGTGTCCTGCAACTGCCCCCACAAGGCTGAGGGGCAATCATCATCAATGCGGAGTTCGCGTGCGCCAGCACGCCAGAAAAACAAGAGAAATGGGCGTCCAACTTAGATCCAGCAAGACAGCGAGGGTGGCGGCGATAGGACCCCGAACAACTTCCCATCGATGTCGAGTAGAACCGAACTTCACCTTGATACGTTCCCACGTTTTGCTGAGCATCATCCCCTGGGAGTGGTCCAAGCGCTCCCAGACACTAGCAGAGCTGAGCAACTGCTCGTAACGAAGCCTAAACGGGGGGTCATCCCTGGCCGACCCCAGAAGTCCTAAGACCGAGGTGGTGCAAGCCCCAGACGGCCACCACCCAGAGCACATGGCAGCATGGGTCCTCATGCTTTGAACCTTACTAGGCGTGAGCCCCAAAACTTCATGGCCCCAGGGCCCGACAGCCAACGCAGCGGGCTTATACAAACGGTTGGCTCGACTAATTACCAGCATCGTGAGGCAAGGCGCTTGCTGGGCCTTCTGGCGAGCCTTGCGCTGTCGCTCCTTGACCTTACGCGTGCAGCGTCTCTTGCCAGCCGTGGTCATGACCCCCAGATCACGTGCAGCTCGCTCACAACGGAGCATGATGCCAGCACTATCCAACCGAGTAGTGACAGCTCGCTCCAGAGCAACACTAGCACAAACCATAGAGCTCTTGTCAGAAATCACGGTACCAGCTGCTTCTAGCTGATGATGTAGCCACACGGCTGCAGGCGCGATAGCGTTGACGATGTCATCAACCGAGCCCTGCTGAGTTTGGGCGATGTCGTCCACATAAGCTCTCACTCGCACAGGGAAGAAGCTGGCGTGCGCAAAGTCGGGCACGTCATACAAATAAATTTTAACCCGCGCCATAAACTGCGCGCAACCTGGAAGCGCCCCCACGCCAGTAGGAAGGATATCAGAGACAAACCCCCCAACCTCCAAGATGCGATGGGGCCTCATGTATAACAATCCCCAAGTACAGGAGGTGCACAGGGTAGCGCATCTTCAAGGCAAATCCTGCAAGGCGACAAGGGTCAACGGTGTCAACGAACTTTGCCAGGTCCCAATGCAAGCCGATGGACTGCATATCCATATACGAGGCTATTTCATGACCTACTTCACGCAGCAGGGCGGCAACCAAGGCCGAGGACCCTCGAATAGCAGTGTCCCAGGAAGCAGAACGCTCGATGGTCCAGGAACTAATCTCCCGTCCCCGAGCTTTGCAATAGACCCGGTACAAGGTAGCACACTTGCAAATAAGACGCTCCGCGCCCCTGGCCTTCGGGAGGAGGGGGACGATTCCAAGCGTGGTTTGGGTGGGCCACATCATGTATCGCTCACACTGATTGAGGAGCCCAGCGTAGACCCCAACAGCGGACGGAGGAAGCAGCAACAGGGAACGCGGGGCCCAGTGATCAACCCCCACGGCCGTATCAGTCTTGAACACCCGCGCAGTTCGATGCACATCAAGCGTCCCAAGAGGTTCCAGATCCGCCGCCGCCGCCAGCGCAACCGCCCGCAGCTCACCCAACACCCCTGACAATTTCTCTCGTTTCTCAGGGCTG
>CAUYUJ010019909.1:57864-95364 GCA_963575745.1 Prorocentrum cordatum | reverse complement strand
CAAGCAGCCGCGCACTTCCGCGCCGATCTACCCCGCATATCCTCCCCACTTCGGGGTCGTGGTCCTTCGTCTTCTTCTCTTCTCCTCCTCACCTGTCTGCCTGTCCCTATGCACTTTGACCTCTACGCGTAAAAGTACGTGCGCCGGTGGCCCCTGGAGCGGTGCTCCAGGGCTCACTTGGCCCTGGTTTCGTCAACCCCTTCAGGGCCGACGGGCCCTTGGGGGGAGGCCGCGATCCTGGATCTCTCTGGCCACCAGGAACCAGGACGAGTAGAAGGAGGAGGAGGAGGAAGAGGAGGAGGAGGAGGAGGAGAAGGAGGATGAAGAAGAGGATGAGGAGGAGGAGGAGGAGGAGAAGGAGGAGGAGGAGGTGGAACAGGAAGGGAACGATAACGTCGTCGCCAGAGGAGGAGGAATGATGATGAGGAGGAGGAGGACGACGAGGAAGAAAAGCAGAAGGAAGAGCAGAAGGAGGGCGATGTTCGGAGGCCGTGTGCGACCCTGGCACGGGGTCGGCCCTGGAACAATAACAGCAAAGACATGGTATCATGCCGCAGAAGGGCGTTTCGACACGCCTCAACGCGCACAAGGCACGGTGGCGGATATTCCTGACACCTGATGGCGATTACCCTCCCCTGTAAGCTGGATCGCACCTGATCCGGTCGGGGCTTTGTCTTATGTGTTTTCATTTGATCTACGCACCGCATGTCCACCCTACATATGAAACGGTAAGATTATGGGATCTGCCGCCACATCTCATCCAGCCAGGGCACTTCTCATTGTCACAGATACAACGCGGTGGACATTACTTGATGTATATTGCGAATCCGTTCTCTGTGAACAATATCATGCGGGCCACATGCGCACAAGTCACACACACACACATCCCAAACCCATGTTTCTCTAAGCATGTCACATTCGGTCTCCTCAAACACATATGGCATATCCACACGTGGGTCATGCGTTCTGCGCGCTCACTTACCCATCATCCCCATCATCATCATCATCATCATCATCATCATCATCATCATCATCATCATCATCATCATCATCATCATCATTATCATTATCATTATCATTATCATCATCATCACACCTGTATCATCATCGCCCGTCTCATTTTGTCATCATCGGCACCACCATTATCTTCAGCATCATCATCATCATCACCATCAGCGTCCTTAACGTCATCATCATCATCATCATCAGCAACATCATCATCATTATCATTATCATCATCACCATCATGTTCATCGTTCATTGGGCAGTCAACAACCTTCCATCCCCAGTTTTCCGAAACTACTTGAAGGTCCTGCCCGATCCGACTCGCCAGCCCGACCTGCCCTCCTCGGGTCCGCTTGCCCGATGCGACCGTTAAGATCCTGAACAAGTTCCCCATGGTTATGTTCTTCTACGCCCAGTGGCATGAAGGAGAAGCATGATGATGCCGATGATTACGCACGAGTGACGTGTTATGATCGGATGGGGGTCTAGGTATGATCACGTTCCGCAGCAGGCTGGATTCCATAAAAGATGTGCTATACGATGCTAGTTTGTGTTAGCTTGTGTTATAGTGTGCAGTGAAACCCATGCCAAGAAACACCTTGTTTCCCTCCAGGGTGCCCTGGGTTTCTTGGGTTTCGATGGATTTTCGATGGAAAGCTCGACTTCCCCACGCCAAAGGTCAATGGACGTCCTGGGGTCTTAGGTCTGAGTTTCTTATGGAGGTATCTTGTTGTCGAGCTCCTATTGTATTGGCCGTGGAACAACTCTGGCCGACTTGAATTTCACCACCAGTCGATCCAGATACGATGCCAAGGCGAGTTGACGACGACGACGACGACGACGACGACGACGACGACGACGAAGATTAGCGCACCAGAAAGCTATTGCGAAGGAATCGCTTCGCGATCCTTTGCGAAGCCTCTTGGAGGCGTCGTGGAAGTCCTCCTGGAGCCCTTTTGGCGCCGTGTTGGAAGCCCTCTGAGCCCTCTTGGGGCCCTCTCGGAGCTTTCTGGCATCTGGGCGCCCTCTCGGGGGGCGATCTTGGGCCCCCCATGGCTCGACATGGAGGAACGCTGTTTTTTTAGCGTCCCCCCCCCTGCCTCGGGGGCCCTCCTCCTCATTGCTCCTCCCTCATCCTCCCTCCTCCTCCTCCTCCTCCTCCTCCTCCTCCTCCTCCTCCTCCTCCTCCTCCTCCAGCCCCAGGACACACCACCGAACCTTCTGTGGGGTTCACCCTGAGGCCACACCCGCACTTTCTCGTTGCCGTTTGCAATGACTCCCGTGCACTTCTGACGCCTGCGGATGATGGCGCCAGGCTTTGGCTCTGCACTGCGAGTGCCCGGGTATAACCCGATGTGGGCACATGGCTTGCGGATGTTGGAAATCTTATTCCACACGTGTACCTACGACGCGGTCCTGCTCTCTGGGGCGCAGAACTCCTGTCGGATGGGTGAGGGAGTCTTACGTTCAAGGATGGAAGGACGACTTATATTGGAAGCAGTGGCACAACCTGGAATGCTCACCACCAAGGCCACGGGCTGCGCCGTAATCCTGCGGAGGGGGTACTCAGACAGACACATCAAACGGACGTGGACACCACCACCACGGCTGGCAGGACGAGGGCTTGCGGTTCGCGTACAACGGGGAGCTATATATGTGACGTATGGGGTGCTCCATTACCCGCCGCAGCCCCGTTCTCATCGTGAGAACCGCATCTACCACGAGACGGTGCGTGAACTCACGGACTGGTGGCGTTCGGTCATGGCCCAGCTACCGTGCAGGACGCTCCCCCTCTTCTACGCTGATCTGAACGACGGCTTGGGTGCGCAGCTCGCTGGAGGACAGAGATATGAACCACCTTGCTCGGCCCTTGGCAACACGCGCACTCGAGAACGTCGTCGACAGGGAGCGGGCGAACTGGTGCGCCTTTTACTCATGGAGCAGCGGATGGTTTCGGCCACCTCGTTCGGCCCCTACGCCCCGACGTTCTACTCGTCCACTACGCCTCCTACGTGCAGCATGATTGACTATTGGTTTCTCCCGCGAGGCTGGCTGGACATACTGCAGCGGGCTCATATGTTGCGCAGCGTAGGCGACATCCTACAACCAGTGCGAGGCGTACCACCGCGAGATCATATTCCTGTCCTACTGCAGCTTCGGTGCGCCAAGGACCTTGGATACCTCCCCCCTGCGCCACCCCCCAGGCTTGATGGTGACGCTATGTTGGCTGCCATCGTTCGCGGCGAGGGCAAGGCGGCATTCCTCGACGATCTGGTCACCCAGCTCCGCGGATGTGAACCTCACCTCCGCGACCTGGCCCTACGCCCTGCGCCCGATGACTGCTGGGAGGCCGTTGAGCAGCTGCTCTGCACGGCTAGCCATCGCCACTTCGCTAAACCAGCCTCTGCACCACGCCCCCAGGATTGCCAGGAACGCCGTCGCCTTCTCGAGGTACGGGCCGCACTTCGACGGGATCGTGCCAACCTGCCACCCTCCGAATCCATGGATGAAGCCCTGGCCGCCATCGAGCAGCAGCTGAAGGAGCTCACGCGACTTCTGGCTAAACAGCGACGACGTGCCTTCTGGCTGCGAAGGAGGACCTGCTCGACCAGGTTCGCCAGGCGTGGAGGGACAGGCGGGTGCACGAGGCGGCCCGCCTCTCGAGGCAGGCCGCTCGCTGCCGCTTCGGCGCGCGCCATCGGGACGGGCGACGGCTGGGCCCCACCACGCTCAGTAAGTCGGATTGGTTGGAAGTTTGGCGCAGGGACGGACCCTTGGGTGGCATGGGTGTGGAGGAGCTGGACTGGACGGCTTGGCGCCAACGGCGAGACTTTCTCCCTCGCGCCCCCTTTTCCGCTGCTGGTGAAAGTGAACGAACATGCCGTGCTGCGGAAGACTACGCGGCGCTGATCCCGCATTTCCGCAACACGTCCAAGCGCCGGGCCGCCCCCATGAACACCGCTCCCGCGGAGATCTGGGACCTGCGCATGTCGGCGGACAAGGAGACGCCCCATGGGCGACAGGGACTGGGCTTCGCGCCTCCTCCTGTGCGCATGAAGATCTTGAAGGAATTGATGCTGATCGGGCTCACTTTGACCAGGCGCACCAACCTGGCCCCTCTATGCTGGTCGCGCAGCGTGGGACATGGACTTTGCAGGGGTAATTCAAAGCCTGGGGCGCTTGGCAAACGTGTGATTCACTCGCTGCCCGCGGTCAGCAAAGGCTTCTTTGCGCGTCGCCTCAAGATCCAGGTCCCTCTCCAGGCTGACGGATTCGCTCGTCGCAAGCGTCGTGAAGGTGCTATTTTGGTGACGCAATGTCTGTCCTGGCGCTTGCGCAGGTCTGGAGTCAGCTTCGCCAACACGATGAAGGACCTCTCCAATGCGTTCGGCAGTGTGGCGCGGCATTCATTCTACGAGGTGGTGGAGAACTGCGCCGAGTACGCCGACTGGATCCTCTGCAAGGCCAGGTACGAGGACGGGGTCATCGAGATGAAGGCAGACGAGGGCATTTTTCACATGAGGCCGAAGGTTGGCGGGATGATGGGCGACCCCTACGTTGTATCGGCGTTCCTGGGCGCCTTTGTCCGACCGATGCGGCTCTGGGCTGCAGGCGTGGTGGCCAACCAACCTGGGATTGTTCTTTTGCGCGGAGCCCTGCCTGATGATGATGCGGCCGACCTGTCTTACTGTGCCTACGCCGACCATCTACATCGCACTATGCCGTTCAGGGCGGGCTCTACGATGCAGGAGGTTACCGCGTCCCTCGCCGAGGCAGACGACATCCTCGACGCTGCGCTGAAGTTGGATGGGCTACAACAGAACCGTGAGAAGCACGTCGCCAGCTTTCATTTTTGCGGCAAGGGGGCCGTGGCTTGCAAACAATGGATGAGTAAAACAAGGTGTTGTTGCAGGCAAAGTACAAGACGTCGCCCGTTATTTGGGCCCAGTGGTTTCTCCCACTCAGACGATTTCGCACGAGCTGGCTCGCAGGCTTTCTGCGACGCACTCGGCGTTTTACAGCCTTGGAGGCGTCTGGTCGTTGAAGATTCCACGAAGGTGGAAGCGTGCCCTGTTCCTCTCACTCGTGCAGAACACGCTGCTGTCCGCCATGGAGTGCTTCTGCCTGAGCGACCATCAGTACTGCGTGATGGACGCACACCTCGCCAAGCTGGGCAGGATTGCGATGTGCGGAGGTGCGTCGTGGATGGGACCCACTCACCAACAAAGTTTGACCAACATGCGTGTCCTGGAATTTTGGAAGGTGGCCCCCTGCAAAGTGGAACGTCGGGCTAGGAGGCTCGCTTGGCATCAGTCTTGGGCCCGATTCCCTGAAGCCAACAAACAGATTTGGGCGGTACTTTTCTCCCTCCTCGATTTCGAGCCCGAGAATTTCGACCCCTGCGAGCCTGGGTACGGCCTCTCCAACCATGCGTCCCCGTGGGCCCTCCAGATGCGTTCTGACCTCCGCGCTGCCGCCGCCGCCTGTTTGGACCACTCGGACCTCCTACTGGACCTCGCGGAGCCCCCCTGGCACCTGTATACGTCTGAGGATAAGCGTAGGGAGTTACTCGAGATTGACTACGGGGAGTATCGGGCCTCTGTCTTCACGGTCCGCGTGGCTCCGCCGGGCCTGGAGGAGGCGGGGGGGGGGGGGAGTTCGCGATCAGGGACCTGGGGGCGGAGGTGGGAGACGAGGAGGAGATGTGCACTTGCACGCACATGCAGGATGGGATCACTTGTGGGGCTCTATTCCGAACCCCTAGGGGTCTTACTGAACATCTTCGGCATCGTCATCGTATCAGAGACGTTGCGCACGTGCTCACGCCATCTAACTCGCGCATCGTTTGCCAGGGGACGTTCGCGACCCAGATTATCGCTAGCCGACGCCTCCAGAGTGCGATCCAACGAGGCCGATGCGATCCGAGAGGGGCCTCGTCTATCACTGCCTTCCTGGAGCCTCCGATCTGTAAGTGTAAACTGCGCGAGTTCGAGGGTGCGAACTACGACGACTTCCGTAAACATCTACTCGAGCATCTTCCTGTCCATGTCTCGTTGCCGACACTTCATGATAAGGGCTCTTCTTTTCGCGGCGCTGATGGCCGCGGCCGCAGCCAGTTCACCCGCCCTCCTGGAGTTGCCCTACTGGATGATGGTGCTTGCCAAGCGGGGCGCGGCCCCAGGATTGGGGGCGAAGGAGAAGAAGGGCCGCAAGGGCCCGACGCAGCTGAAAGCAGACTCGATGGCGAACCTGGTGAGGAGGGTTTCGACGCTGGAGTCTGTGGTCTATCGCGCTTTTTCCGTGCACGTGGGTGCGGACTCCCTCGACGCGGACTGCGCGCAGGCCAACGAACAGTACGGCGACGACTCCAGGCCCCTCAAGGAGAGACAGCGCTCAGGAGAGCGTATCGACTGGAAGGCTCGCGGCCCCCCGCAGGTCGCACTCTTCGCGGCCATCATCAAGCGCGCCATCGGTCAGCTCGCGCCCGAGGGTCGAGCACCCAACGCACAGGGCTACACCGCCATGCTGGAGTTCTGGACGAAGGAGGCTCGCGGGCAGACCCTTGCGCAGCTGGGCTTGTTTGTTCTGCAGTGTCGCTACAAAAGGACTCGGCGCGACAAGGAGGGTCAGGACGAACCGCTGGAGAAAAGAGGAGTCCTCACGGTGGCGCTAAACAACCTGGACCTCGAGACGGCGAGGCCGCTGTGGCCCATCCTGATGGAGTATCGCGTCAAAGTGGAGCAGGGCGGCCCCATTCCTGGAGCGGCCCCGCGCGGTCCGACAGTGAGATGGCTGGGGTCGCAGATCAAGTGGGACCGGCTCCTGTGATTGAGGGCTCTGCGAATGTATCTGGCCAGTCTTGCGACTATGTAATCGCTCGCCGCCTGCCGCCTGCTTTTTCGGCCACCCCGCTGGCGAGTTCGGCTAGACTCAGGGAGCTGATTTCCAGGGGCCTTGTCTCCAGTGATGTCCTGGACCGCACTTTCGCGGCACCTTCTTATGCGGACCCCAGGCTCCCGAACGCGCCAGTGACGGGGGCGCCAAAGGCTGCTCCCACCAGAACTAAGGGGAAGGGAAGGGGTCATGGGACTGGCCGTCGTGGGCGGAGGGAGGGTGGTGGTCCTCTAGGCTGGGCATCTCCCAGGCTGCGCGCCCAGATGGGAGACCGCTCGGTGGAGGCGGCGCGGGCTGGCACCCGACTGGCCACCCGTCCCCTAGGGAGTTTCGAGCTGCCAACGCAGCGCGCAGGGCTCGCGCTTCCTCGAGTTCGCGGAGTCAGGAGCCCCATTGCATTATTCTATTATATTATATTATCCTCTTCCTCCTCCTCCTCCTCCTCCTCCTCCTCATCCTCATCTTCATCCTCATCCTCCTCCTCATCCTCCCCCTGCCTCCTCCTCCTCTTCTCCTCCTCTTCTCCTCCTCTTCCGCCTCGGGGGCCGAAACATAGGCCCTCGGGGCCCTCCTGGGACGCTCCTGGGCGCTCTTGGGCCGTCTTTGGGGTTTCCTGGGTTCCTTTTGGGGCTCTCGTGGGCCATCCTGGGACAATCTTGAAGCCTCAGAGGCACGTCGGAAGCCAAAGCGCAAGCATTGTCTTTAGGTTTTGGCAGGCTCGGGGCATTTGGGGGGTGCCTTGGACGTCTCGGAAGGCTTGGAACCGTCTCATGACTGTCTTGGAGTATTCTGGAGGTACGTTGGAAACTATCTTGAGCCATCTTGGCTTAATGATTCTTGAATATGCCCAGGCCGTTGTTTTACAGTTTTTTTATCCGGCCTGCTGGAAATTATTGATTTCACGGTTCGAGGTCCCAACAAGAGAAATAAACACGCTAAAACAACGATTGGATTGTTGCAGCACGTTTTTAGCTATGTTATTTAAAGCGTCTTCAGATCAGTTGGTTGCATTGTTTAGCATTCCCGTCTACGACGTCCTGAGTTCCTTTTCCTGGCGTGCAGTCCTAACCCCCCCGGCTCTCGCAGCCCGACTGCTCGCCGTCCTCGGAGTCCCTCCCTGGGCGTCGGGTTTGCGGGCCCGATGGCCGACTGCCCCTCTTGGGGCCGCCAGGCCTCCCCACGTGTTTCGGGCCAGTGCCAGACCAGTGTACGTCAGCCACGCGCAGGGGGCGGGGGGGGGGAGGGATGTGGGGGGGATCCTTGGACACGCCCCTGCTTCTTAGAAGGCGCGGGCCTTATCTGCTGATGTAAGGCCGGCGCCTTCCAAGAAGCAGCCTCCTAAGAAGCCCTCCCCCTCCCTCCACCCCCTTGTGCGCGCCGCCAAGTTAAAGCGTTTTTTTCGGTTGTAGCGTTCTTAACCCTGCGAGGGAGAAGGGCGGCAGAAAGAAAAAACTTGGAGTGAAGACGCCAGGGAAGATAAGGACCTGCCTTTGTCTAGAAAGCAAGCAACGCTCAAGAAATAATGATCTGCAGCGACGGGCCTAAAAACGTTAACAGCGCGGAGCGAACAACGCAAAACAAACGTCGCGTGTTTGTTTGCTTGCGTTTTAACTTGTCCAGAGCCCAGATTGCAAAACGGTAATAAAAGCGCCCAGGTCGATTTTAAGAAGAACCAAGCATCTTGGGTTGTCTCGGGCCCTCTTGGGGCCATCTTGGACGCTCTATACCCGTCCAGGCCCAGGACAATGGAGTCGGGGGAGCAGGGGCAAGCCCCTCTCCGAGTAGGGAAGGAGGGGCTCTTGGAAGAGGGAAGGCGAGAATCGTCATACCACCTCTGCCCAGGGCGCAGGTGGGATTATACTGGGCCATCACGCGCGAGCCGCTTATGGGCGCAAGAAGCAGCATCTTCACATAGCCGTGTACACCCATCAGGCATGATCGGCCCACTATTATCAGCAGTATTCTACACTGCATAGACAGTGCAATCATGATCAGAGAGGGGGGGGGGGGCGATCGGTCCTTCTTCTTCCTTGCGCGCGCGCGTAGCTGGATCGACGGCTCTGTCTCAAGAGGCGATGCCTGGGGCAATACATGGGGGCGATATCCGGGGGCAACACGAGGTGGCGATCAATGGGGGTAGTATGTTTGGGGCAGCAAGTGGGGGCACCGCTTGCCTCCCCCTCACTCGTGCCCGCAAGACCCTGACATCCTCTCGTCTGGTCTTGGGGTCTGGAGTTCGGCATGAGGGAGAGACGTCAAGCGGCAAGGCTTCGGGTTGCGCGCAGACAGACCCCGTTTTTTAGGCTCCTGCTTGTTCGCTGTAGCTTTGGACGGCGCGCGGCCCTTCCGCTTGCGCTCGCGAACAACAAGTAAACTGACCCCGCAGGTGGTCCCGGCTGGCCTCCACAGGCCCCGAGCAGTCCCAGCTGGTTTCAGCAGGCCCTTCAAGTATCCTGGTGCGGTCTCGACACCCCAGCCCAGGGTGCGGAGCGCCACCAGGGGCGCCGCCAGGGGCGGCGCCAGGGTGTTGGAGACCTCCCCGTCGAGGCCCGTGGAGGTCTGCCAAGACTACTCTTCAGTCGGGCCCGTCCCTCTACAGGAGGAATATTCAAAAATAGTGAAAATATAGGCTGGGGACAATTTTTGGAGTTTCGTTAATGCCATTTTGAAGTCTTGAGTATTTTTTATTATTCGTCGAAAATCCCCCTGGGGGGGATGCGCCCGACTTAAGACTAATCGGGGCCCTCTGAGGCCAGCCGAGGCCACTCGCGGGGGCCTCCTGGAGGCCAGCCAGGACTGCCTTTGGGGGGGGGGGGCTGCATGTGCTCAACCCGACGCCTCAACGACGTCGGCATTGGGCAAAATCATCCCGTCGGAGATTGGAGATTTGGGTATCGAAGACGCCTACGGCGAATCAGCGCGGCCCCCTGCCTTTTTGGAACCGCCTATGTGACCGAACGTTGAGGCCAGACTTGCCAAGCTATCGGACCATGTGTTCCCCGAATCGGTTTGGAACGCCTTCTTGAGCGTCGTGGAGGCCTTTTGGGCCGTCTTGGGGACCTCTTGGGGCCGTCTTGGGCCTCTTGGGCGATCTTTGGGGACACTTGGGCCGTGTCGGGCCGTCGGAAGGCCGACAAAAAATCAAATGCCACAATCCTTCAACAACTCATGGGAAATCAATGATATTGACATTTCCGGGCCTTCTTGCAGGCCCTCTTGGAGGCCTTTTGGGCCGTCTTGGGCCAGCTTCGTGCCATCTTCGGCTTTCCCGTCCGACGCCGTCGGAAGCCGTTTGGGGAGCCTCTCTGAGCCGACTTGGGGCCCTCTTGGAATGCTCCAGGGCCGCCTTGGAGGCCATCTTGGGCGTCTTAGATGCCTCCTGGGCCGTCTTGGGGGGCCTCTTGGGGCCGTCTTGGGGGCCTCTTGGCCCGTTCTGGGGCCAACTTTGGAGGCCTCTTGGGCGATCTTTGGGGGCTCTTGGGCCGTCTCGGGCCGTCGGAATGCCGAAAAGAAGCAAATATCAACATACTTCCAAAAACTTGCGAACATCTGTGTTTTGTTGCCTTCTCGGGCCTTCCTGGAGGCCCTCTTCAGGCCTGTTGGGCCAGCTTCGAGCCAATTTCGGCCATCTTGGTGGGTTCCTGGCCCGTCTGACGCCGTCGGGAGCCGTCTTGGGAGCCTCTCTGAACTGGCTTGGGGCCCTCTTGGGGCGCTTCGGGGCCGTCTTGGAGGCCATCTTGGGCGTCTTGGAGGCCTCTTGGCCCGTCTTGGGGCCCTCTGGGGGCCGTCTTGGGGGCCTCTTGGGCCGTCAAGGAGCCCTCTTGGAGACCTCTGGGGCGATCTTGAGGCGATCGTGAGGCCTTTTGGGCCGTCTTGATCCGTCGGAATGCCGAGAAGATGCAAATTCCAAGATTCTTCAAAACGTTGGGAAAATCAATGATTTTGGCCTCTTCGGGCCATCCTGGAGGACCTCTTGGAGGCCTCTTCGGCCGTCTTGGAGGCATCTTGGAGGCTTCTTGGGCGAACTTGGGGTTATCTTGGACTCTCTTAGGCCGTCTTGGAGGCCGTCTTGGACCATCTTCGGCGGACTTGGAGGCCATCTTGGACCATCTTGGAGGCCATCTTGGGCCAACATGGCCATCTTGGAGGCCATCTGGAGCCGTCTTGGAGGATTTTTGGGTGACTTGAGCTCCGTGGCGATCCTCCCGGGACCCCGGCTGGACGCGCCAGAGCCCCAGGAGGAGTTCTTTCGGAAAAGAACCAAAACCAAAAGCGGTAGGATCTGGCACGCCAGGCACCCCTTTGATGAATCAAAAGGGGGCGGCGGATCCACCTGCCTGCGGCAAGTCCCGCCACCTTGCGAGCCTAACATTTCCAGCGGCGACTGTTCAAGGGGGCATGGGAGGCCGTCGCGTATGTCACTTCGTGTCTCCAGGCTTGGGGGAGCCGTGATTAGAATTATTGAGATAATGGGGATCATGAATGGGATGTAGCCGCATGATGATGGTGGTGAGGACAATGATAAGGATGCTGCTGATGATGATGATGGTGATGAAACGAGTATGATAATGATGCTTATGATGATGGTAATGTTGCTGCTTATGATGATGATGATGGTGGTGGTGATGATGATGATGATAATGATGATGATGATGCTGATGATGATGATGATGGTGGTGATGATGATGATGATTGTTGTGATGATGATGACGATGATGATGTTGGTGATGAATATGATCATTATGATGATGACGATTATGATGATGATTATAACGATGATGATGATGATGATGATGCAGATGAGGATATGCATGAGGACGAGGGTGATGGTGATGAGGGGGAGACGAAGGACGATGAGGACGATGATAACGATGATGGTGATGGTGGTTGATGATGATGATGGTGATGGTGGTGGTGATGATGGTGGCGATGATGATGGTGATGATGACGATGATGAAGATGATGATGATGATGATGGTGATGATGAGGAGGAGGACGACGATGAGGACGATGATGACGCTCAGGATGATGAGGACGAGGAGGAATCTGAGGAACGACGAGGAGAAATGAGGTTGTGATGGTGAAGATAATGATGATGAGGATGATGAGGATGAGGATGATGATGATGAGGATGATGATGACGATGATGATTGTGGTGGTGATGACGATGATGATGGTGATGATTATGATGATGACGATGATGGAAATGGTAGTGGTGATGGTGACGGGGAAAGATTATGGTGACGATTATGATGATGAGGATGAGGATGCTGGTGGTGATGATGACGGTAAATATGATGAAGATGATGGTGATGATGTTGATGATAATGATCAGGACGATGATGATGATGATGATGTTGATGCTGATGCTGATGCCGATGATGATCATTATCATTGTTAATCTTATTATCATTATCAGTATGGTGATGATGACGATGATGACGACGATGATGATAATGATAGTGATGCTGGTGCTGATGCTGATGATGGTGATGGTGATGGCGATAGCGGTGATGATGATGCTGATGCTGCTGATGATGATGATTATGATGATGGTGATGGTGATGGTGATAGTGATGATGATGATGATGATGATGATGATCATGATTATGATGATGATGATGATGATGATGATGATGATGATGATGATGATGATGATGATGATGATGATGATGATGATGATGGTGGTGATGATGATGATGATGATGTTCATGCTCGTGGTCATGGTTATGGCCATGTTATTTGTCATGGTCATTGTGAATGCGATAGGTCTGGTGGTGGTGATGATGGTGGTGCTGATGATGCTGCTGATGATGATCGCGATTTGGAGGAGAAGGAGGAGGAGGAGAAGAAGGAGGAGGAGGATCAGGAGGATCAGGAGGATCAGGAGGAGAAAAGGGAAGCAGAGGAGGAGGAGGAGCAATTGGAGGAGGTCGGAGATCTGGGCATTGCTAATAATAAGAACAGAGGTGGGACGACTCGACGCCGACGCTGACGATGACGACGACGACGACGACGACGACGACGACCACGACGACGACGACGACGACGACCACGACCACGACCGCGACCACGACCACGACCACGACGACGACGACGACCACGACGACGATGACGACGACTACGACGACGACGACCACGACCACGACCACGACGACGACGACAACGACGACGACGACGACCACGACGACGACGACGACGACGACGACGCCCGCAGCCGCCGCGCGCCGCCCCCTGCGGCGGTGGCGGCCCGGAGCCCGCGCCCGCCGCCGCGGCCGCGGAGGGGCAGCGGAGGCCGCCCGGCCGGGGGGGCGAGGTCGAGGAGGGTCGAGGACGAGGACGAGGGGGGAGGGAGGGAGGGAGGGAGGGTCGAGGTCGAGGAGGGGGGGGAGGGTCGAGATCGAGGAGGGGTTGGAGGTCGAGAGAGATGGGGGAGGGGAAATTAGAACGGAGGGGGGCACGACTGCCTCCTCGATCTCGACCATCCCCCCCTCGACCTATCCGACCATCCCTCCCTCCATCTCTCCTCCCGCCCATCCATCCACCTCGAGCCCGCCTCGATCGAGAGGGGGGGAGGGGGGGAGGGTCGAGGTCGAGGAGGTGGGAGGATCAAAGTCGAGGAGGGAGGGAGGGAGGGAGGGAAGGAATGAGGGAGGGAGGGTCGAGGAGTCAGGGAGTGAAGGAAGTAGAGGGGGGAGGGAGAGGGAAGGGGAAGAGAGAGGAGAGGGGTGAGGAGAGTATGTCGGAGAGGACGAGGAGGAGGAGGGAGGAGACGAGGAGAGGAGGCAGGAGGAGGAGGATGAAGGAGAAGAGCAGCAGGATGATGAGGAGGAGAGGAGGAGCAGGAGCTGAGGAGGCGGAGCAGGAGCAGGCAGGAACAGAACAGAGAGCAGGAGCAGGAGAGGAGGATGAGGAGGAGGAGGACGAAGGACGAGGACGAGGACGAGGAAGGAGGAGGAGGAGGAGGAGGGACGAGGACGAGGAAGAGGAGGACGCGGACGAGGGACGAGGGAGGGAGGAGGAGTAGGACGAGGAGGAGGGGAGGAGGATGATGAGGAGATCAGGAGGAGGATCAGGAGGAGGAAGGCAGGAGAGGAGGAGAGGAGGAGGAGTGAGGAGGGAGGAGGGAGGAGGGCGGAGGGTAGGAGGGAGAGGGAGGGGGAGATGGGAGGAGGGAGGAGGGAAGAGGGAGGAGGGAGGGGGAGAGGGAGGAGGGAGAGGGAGGAGGAGGAGGGAGGAGGGAGGAGGGGAGGAATGGAGGAGGGAGGAGGGAGGAGGGAGGAGGAGGGGGAGGAGGGAGGAGGGAGAGAAGGAGGGAGGAGGGAGGGGAGGAGGGAGGATGTAGGAGGGAGGAGGGAGGAGGGAGGAGGGGAGGAGGAGGAGGAGGAGGAGAGGAGGAGGAGGGAGGAGGAGTAGGAGAGGAGAGGAGGGGAGAGGGGGAGGGGGCGGAGGAGGAGGAGGAGGAGAGGAGGAGAGGGGAGAGGAGAGAGGGGAGAGGGAGGAGGAGGAAGGAGGAGGGGATGAGGAGAGGAGGAGGAGGAGGAGGAGGAGGAGGAGGAGGGGAGGGGAGGGAGGAGGGAGGGAGGGAGGGAGGGAGGGAGGGGAGGGAGGAAGGGAGGGGAGGGAGGGAAGGGGGAGGGAGAGGAGGAGGGAGGGAGGGATGGGAGGGAGGGAGGGAGGGAGGGAGGGAGGGAGGGAGGGAGGGAGGAGGAGGAGGAGGAAGAGGAGGAGGAGGAGGAGGAGGAATTGGCGAAGGGAGAAAAGAAACCGACATCCGACCGACCTCCCGACCGACCTTCGGAAAATGATGGAGGAAACGGACGCCTTCGTGGCGCTCCGATGCTGACACAATACCCGCAGCAGCAGAGATCGGCAGGCGAAGCCTAGAACAAGATCCTGGTTGGCAAGGGGACTAGCCAAGGACCCATGGGGAGGAAACGAGGAGTGCGTGACGGAGGGAGCGAAGGAGCTGAAGGAAAATGATACCAGTCGAAAGAAACACGAGTCATACGACGATTAAGAACAGCACGATTAACAATACTACTACTATTCATACTAATGCTTAGCAATAGTAAGACATAACATGGCATAGCACAACTAATAACAAGGGCACCCGCGTTGTCGTGTCTGCACTGGGGTCGTCGTTGCTTCCTCTCGGCCTCGTCTTTCCCCTCGTCTCCCTCTTGTCGTCCTCCGCTCCTCCCGGGAAGGTGAACACACTTCCTCAGCCTCCTTCTGATATGCAGTTAAGATATAATCCACCAGCAATCAGACACATCAATTGCCCATGCCCCTGCCCTTCTGCCATCATCCAATGTCTCATGTTCGATATCGTCAGGCTCGAATTGTCAATGAGATAGTGGAAGTCGGGTGCAAGAACGCGTGCCGATGTGATGTTGTTTCGTTCATTCTGGCTCTTATGCGCTCCGTCCCGGGTTTTGTGGGCCGACATCAGGCATGGTTGTGCCAGCCCCTCTCGAGAGCCGCTGCAGCTTCGGCGACAGCCTTGTGCCATCACCGGCCAACGCAAGCATTGCATGCGGTGATCTCTTCCCCCTGCTCGTCTTCTTCCCCTCCTCGTCCTCCCTCTCCTCTTGCTCCTCATCCTCCTCATCATCTCCTAATCCCCCTCATGTCCTCCATGGTACGTGCGCCCCACATCTCCTCGTCCTCATGGTCATATCCTCGTCATCCCGTCCTGCTCCTCCTCCTCCTCCTCCTCCTCCTCCTCCTCCTCTTCGTCATCACCATCATCATCACCATCATCATCACCATCATCAGCATCATCATCACCATCATCATCATCAGCAGCATCATCAGCACCATCACCATCACCATCATCAGCAGCAGCATCATCATCACCATTCTCATAATCATAATCATCAATCTCATTTCCATCAGCATCACCATGACCATCACCATCATCATCATCATCATCATCATCATCATCATCATCATCATCATCATCATCATCATCATCATCATCATCATCATCATCATCATCATCATCATCATCATCCTCTTTATCACCATCATCTTCATCACCATCAGCATCATCATCACCATCAGCATCATTTTCTCATCCATCCTCATGCTCCTCTCCTTATCCTCATGCTCTCCCCTGAGATCCGAAGTAGCGAACACAATGCAACATCACGAAACAATCACGACCCGGGCCCCAGACCCCATCTCTCTGCGCCACTCTTCGAGCCAGATCGATCTGTGAGGGCCCTGGGGCCCGAGACCCGGCGACAATCGCCTGACTCGAACACATTGGGACGCCTTCCTCTCCTCATCTCGCGTCCGTCCTCCCCGCCCGCGGGGGCCCCGCCTGCAACCCCCTGCGGGGCCATGGAGCGCGTGAGGGACGTGCCCGCGGCGCGTGGCCCGCGGCGGGGGCCGTGGCCGGCGAGCCCCGGCTTGAGGCTCCAAGGGGTGGCCCGTGACCCGTCGTGGCCCACCAGCTGCCACACCGTCGTCGCCCAGGCAGGCGGCGCACTTTGAAACTGATCCTCGTGGCATCGCTCGGACGTGTGCATTGTTTCTCGGCGAGAACCATCGAGGACCATCCTGGACCATCGAGCCAAGAAAAAACACACCGAACCGACAAATGCACGGGAAATGGACGTCCGCGACGGCAAGTCCTGCGTCCTCTCTCTCCCCCCCCATCGAACCTGCCCGCCTCGAGGCCGCTGAGCCAGGGCCGCCGCCGCGGTGCGGCCCCCGGATGAGCAGTTGGCTCAGCTCTCGGCGCCGCACGGCCCGAGCAGGGAAGCAGGGGGAGGAGGAGGGAGGAGGAGAGGAGGAGGAGAGGAGGAGGAGGAGAGGAGGAGGAGAGGAGGAGGAGGAGGAGGAGGAAGGGAGGAGGAGGAGGAGGAGGAGGAGGAGTAAGGAGGAGGTGAGGAGGAGGAGAAGGAGGAGGAGGAGGGGAGGAGGGTGAGGAGGAGGAGAGGAGGAGGAGGAGGAGGAGGAGGAGGAAGGAGGAAGGAGGAGGAGGAGGAGGAGGAGGGGAGGAGGAAGGGGAGGAGGGGGAGGAGGAGGAGGAGGAGGAGGAGGAGGAGGAGAAGGAAGACGAGAAGGACGAGGAGGACGAGGAGGACGATGAAGACGAGGAGGACGAGGAGGACGAGGAGGAGGAGGAGGAGGACGAGGAGGGGGAGGACGGAGGACCTGTGCAAACCCAACAGTCATCAACGATGTTGGAATAAACCCTCCCTCCAAGCTCCCTCTTCATAGGCCCCTACAACGGTTCATTTTCATTGAGGGAACTGCCTCGTTGGAAGACAACCGTTTGAAGATCCTGAAGCATGCCAAAACATTGTTCTCGGGATGCCAACGCCACGGATCAAACTGACTGCTGCGTCTTGACGATCCGGAATCGTGCCAGAACGCCATTTTTCCAACTTCAACACCACGAATCAACATACTTGTTGTACCCGCATAATCCTGAACCCTTCAAAACACCACATCTGGTGCGCTGGTCATGTGAATCAGTGAAACTCTTGCAAATGTTTAAAACGAATGCGCGCGGCGCTAATGCGAGAACCACATGTTGAAAAGGAACCGCCCTCAATCCGTGAAGCTCTTGCAAATGTTTAAAACGAATGTGCGCGGCGCTAAGGCGAGAGCCACATTTTGAAAAGGAACCGCCCTCAAGTCGTGAAACTCCTGGGAAATGTTTGAAACGAATGTGCGCGGCGCAAAGGCGAGAGCCACATTTTGAAAACGACCTGGCCTCAATCCGTGAAACTCTTGCACATTTTGAAAACGAATGCGCGCGGCGCTAAGGCGAGAGCCATATTTTGAAAACGACCCGCCTTCCATCTGTGAAACTGTTGTTACTTTTTAAGCTTCACAGTCATAAACTGTGAGGAAGTCTCAGGCGAAACGCCCGGCCGGCCCTAAAAATTGGCTTCGGGGTGCGACAGGGAGACGTTGTCCATAAGGAAAAGGAATGGAGGAGGAGGAGGAGGAGGAGGAGGAGGAGGACGAGGAGGAGGAGGAGGACGAGGAGGAGGAGGAGGAGGACGAGGAGGACGAGGAGGAGCAGGAGAAGGAGATGTTCGTAGGTTCTCGAAGGCTTTCCGATGTTCTTGGAGGTTTTCTCGCCCCGGCAGGCCGTCCAGCACCTGCTCCGCGTCGAGGGCGTTCCGATGGTGTCCAGATCGTCCCGAACGGCCGCTGGAGAGCCTAGTTATGGACCCCAAACCGAAGACAACCACAGGGGAGGCACAAACGCGGAGGAGGAGGAGGAGGAGCAGGAGAAGGAGGAGGAGGAGGAGGAGAAAGAGGAGGAGGAGGTGGAAGAGGAGGAGAAGGAAGGGGGGGAAGGGGGGAGAGGAGGGTCTGGCGCATGAATGAATGAATGAATGAAGGACCTGAGTAAACCGCGTTGCATCAGCGATATTGCAACGCACCCTCCCGTCCCAAGTCCCCTCGTAAGTCCATATAGGCCTTCCCTTGAAAGCTCAGCATCCTATCCATTGGCCTGCCATTCAGGCGAGAGTCCCGCTATGAAGAGGAATTGCCGTGCATCCTCTAGCGCATTATCAGGAACTTCGAAAGAGACGAGCATACAGTTCAACGGGGTGTACAACGGTATTCCAGTTTTTGTAAAAAGGACCACCGAGGATGATGCCAAGGGCGGAAGCTTTCCCATCTTCCTCAATGCCCCCCCTCTCCTCCTCACTCTTCCCCCTCATGTGCGCGCGTCTCGGTGGAAACAAATCCCCACTTTTCCCCCTTCCCCATACCCCCTTCCCTATCCCATCCTCTTCCTCCAGCCCCCTCCCCCCCCCGCCATCTCCTCTCCCTCCTCCCCGGCACAGTCACCACAAAGCGCCGAGACACCGGCGTTGCTCCATCTCACCGCCATGGCAGAGGGGGCCGCCCACATCTTCGCCGATGGCCCAGTCGTCGACGGCGGGCCCGAAGGTCTCCTCGAAGGCGACCCCCCGCAGGCCAAGAGCTGGCAAGCCGACCTCTGGCAAAAAGTCCGTCGGGTGATCCAGGCCAGCCCCGCCATGCAGCATGCGACATGCTCAGGAGGAGCAGGAGGAGGAGGAGGCGGAGGCGGTGGAGGAGGAGGAGGAGGAGGAGGAGGAGGAGAAGGAGGAGGAGGAGGAGGCGGAGGAGCACGGGACCCGCAAAGGTCGCATGTCACCAATCGCCGAGGCCTGCCACCGCCACGCGAGACGAGCTGGCAACCAGCAGGAGCCCGCATGCGCTCCCTGCCACAGGGCGTCGTCGACGAGGAGATTCGCGGCCGTCCGCCACAGCACAGCGGTCGCGATGCAGGGGGGCGCGCATGAAGAAACCACATGCTTTTCGTCAGGGTATGCTGGGTCTCGTCGCTCCTCGCGCTGCGCGGTGACTTCCCGCAGCCGTTGAAGGAGCTGCTGCGTTCAGGGTGCTCCGGGTTTCCCCTCAGGTGCACCTCGCGCACGGGTTCGCAGGGTTGGGTTTCTTGCGAGGGTTTCTCGCGGCCGCGCCCGCACTGTGCATGTCCGTCGTCACCACGCGCTTTCGCTGCCCCACAGACGAGCTGGATAGGTCGGGAAGCCAGCGGATGAAGTCCAACCCTCTCACTACAGGGGGCGGCGGGGATGAGCCACCAGACCCACCCGTTGACCCACCCCATTCCCAAGGCCCACCCGGGCTAGGGGGTACTACGACGAACTTGACGATCCATGGGACACTTTCCCGACAACTTCGACGGCGACGGGGAGGACTTGTTCGGCTCAGGAGGGCTCTCGGCAACGACGAGGACGACAATCCCACCCACCAGATTGTGACGACGGCGTCGGTCACGACGCGGACGACGATAGTCCACTTCCACGCCCATACGAACACATGACGACAGCGGCCCAGGAGGCGGAGGTCCACCAGGACCCCACCTCAGGCGCTCCGCTGCGGCCCACGCAGGACACAAGGGTGGACCACACGGGAGGCAGCACGGACCCTACCGTTAAATCGGGCCTGCCCCTCTACATGGAGAAAATTCAAAAATAGTAAAGAATAGTCTGGGGACTATTTTGTGAGTATTGATTGGGCATCTTTTGAGTTTTTTGTGGATCTTTTTTATTTGTCGTCGAAAATCCCCCTGTAGGGGGACAGGCCCGACCTAACCCTACCGCCTCCTCCGACGCGGACAGCCACACCGGGGCACAACTGCGCCCGCAGCGCCATCCACTTGGGAGGATACTTGCGCAGGCTAGGCGAGGGTCCGCGGACTGCCTCACGGGAGCTGGCTTTGTGGAAGTCGATTAATGGAGAGGAAGCATGCTGCGAAATACATTCCAGATCACTAAAGCATGTTTCAAACATGTTTCATATCCGTTAGGGCTTCGCCCCATGCCGCCGGCCCCCTGTCTCGGGTTAATGGGAGATGCAAAAGCTAAATCATGAGGTCTGGGCGCCGCCGTGAAGCAGTGTCGGGACCTGTTTGTTTTTCGATCCTGACCCTACGGATCTGCGTCACGGGTGCCACCGAATTTCAGAAATGTGGCAAATCCTTTTGTGTTTTTGGACCCTGACCCTGCTGATCTGCGTGAGGGGTGCCGCCGAATTGAATTATAGAAATTTGGCAAGTCCCATGTGTTTTTGGATTGACCCTGCCGATCCGCGTGAGGGGTGCCACCGAATTTTTGAAATTTTGCAAATCCCCTGAGTTTTTGGACCCTGACCCCGCCGATCTGTGCGAGGGGTGCCACCGAATTTTTTTAATGTGGCAATTCCTTCTATGTTTTTGGAATTTGACCCCGCCGATCTGCGTGAGGGGTGCCACCGAATGTCAGACATGTAGCAAATCCCTTGTGTTTTTGGACCCTGACCCCGCGATCTGCGTGAGGGGTGCTAGCAAATATTAGAAAATGTAGCAAATCCCATGTGTTTTTGGACCCTGACCCCGCCGATCTGTGTGAGGGGTGCCACCGAATTTTAGAAATGTGGCAAATCCCTTGTGTTTTTGGACCCTGACCCCGCCGATCTGTGTGAGGGGTGTAAATTTTTACCCACCTCAGCAATTCAAAGCACTCGTTCAGGGCGTGGTAGAAATACCCGTTTTGGGCTTCTCCCCCTCGCGCGGTCCATCAACAAGGAACAGTAAGCAGCAAGAAGCAGAATTGTAACAGTGGAAAATGGAAGTTGCAACTGGTACAGGAAACTGCGAACCTTCGCCCTACAGCCTGGTGGCCCCACAAGGGGGCCGGCGGATATGTAATTACACTTGAGAAAACCCCAATCAGTGGATGATGGGAAAATTGATACTATGGATCTTGAGATCGATAGTGGAATCGATAGTGAGGACGATAGGAAGGTCGATCGTGAGACCGAGAGTGAAATCAATTCAATGAGACCGATAGTGAGATTGATCGCGAGATCGCTCATGCGATCTCTAGTGAGATCGCTTGTGAGATTGATAGTGAGATCGATTGTGAGATCGATGGAGAGATCGATCGAGAAATCGGTAATGAGATCGATGGTGAGACCGATCGAGAAGAAGATTGACCAGGAACCTGGGAACCTCGCCGCCCTCCAAAATCGGCCTGGAACCCGGAACCGGGAACCTGGGAACCCGGAACCAGGAACCTGAAACCCGGGAACCCAGCGTGCGACCAAAATCGGCGGGGCCTTTTCGCCAAGTCCTTCAACATCCGCGAGGACCCCTTCAGTGCAATCACTGATTGGGGGAAAACATGTTTGAAACATTTTTAGAATATGTCTTACACTTTTCCGACACATCTTTAGTTCAATGATAGGACTGTTAGAGTGCCCACTGTCTTGGCATCCACAGGGCTGGCTCCGTCGCCCCAGCCCGCTTGGTTGGCCAGGGCCGGCGCGCACCCAGCCACCCAACGCAGTGCTTCCCGCCGCAAGGCGCCAGGCAACTCCTCCGCCGCGCCAGGGAACGGAGAACGAGGGCGAGAGATCCGCGCGGAGCGCCAAAAGCTCAGGTCTCTGTTTTGTTTTGTTTTTCTCCTTCTTCTTCTTCTTCTGGTGTAGGCGCCCGAACGACCCCGGTGCAGCGTGCCGATCGGAAGAGCGCCTCGACGCAGCGCCTCACTTCGGCCAGGCCGCGGCCTCCCCAGGACCGTGAAGCCGCACCCACCACAGATATCACGGCTGTGCAGCAGCGTGCCTCCAGCCTCGCAGTCACGCGGAGCAACACACGGCGGCGAGCCAAGGGGGGAAGTGAAAGGGGGCGAGCCTTCTCGGAAGGCTCGGAGGGCCTCGGGCCTTCCGCTAAGTTGGTCAAGCCTTCCTCGAAGGCAGAAGTCTCTGAGAAGGCGCGAGCCGCCGCCCTCCGAGAAGGCCTTGTCCTTCTCGCCTGCCCCCCCCGCCGCTCGCCGCTGAAGCTTCCAGGAGCAGCCCAGACGGAACGAACTCGAACAGGCCCTCCGCACGCCTGCCTTCCCCAGTGCCGCTCGCCAGGGACATCTCCAGGCGCGACTTGCTGCTCCGCCTCCTCCCTCACCTCGTGCCCTGCGAGGACACCTCGCGACGTGTTCCGTGGACCTGGCACCGGGCCGCCGAGGGGGTCGCGTCGAGCCGGCACCTTCTCCTGCAAGCGCTCCGGAGCGCGCAGGCCAACACGCGCGCGCGAAGCCGGCGCCTCACTGCCGCGCCCCGCTTCTGCTTTGCAGTCGGGGTCGCCTTTCGACCGCGCAAGGGCGGGGGGGGCGTCGAGGGGGGAGTTTATACATGACCACCGCCTGGAGGGTCAGTTTTCGGAGCCTCGGCAGGCGGTGGATATGGACATATTCGGGCCCCCGGGGGCCGAAATATGTCCATATCCACCGCCCGCGTGGGCACCAGGACGTCGGTTCCCAGGCGGTGGATATGGATAAATCCCCGCCTCGCAGGGGGCGTCGTCTTGCCACCTCTGCCACCCACGTGCGGCACCTCCCGCCGAGGAGGTGCGGGCAGGAGGTGTTGTTAATTTTCCGCCCGCAGGCGGACGTCGGCCCGCCCTCGTCGATGCGCGCTCCTCCCCCTCCTCCCCTCGCCCTTGCCTCACCCCTGCAAGCCCTCCCTCTCCCCTCTCCTCCCCCCTCTCCTCCCCCTACCCTTCTCCTCCCCCTCTCCTCTCCCTCCCCTTCTCCTCCCTCTCTCCTCTCCCCCTCTCCTCCCCCCTCCCTCTCCCCTTCTCCTCCCCCCGCACCCCCGCCCCCTCTGTCGCCGAGGCCTCAGGGGCGGGGGCGCGCCGGAGCGGATCGCCGCGGCCGCCGCCGCGGCCCCGCCCCGCAAGGCGTCTCGTGTCGCCCCTCTTGTGCCTGACGTGTCTGCGCATGCGGGCATGCGGGTTCAAAGCAGTATCGATCGGACTAAACACTGCCTACAAACATAGATTTTCAGGAGGTCCACGCGGATTTCGCGGATCGGCGCCGGGCACCCCCTGGCGGCGCCTGCGGCGCCGCCCCTGGCGCTCGCTCCGCGCGCCAGGGAGGGGTCCCAGCGCCGATCAATCCGCGCGGAGTTCGGGCAGGTGTTGTTTACGCAGATTTTCTTCCTATCAAGTCCACGTCGGTCGGTTCACCAGGTGTTTCTTGTGGTCCATCTCAGGTCGTCCACTGGATCTGTACGTTTCCCCTCTCGGTGCCTGCTTGTTCATCTTCCTTTGGGCGGGATGTTCGGCGTAATTTGGGATTGACACATTTTCTTCCAGCAGTATCGTCAGACAGGTTGCCGGCGACTTCGAGTACGCTAGGGTTTCCAGCGGCGCTTTGGGACCCCTCCGGCCATTATCGTAGGCGTCTGTGTGCGTGAACAGCGTGCGGCTATTGAAAATGGCCGCCTCAGCGTCGTCGTTGTACTCAGCTTCAGATGGCTCATTTTCCTCAGAAGCGGCGCCTTTGAGTCAAATCGTGCTTCGAGGTGAGCACTGTTTTTGTGAGCTTGTGATCTTTCTGGGCGTCGAAGGGTTTCGGTCCCCTGCTCGACAGCAGGCGCTCCACGCTGTGTCATTGTGTTTCAGCTTGCGGTTTGTTTCAGAAAACCGTCCACGATCGTCGCACGACCCATCGAAATGGCCATCAACTTGCCCCGCACCGACAGCACATTCCAAAGTGCTGATCTGCGGGCCGCCACCAGCACCACGAATCGCATCGATTGGTCTCAGCACGCGAGCCTTCCTCCCTCCTGCTTACATTGGAAACTCATGCCAAGAAACACCCTGCTTGTCTTCAGGGTACCCTGGGTTGCTTGAGTCTCGCTAGTTGTGCGACCGAAAACGTGACGTTCCCACGCCAAAAACCAGCGGACGTCCAGGGGTTTCAGGGGTGGTTTTCTTGTGGACGGTTTCGCATGGACAGGCCTCCACTGTATCATCTAAAATCGATGCCGATCGAGACTAATTAGATAATGTTTTATTGTGGAATGTTTCTTGTGGAAGGGATGGTTTTCTTGTGGACGGTTTCTTGTGGTCGAGCTCTCCCACTGTGAGGGACGCACAGCAAGGCTCGAAGGAGCTTCCCTGGCCACGGCGGGCCGATGGGCCCAGGAGGCCCCAGCCAGGTTCCTCCTCCTCCTCCTCCTCCTCCTCCTCCTCCCTCTCTTCCTCCTCCTCCTCCTCCTCCTCCTCCTCCTCCTCCTCCTCCTCCTCTCCTCCTCCTCCTCCTCCTCCTCTCCTCCTCCTCCTCCCTCCTCCTCCCTCCTCCTCCGCCTCCGCCTCCGCCTCCGCCTCCTCCGCCGCCGCCTCCCCTCCCACCTCCTCCTCCTCCTCCTCCTCCTCCTCCTCCTCCTCCTCCGCCCCCGCCTCCTCCTCCTCCTCCGCCTCCTCCTCCTCCTCCTCCTCTCCTCCTCCTTTGTCCTCCTCCTCCGCCTCTTTCCCGCCACCACCTCCGCTCCTCCTCCTCCTCCTCCTCCTCCTCCCCTCCTCCTCCTCCTCTCCTCCTCCTCTCCTCCTCCGCCCCCGCCGCCTCCTCTCCTCCTCCTCCTCCTCCTCCTCCTCCTTCCTCTCCTCCTCCTCCTCCTCCTCCTCCTCCTGTTCCTCCTCCTCCTCCTTCCTCCTCCTCCTTCCTCCTCCTCCTCCTCCTCCTTCCTCCTCCTCCTCCTCCGTAGCCAGTTTGGCTCAAGTCATGTGTTCCGCCCGCTTTCGGCCGCGTGGGACCGCTTGGGATGGCTGCGGGACGCCGCCTTGAGGCGGAGGTGCTGCGCGGCGCGGCAGGTGCATGCGCCGCGGCGGACCGTTTGGTCGCCAAGCTGCAGGACGAAGTGGCTTGGCTGCGGGCTCAGCTGGGCAGTGGCAGCGGCCGCGGCGCCGTGGCAGTGGAGGTCGCGCGCCGAGAGGCCTTGGCCCGCCCCGCTCTTGTCGCCCGCGTTCGAGGTCGTTCGGAGCCCAACGAGGCTCGGTTAGTGCGGAACGTCGCCCTCCACGCCAAGAAGTGCTTTGCCGCTGGGGCGCCGCTTCCGGAATGGCGCAGCGCGCAGCGAGGCAGTCGGCTGGGGACCGACGGCGTTGCGGCCGTCGACGACGGTAGCGACGAGGACGTCATCCCCGCTGTTCGTGACCTATTCCTCGGCGCCCTGCAGGTGCAGCCGCCGCTCCCCGTCACGGGCGGCGCAGTGTGGCATGCAGGTGTTCTGGAGTGGTTTTTGGAGTAGGGATTATATTCAAAGTCCATTTCATCCGCCGTCGTGGACTCCGAGGTCGGTGTCGACGCTCTCGAGGGGTCCCAGGTGCGCAAGGAGACTCAGGAGCAGGAGGTCCAGGCCAGGCCGCTGCGGGTCGACGCGAAGGTCTTCGTGCCGAGCGCGCGGCGGGGCGTCCGCTGCACGTGCGGCACCGTCGCCTTCACGAGCGTCTCGGGCTTGCCCGCGGCGCCGGCCGCAGAAGGGCCCCTGCGGGGGATGGCTGCCCAGCCGCCCGTTGAGACGGTGGCTGCTGCAAGGGAGCCGCTCGCCCAGCCAGAATTTCATGTTTCGGCTGCACCTGTTTTGCCCGTTTCCTCAGATCTCCGCACCTCTTTTGACGAAGGTTGGGGGCAGCCCAGAATTGCCCCTTCTGCTATTGACGAACGTTGTGGGCAGCCCAGAATTGCCCATTCTGCTTTTGACAACGGTTGTGGGCAACCCAGACGTGCCCAGGTACATTCTGCTGCAGGAGCGTCGTCTTCAGCCTCGCGTTCCTGTTCGCCTTCGGTGCTTGGAGGTGGTGGCCCTCGGGTGATGGTGGGCCCGCCGACGGGCGAGGAGCTGCTCCCCTCCCCGAGCCTCGTGCCAGGACCGCCGACGGGCGGTGCGGGGCCTTGCCCTGGCACGGGTGCTGTCGCCACCACCTCCCACGCTCTCGCAGTTCAGGCGACGAGTTCGGCATCTCCTTCATCGTTCACCGCGACTGGAGCGACTTCGGCGCTTGGTCTTTGCAGCGGTGGCGAGATCTCTGCGGACCTCGACGACGCGGACCTGGCGGATTGTGGCAGCGCCCCGCAGCAGGGCGCGGCAGGACCGTCGCCCCCTTTGGCCGTTGACGGCCCGCTGGATTGGAGATCTGCTCAGGATTGGGCATCCTCCGAGGAGGCTCCCGACGGGGTCATGCTTAACCAGCTGTTGAAGCTGCGGCACAGCGCCATCCAGCGGAGTTTGAGGAGCTCCGAGTGCCCTGCAGGGCACGCCTTGGTTTTCGAGACCGTGCCGCCTGGCGAGGAGGACTTTGATTGCCAACTCTGCGATGGCGAGTACTTCGAGCCGTCCGAGCAGTTCGTGTCATGCTCGGTTGTCTCCTGCGAGTGGCGGTTCTGCATGCAGTGCTGGGCCAACCACGGTGGGACGACCACGGCTTAGCGCTCTTGGTGGGAGAGCTGGCGGCGCACGGCGGGCCTGGCGCACGTGGCGGTGGAGCTGCTCTTCCTCTTCATTTTCGCTAGGTTCGGGGTTGCCCTTGAAAGCCCCCTTGCCTTTCGGCGATGCCTCGGCCCAGCTCTCACGGCTGGCGTGCCGAGGGGGCGGCGGCCGTCACCCTGGGGGGCGCCCAGGAGACGTTGGGACGGCCGCCGTCGGGCCGCGCTTCCTCCTCCCCACTCTGTGGATATCAGCGATGTCCAGCGATGTCCTCCTCCTCCGCCTCCTCCGCCTCCGCCTCCTCCTCCTCCTCCTCCGTTTCCTCCTCCTCCTCCTCCTCCTCCTCCTCCTCCTCCTCCTCCTCTTTCTCCTCCTTTTCCTCCTCCTCCTCCTCCTCCGCCCCCGCCTCCTCCTCCTCCTCCTCCTCCTCCTCCTCCTCTCCTCTTCCTCCTCCTCCTTCTCCCTCTCCTCCCCCGTCCTCCTCCTCCTCCTCCTCCTCCTCCTCCTCCTCCTCCTCCTCCTCCCCGCCTCCTCCGCCTCCCCGCCTCCCCCGCCTCCCCCGCCTCCCACGCCTCCCGCCTCCCCGCCTCCTCCGCCTCCCCCGCCTCCCCCGCCTCCCCCGCCATCCCCGCCATCCCCGCCTCCCTTGCCTCCTCCTCCTCTTCCTCTTTCTCCGCCTTCCCCGCCTCCCGCCCCCCCGCCATCCCCTGCCTCCCCTGCCTCCTCCTCCTCCTCCTCCTCCTCCTCCTCCTCCTCTTTCTCCGCCTCCCTCGCCTTCCCCGCCCGCAGACCCGATCCCCTCCTGAGCCCAAAGCGGTCCTTCTTCCAGCGATTTGATTGCATTGCAAGAAGTTGGGCACGCTGATGCGTTCCCCACGGCGGCGCGGCATTGATACCCGTCGGTCGTTGAACATCGGTATTTTTGGACTCCCAAAGTGCCCGATCTGCTTTGGCCGCCTTCCTGCTTCAAGAGTCGAGCGGTTCTCCCTCTTCCCTCATCTCATTGGGGGGCGGGCGGAAGCCCAATCCACTTCCAACGCCTTCCCTTCATGGTTCTGCCTACTTCTTCCGACCGATCAGTGCACTCTCCCCGGGAGGTGCGCCGCACCGCCGTGAAGAGCCGCCCCGGCGCCCCTCCGCCGTCGCTGGCCGCCTCGCCGACGGGCGAAGAGGCTCCATGTGGGTTGCAGACAGCGGCTTTTCCCGCCAGCCTTACGTTGGGCGTGTCCCTCTCCAGGAGGAATCTTCAAAAACAGTTCGAAGAATAGTCTGGGTACGATGTTTTGATGATTTTTGAATTTGCGTGGGCTATTTTTTCATTTGTCCTTCAAGATCCACCTGCAGGATGACATGCCCGATCCAACGCCAGCGCGCAGCACGGGGCAACGTCAAGTGCTCGGCGGCTTTCTTCAGCCTCGGGGTGCCTTCTGCGGCTGCGCCCCGCCGAGGGCGTTCGGTGGTGCCCAGATCGTCCCGAACGGCCGCTGGAGGCCCGAGTGATGGCCCCAAGGGCATCGGGGACGGGGGATGCGGGCTCGGGGGAGAACGCACCCATCCCGAAGCGCCCACTCGTCGGCGACAGGGGTCCGACAGCCTTCCCCACCCAGGAGACTGCGGATCTGCTGTCGGGGGGCCCACCGCCGACCTGTCGGCGATGCCTCCATCTGAGCCGGTGCCGTGGTCGTTGCCCCTCGTTCCCGCCAGCTCACAGCAAGAGGAAGCGGGGCCATGGCAGGATCCCTGGTAGAGACGCGGCACCGCCTTGGTGGGACCCTGGAAGGATCCGCGGTGGGGGTTCAGGCAGGGCCCTGGTTCCTGGCAGGGTCTTGTCAGGATCCCTGGCAGGGTCTTGGTTGGGTCCTGGTGGGCTCACGTTCGGGTACTCGGGTGAGCAAGGAAGTGCGATGGGGCGACAGTCCAGGTGGGAGGAGGGACGGGAGGGACGCAGGGTGAGGAAGGTTGTGGAGCAGGCAGCATGACCCGGAAACCAGCAGGGCTCAGGCTGCTGCTGTTGTTCGGCTTTGGATTCACATGTCGCGTTGGGCTGGAAGGAGGCGAGAGGACTCGCTCTCTTCCAGTTTCCTTGGTCTCGCATCCTCGCTGGGGCTGGGCGCCCTGAAAACCTGGCGTGGCTCGACCCCGACTGGCCCCGCAGTGGGGCTCCCAGTCCAAGAGCTCCGCCGTATACTTTCGACTGCAACGGCTGCTCCGACGGCATACGACGTTACATACCTCATGGGGCCACCCTTCGGGTGAGATGGAGGTCGGGTGGGGAGAAACTGGCATTTCGATTGAGATTTGTTTTGCACTCTGGTCTGCATGCGATTGCAGTTGGATGTGCACTCAAACTTGCGTGTCGCCTTGCACTTAGATTATGTTCGCGTCAACTTGGCAATGTAGTTGTCTGCCTGCGTATCGAACCATGTACCCGCCCTGCTGATTGGCGAACTATGTAGCTAACTTTGTGAGGAACGATCAACGGAGAGGAAGCATGTTGCCAAAGAATTTCCAGATGTCTGAAGCATGTATTAAGCGTGCTTAAGACATGTAAGCGCATGCTTAAAACGGGTTTAGAGCATATTTCCTACATGTCAAACACATGCTACACTCAATGATGGGTCTGTTAGGGTGTCCACCGCCGTGGCAGCCACAGAGCTAACTGTGCGACGATCGCCCCCCCCCCCCCCGAGAAGGTGGTGCTCTGCGCGGCGGAGCGGGCCCCTGGCGCCGCCGCGGCCCCTGCGGCGCCACGCAGCGCGCCCGCGGGCGCGGCCCCTGCCGCCGTGCTGGGCGGCCGGGGCTCACGGAATCGGGAGCGCCCGAGCGAGCTGGGCGGTACCAAGAGCGGTCGGGCAGTGCCCCAAGGGGGGTGTCGCCGGCAGGAGGCGGGAGAGAGGGAGGACAAGGGTCAACGGAGGAAGAGGTGCCGATGCCCCGCTATGGTCGCCTCGTTCTCGCGATTCTGCGCCTCCTGGGGCGCCCTCGTCGTCACCGCTGGGTTTGATTCAAGATTTTGTGCGGAACGCGCCCCAGGAGAGGTCCTGGAAGTAGCAGTATCGGCATTTGTTTGTATCCCCAGATGGGGACGAGAAGGGGGATAATAAGGAGGGGGAGGAGGAGGAGGAGGAGGAGGAGGAGGAGGAGGAGGAGGAGGAAGGAAGGAAGCAAAAGGCGGAGCGGCCCCGGCCTAGCAGTAGTGGCTCGCAGCAGAAATCTCTGCAGCGGTGCAGTTGGCCCCATCGTTTGAGTATTTTTGGGCATGTTGTGAATATTTGTTTGACTTTTTTTTAAAATTTTTGGTCCAAAATCCGCCTGTAGGAGGACACGCCCGACCTAACGCATGGACTCTCCCCGGCCCTTCGCCGAAGGGGCTTCGACTGGGCCCGATCCCCTTCATCAGCACAGCTTTTCGGAGCACCCCACGGACGTCTCAGATCGGCGCTGGCCCCCCCTTTTGCGGCGCCTCCCGCGCCGCTCCCGGCGCTCCGCGCGCCAGGCAGCGGGGGCCCAGCGCCGATCCAGGAAGTCCGCGCGGAGCTCCGAAAGTCTATGCTGCACGCAGTCGTTTCTTCGATGGGGGGGAGGGAGGGAGGGAGGGAAGCACCGCAGGACCGAGGATCGAAGAGGCGGAAAAGGATGAGGAGGAGGAGGAGGAGGAGAGGAGGAGGAGGAGGAGGAGGAGGAGGGGGGGGGGAGGGGAGGGGGAGGGGAGGGGGGAGGAGGAGGAGGAGGGAGGGAGGAGGAGGAGGAGGAGGAGGAGGAGGAGGAGGAGGGGGAGGAGGATGAGGAGGAGGAATAGGAGGAGGCGGAGGAGGAGGAGGCGGAGGAGGAGGAGGGGGCGAAGGAGGGGGGAGGGGGAGACTCCTTCGAGCATCTTCGAGCGGAATGCCGACGCGGGCATGCTGGCCCGAAGCACCGACCCTGGAAAGCCGCGCGGGCCTCCGAGGGCCTCTGGCCACGGCCTTATTTTGTTCCCTTGTAGTTGAAGCCCCTGCCAGGCGAAAGCGCTGCTTGCCTCCAGGGTGTCCTGGGCTGCTTGGGGCTTCGATGGTCTTGCCGCGGAAAGCGCGACGTCCCCACGCCAGAAATCAAGGGACGTCCTGGGGTCTCAGGGTTGGGCTTCCTGTCGTCAAAGGCTTAGCGATCTCTGCCGTCCTTCGACTCGCGCTGGAGCGGCCGCGAATTGCTCCAACTTTCCCAGATCTTTGGATTTTCCTGAATGTCCCTGGACGTATTTCGATATACCTGGATGTACCTCGATTGATCTGCATGTACCTGGATTTACCTGGCTCGATCCCCATACGTCGATTGGCGAAAAGTCGACAAGCCCTCAGGGATATTGTGGAAGATTCTTGTGGTCGAGCTCCTGCTACAGGAACGAACCATCACCGCGAGAGCCTGCCAGCCAAGGCCTTGCCCCTGGGGTCGTCGGAGGGAGCCTTTTCTTCGGCGAAAGCTTCATGATAACACTCGAGGAGGGAGGAAGGAGGAGGGGGGAGGGAGGAGGAGGAGGAGGAGGAGGAGGAGGAGGAGGAGGAGGAGGAGGAGGAGGAGAGGGAGGGAGGAGAGGAGGAGGAGGGGCGGAGGAGCATGAGGCGGCGGAGAGAGGAGGAGGAGGAGGAGGAGGGAGAAGGAGGAGGATGAGGAGGAGAAGGATGAGGAAGAGGAGGAGTTGCAGGGAGGAGGAGGAGGAGGAGGAGGAGGAAGAGGAGGAGGAAGAGGAGGAAGAGGAGGGCAGGAGGAGGAGGAGGAGGAGGAGGAGGAGGAGGAGGAGCAGGGAGGAGGAGGAAGAGGAGGAGAAGCAGGGAGGAGGAGGAGGAGGATCACTGACCAAACTGCCAGGACTGCGAGCGGGCCACCATTGGGCAGTCCCTCGGGGCCGTTGGCCGCATTTGGGATTGCCAATGGGGGAGCCCATTGCTTGGGGAGACCCCAACTCGCAGCCTGTTTGCGGGGGATGCTAACGAGGACCCGCCCTGGTTAGCAGCCCCACATCGAACGCCGGCTCGGGCTCCCGGCCCTGGGGCGGGGGAGGAGGAGGTAAGAGGAAAATCGCAAGGGGGGGTGAGCAGTGGGAGCCAGCGGGATGAAGGTGAAGGGGGAAGGGGGGACAGAGGCAAGCGGAGAGGGAGAGCGGGGCGGTCGGCGGGCCTGGAGGAGGGGGGGTGGACCAGGGAGGGGCGGGGGATGGCGAGGGCGGCCTCTGGCGTGGGCCACGAGAGCACTGTCTTTTTTTTCTCCCTCGCACCCCAAGGGGAACAGGAAGCCCGCTTACGCTTCTGACCGCGCCGCGGCTTGCCTACGGAATCCGCCAGTGACGCCGACGCCGCCGTGAGCTGGGGCGCTTCCTCCAAGCGCCAATTGGATAACGCACGCACGGCAATGAAGTTCCTTCCGATGTGGATTGCTTTGCAATGCAGAGACCTCAGGGCGGCGGCCACGTCGAAATCGGTGAGGAGAGCGTCCAGGGCGCGCCTGGTAGTGCCAGCTGGCGCGAGTTTGCGCCGGCGCCGCCATGCATTCCGGAGCGCGGCCACCATTTCCTCATATGGATCGCCCCACACCTTGCTGCCGAGCCGAGTATTGTTACCAAGCCCGCGGGTGCTCAAGTCCATGGAGCCGGCCAAACCCAAGACTTTGAGGCCCCCCAACACATGTGGAAGCATAAGGATCCATCCATGGCGGAAAATGGTGCCTTGGAGCAATTCCCGGATGTCCTCTTCGCCCAAGAGCTCGCCTCGTTCGTCTCCCAGCCAGTCGAACGCCGGGGCAAAGAAGAAGGCACTCAGCGCCCCTAGTGCCTTCTCGTGGGTGTATTCCTGCAAATCGATGTTCAGGCGCTGCTGAACGCCATTCCGGAACACCGAGGCACCGAGGCCTCAACGTAACGCTTGTTGGAAGCGTTTCTGGCAAGGTCGGGCCGGCGGTACGTCCCGGCTGCCGCGAGGAGCGCGGCGCAGAAGCCGACAGCATCATCACCGAAACTCCGGCAGCGGCGGAGACTCTGGAGCATGTGCAACGCCAAAGCTTTCGATCGGAGAAAGAGCAGCCACACCATCAATCCACGGAGAGCACGCTGAGCGGAGGGTGGCCTAAAGCAAAGCAGCATCCGGATGCTTTTGCATCGAAGCGTGAGGACGTCGCTGCTCTTAAGCACTGCGTGGACGAGGGAACTGCGGGCGGCGGCCCGAAGATTGTAACACTTGCCCCCTAGTTCGGCAAACGGGTTTCGCAAAGCGGACAGAACTGGCGTGGCAGCGGTGTCACACATCCGGAAGAGCGCCAACTCCGCTAGCGCTCGGACGGAGGCGAAGATACTGAACACCCCCAAGAACAGCGCAGTGAGGTCACCGCAGCCAGCAGCGGCGCTTTTTCTGAGGAGCCCCCATGCAGCCCTGCAGGGCCGGTAGTTGGTCGCAGCTCTGGGCCCCGCGGCACCCCATGCCAGCAAGCCCTCAGCTGCCTCGGCGAGGGGAAGCTTGTTCCACCCTCCCGCCATTCAGCAGAATGAGCGGCGCCCAAGCCGTTGCAGTAGCCAAGCGGGTCCCCCCCCCGCGCCAGCTGCCACAGTAGCGCCCCTGTGGCTCTCAGGAGGCTCGCGGGTTTGAGCCAAAATGGCTGCGGCGCGGATCCCCGTCCTTCTGATGCCCCGCTGGCATGGCTGGGGGATGGAAGGCGCCCCAGCCCACGCACGGAAACCAAACTTACAACCCCTATGGCGTGACTGGGGATGGAGGGCGCCCCAGCCCACGCAGAACTGCAACACTATTATAAGTCCTCTGGCGTGACCAGGGAAGGGAAATCCCCCAGCTCTCGTGCGGACGTAAGGCCTACCCTATTTACTGGCGTGGCTGGGGACTGGCATTGGTCCCAGCACACGCTCGTGCTCCTATCTTACTGCGTCTTTCTGGACATGTCTGGGGGACGTCTGTCGCCGCAGCCCCCGCGTGGAGATAGCCAGAGCCTAACGACCAGCCAACAGCCAAACAAAATTGTTGGACAATTTGCGTGACTCTAAAAACACGCAAATTTCAGGACCGGCCAGCCTCCGCACAAGAGGGTTGGAAAACTTGCATGATTCTAAAAACTTTTAGAGGCGCGCAAATTGAGGACCGCCACGCCGGACCCCTCTCGGGGTCCAGAAGCAAGAGTTTTTCGAGTAGAGCCCACCCGTGGCGACGAGGAGGGGCACCGAGGGCCAGAAAGCAAACGAAAACTAAACGCAAGCTTCGAGGTTCAAACCTCGACGTGAACCCTCTCGTTCAAAGGCGACTGAACCGCTCCAAGCTGTCTACCGGCCCCCTCCTGGAGCTGCCCCGACGCAGTCGGGGAAGAGGGAGGAGGAGGAAGGGGGGAAGACGGAGGAGGGAGGGAGGGAGGTGACGAGGCGGGGGAGAGCGAGGAGGCAAGATGTTGTCCTATCCCAACATATGCCAAAGGATGGCACTGCCTGCGTCGGGCTTCGTCCAAGCATGCAGGGCGGGCTCGCCCCCCCCATCCAGCTTCCTACGCCGGCCCACCTCCCTAACGACGAAACGGAGACATGATGCCCCGCGGCCTAGGACGAATACGGAAGACCGAAACAGAGCACCTAAGCCTAGCCCCCCCCCGAACAGGCACCCAGTGGTCCAGCGCCTGGGAGTTGGATTACTGTGCGGTGCTATAACGCGCGTAACCTACCTGGCTGGGGCGGCCCCCAGCGTTGCCCTACACGCTGAAGGTAGGGCGACCCCCCCCCCGCATAAAGGCGACCTTGGTTGGGCTGTTTTCCTCCTCGGAGCGCTAAAGGGCGGCAAGCGAGTGAAGCTGAATGACAACGCGTGAGACATGGCGTACTTTAATCAATGCACGCAAATTCAGGAACCCGAACGTACCTTCGCGGCTGCTCTGCCATGCCCACCGCCGGCGCGCCGGCCCATTCAGAGCCCACACTAGCCAGTGCTCTCCGCAGGGCTGCCTCCCGCAGCTTTTAAAAGACGGCGCACCTTGGATTGGAAGAAGGCTTCTTCCGATGCCTGAGTCGGCTCAGGCTCGCGCGGTGCCTCGTCTACCTCCTGTGCCAGAGCTTGCTTCGCCGCGCGGGGAGCCAACCGCTCCGACGAACAAGTAGGCTCTGGGATAGGAGGCGGGGCAACAGCTCCAGCAGCGGGCAGCGGGGCGGGCGCAGGCGCTGGTCGCCCACTTGAGCTGGCGGCATTAGGAGCGCTGGTCTCAGCAGTGCCCGAGGCGAATAAAAAGTCAGCAGCTTCGCTGTCGGCAAGAAGCGGATCAAATTCAGCACCAGTGATTCCAAGATTGCGACTGTGCTCAGCGGCAATGGCAGAGCTCGCAGCAGCAGGCGGAAGGGCGGCGGCGGGAGAGGAAGGGGAGGAAGAGGGGGCCTGGATCCAAGACGGGAAGGATCAACGCAGGGAGGGAGGCCCTCAGGAAGTGGGGAGAGGCCGATGTCCCGCTCCGCGCGGACGAGGATGGCAACGCCCCCGATCGCACGGTTGTCTGGGGAGCGAGCGGCTGGGTTAAATACAGCCTTCCAGCCCTTCTGCAAAGAGTGCTCAACGGCGAGCTGAATTAAATGGGGGTCATCCAGGAGGGTTTCCTGGAGAAGCAAAACTTTGTGTGCCGAGAGGGCCCCAGAGTCCAGGTGGCCCCGTATAGAGGTCCACGACTTGCCATTAAAAGTGGCCATGGAAACCGGCCCAACGCCCGAGGGCGGCAGATGCGCGGTCACTATGTCAGGTCGGCATGGACTGGCTGCGGGGGCCCCCCGCGGGTTACCCCAGCGTCGGGGCCGCGCCTGCACCCGCGCCCGCCTCTGGCTGGGGTGCGCTCGCAGCCTCAGCTGGGGCCCCCGCGCCACCCTCAGGGAGGCTTGTCTCGCCTGCCTCGCCTGCCTCTGGGGCTGCGCCCTGCTGGTCCTCTGGGGTTGCAGCCCCCGCCGCCTGGGCAGGGGCCTCTTGCCTTTCCTGGGGGCCAGCCTCCTCCAGGTGCCCCTGCAGGTCTTGGGGCGCCTCGTTCATGTTCGCAACCGCCCCCTTGATGCGTGACTCGGCCCCCGCTGGCACAGTCTCAACTGACTGGACTTGCGAGGCGGGAGCCTGTGCCCGCAGGTCGGCCGTCACTCGTTCGAGGAGCGCTTCCTCGGACAAGGGCGCGACTTCTTCCGGGTGAGCTTTGCAGCGCGCGAGGATCTGCTGCGAGGTCAGGGTGATGACGGGGGCGGCGATCGGCATGGAGGCCTCGACCACGTTGAGCTGAGCGATTTTCTCATTCAACCCGCCGACCCGGGTGTTGATGTCATCCGCCTGCTGGCAGTAGGAAGCGATCAGCTTGTCAATCTGCGTCTCCGTCTCTACGAGCGCCGCCTTTTTCTTGAGGGTGACGTCCTTTGACGAATTGATCTGCCTGCGCAGGCGCGCCGCCTGTTCTGCAGGTGGAAGGGGCTGGAAGCTCGACTGCCGCAGGTCTTCCAGCTCTTGCTTGGCCTGGAGGAGCTTGGGGTGGGTGTCGGGAACCTTGGCTTCCAGAATTCGACCTCCGCCTCCGCGAGCGCCAGAGGGCTTGATGGGCAGTGCCCCGGGGGCGGCTGCATCGGGGCGGCGCCGCCTCCCTTGCCGGCGGCAGGATCGAGGAAGGCCGGCGGCGCCCCACTGGGCTTGGCCTTGTCCTGCCCCTTGTCTTTCCCGCCTTTCCGCTGGCCACTTCCGAAGGACTGGCGGGCAGGCGCGCTCGGGTTGCCAAGGTAAGGTCCCCCTGTTACCGTGGCCCCTCTTGCGACGACCGAATTGGCGCGGCGCTTCACTCATGGGTTGGCCAAGGCAAGCCGTGCCAAGGTCGGCGAAACGGTAAGCCTGACCGTAGCGCTCGTCTGGGGCTGCAGGCCGCCCGTGCCAGCGCGGCGCCGGCTGGTGGGGCATCTCCCAGCACGGGCCGCATGTCGGGCCACGCGTCTGGGGCGGCGGCGGCCCGGGCAGGGGCGGCAGGACACCCGCCAGCGCGAGCGCTGTGCCGGCCGAGTGCGAGGGTGTCTCGGCGGTCCGCGCCCTGATCTCGCGAGGCGGCGAAGGCTCCCGCGGGGCAGGCCGCGCGCGAATGCCACAGAGGGGGCCGCGACTGCACCAGAGGGGCCCATGGCCGACGAGGTGCCCGACGCACCCTGCCTTCGGCCAAGGCCGGGCCTGGCCCCCTCCAGCTGGGCGGGCTGCCGAAGGGCGCGGAACCATCGGAGCCGCGGACGGGACTGGGGCGCCGTAGGCCGACATCGGGCGACGGCAAGGAAAGGCGGTGCAACCGGAGTAACACAGGAGAACTTGAGGCACCAAAGCTGCGGCGGTCGCAATAGCCGCCTTAGCAATCTGGACCCAGCCTAAATGGATCCCCCTAGCGTTGACAGGCCAGGCCGGGCATGCCGAAAGACCCCGCCCCGCGGTTGAAGGGCGAGCCTGCCCGAGGGGATCCGGCTACACCCCCAGAGCCGGGCAAGCCGGGGCAAAAAGTGACGAGCTTAAAAGGATATCCCCACCCCCTAAGCCCTGAAGCCTGCAAGGATGGAGGTGCGGCCCCTAGGATCCAACACCCTGACCGGGGTAACCTTAACCCCAAACGCCTTCGCCTTCCCTCAGGCGACTGGAAATTTGCGTGACTCTAAAAATCTTTAGAGTCACGCAAACTCAAGGGCCTTAGCCCGGGGCCCTAACAGAGTTCCCAATATCTTGCCTACCTAGTGCGGCGTGCTACCAGAACTCAAGGCTTATGTGTTGAGCCGGGCAAGCCGAAACAACGGACCACAGGCTAGATTGGCATGCGCAGCATAGCCGTAGCCCA
>CAUYUJ010019909.1:32864-47864 GCA_963575745.1 Prorocentrum cordatum | reverse complement strand
ATGTGGCTCTCGCCCTAGCGCCGCGCACATTCTTGTAAAAAGTTGCAAGCGCTTCACGGATTGAGGGCGGGTCGTTTTCAAGATGTGGCTCTCGCCTCAGCCCTGCGCACATTCATTCAACAAACGTCGCAAAAAGCTTCACGGATTGAGGCCGGGTGGTTTTCACAATGTGGGTCTCGCCTCAGCGTTACGCACATTTGTTATTCAAATGCTGCAAGTGTTTTACGGATTGAGGGCGGATCGTTTTCAAAATGTGGTTTTCGTTGTAGCGTCGTGCGCTCTCGCTTTCAACAAATTGCAAGTGTGTCAAGGCACTGAGGGCGGTTCTTTTTTAACGTGGTTTTCGCCTCAGGGCCGCGCATATTCGTTTTCATGATTTGCAAGTCCCTTGAAAATCTTTGGAACGCGTCATCCTGTGGCAGGACCGCGAGGACCGCGATGCGCATCCCGTCGCGGCGCGGCAGCCAGCAGCCCTTAGGAGCGAGCCTCGGGTGACTTCTTTCTCCTCAGTCGCCGTTGAACAGTTTTGGGCAGGGCCGCGCAGGCGGGGGGCGCTGCCCCGCGCCCCCTGCGCACGCCTCAGCCTAAGCGTTACCGCAGGGCGGCGTGCGCAGGCGGGCCCAGCTCGCAGCATTTGGCAGCTTGCGGCTGGGCCCCCAGCCATGACCTGCCGCTTGGCTTACGGATTCCTCCTGTTATTCTTGAAGACGCATGCGCACGGGGCCGACCCGGCAGCGTGCTGGACCGACGCTGCCACATTGGTTTCGGCGGGCCCAAACCAAACCATACTCATTTTTATGTTACAGTTCCCAGTCGGACCTGAATCAGACTTGGGCCTGAGGGCCAGAGTTCAGTCAGTTTCCCATTCAGACCTAAATCGGAGTTGGTGCTGAGGGCCAAACATGAATCAGACCTTCGTCAGAGTTTTGGGCCTGAACAGAGAAACAGAGTTTGCACCCCAACGACACGTTGAAAGCAAGGCCAACGTGCCAGACATGGCGTTTTAGAAGGATTCAGGATTGTGTCCCAGGAGTGTCGTCCTGGCACAGCCCAAATCGTCAAGACGCAATAATCATGTTGATTCGTGGTGTTTGGGCCCCGATAAGGGTGTTCTGGCGCATTTCACGGTCTTCGAACGGTTGTCTCCCAACGTGCTTCCCCCCTGCGGAAGGGAACCATTGTAGGGGCCTGCGAAGAGGGAGTTTGAAGGGAAAATTGATTCCAACGTCGTTGCTGAGTCTTGGGTTTCCACTGGCCCCTCCTCTTCCTCATCTTCCCCCCTTCTCTTCCTTCCTCCTCCTCCCCCTGCCCACGTGCGTTAGACGTCGGACGTGCAGGGCAAGGCCGAGTCTCTTTCCGCGTCCTCGTCGTCTCCCTCGCACTCGTCCCTCCTCCTCCTCTTCCTTCCTCCTCCTCCTCCCTCCTCGTCGCCCCCGCCTCCTCGCGCCCGCCTTCGCCGCCCCAACGCGTTCCTGGCCTCAGCGGCGGCGTTTCTCTCCACGCGGGCGGCGCGACGACGCGCAAGATGATCGCGCGTCGCGGGGCGCGATGCGACCCAGGGGAGCTCGGTCGATGAAACATGAAATCGGGCACGTTTCTTTACGGGGGCATTACGCATTGCTTTGTTTTAACATAGTATAGGACGATTTAAATGGTTGAGTATCTAGTGGGAATTTGTTTGGCAATGTTTAATTTGTTGTCCCAAATCCGCCTGTATGGGGGACACGCTCGGCCTGAACAAAGCAGTCGTGGTATATCGTGCGCAGACGGGATGGTCAGCAAACGGTCTGAAGGTGAGTGCCCCAGCCTGCGTCGGCATTGCAACCCACATGATTTGATGCTGCAATGAACTGCTGTGCGCGCGAGCCCGTCGCGTTGTTATATCGTAAAGTGTCCGAGTATCCGTGTTCCACTCCTTTCCTCCCTCGCCCTTTCCACGCCTCGTCCTCAGCTTCGCCTGAAGCGTCGAGCAGGCTAAGCTAAGAAGCGGCGTGATAGGCGGGGTGGCTCGTTGGAAGCACAGCGGCGTCATTGTATATCGATTTCGTGTTCTTGTGGGGGTGCAAAACACCGTGCCCATTTTGGAGGCATGCGGGAGGGTACACGGCTGGTTGCGGGTGGTCTCAATGTTGTTCTAGGCTCGGATTAGATTCGTTGCGGGGCGGACGGACATCAACATTCACCGGCAGATCTGCAATAATTTAGGGGCGGCGCTCTATGTGACGTGGCGATCTAGTTGTTACGTTTCCACCCTTTGCGTTGGTATTGCCCAATGGTTGGCTTGACCGACGGCCGTGAGGAACAGGGAAGGTAACAGGGGCGGTGCCATGATAGCGTTTGCACTGTGAGTGTTATAGGAGCGCTTCCGTGAAACAACCGCTGCCCAAGCTAGGGAAACAAACAATGACAGAAACACAAAAATTCTGAGGTCCGCGCGGATTTCTCCGATGGGTACTGGAGACCTCTGGCGCGCTCCGCGCGCCAGGGAGAGGGGGTCCAGCGCCGATCCGAGAAACCCGCGCAGACCTCCGAGTTGTTATGTTTTTGTCGTTGCTTGTTTCCCTGCCCCTGTGCAGCAAAAGGAGGAACGAGGACGGAACGAGGGAACACGAACACAAAACGTAAACGAGAGACACTTTTGAGGTCCATCCCTGGGACGCCCGAGAGGGCGCGACCTAATTAGCCGCGCCTCGCGCACCAAGGCCAGGGGCCTGGGAGAGGCGCCCTCCATTCCGAGGGCGCCTGGCGCGAGGGCGCGGGGACGATCTCGCGGGGAAGTCGAGGCGCGATGTTTCGAGTGGCCTGGAATCGGCGTCTCCCCAACATACTTATACTACTATATGTGCGACGCGCGCACCGAGAAATCTGATAGTATATGCGTCGTGGCAGGCGCTTTCTGGCCACACCGCTGGGGAAACGATGTACTACAAGACGGGCATACTATATGTTCGGGTCGGACGCGCGCCTACAAGGTGGACATCTAGTACTAATATGTTTCTGCGCGTCCCATGGAGGATTGCTGCTCAGGCAGGCTGGCGAGAGCGTGCTGTGCGAAGAGGAACGGAGAGCGCCATGAGCACGAGCTTAAGTCGGGCATGTTCCCCTGCAGGAGGAATATACTTGAAAGTGGACAAAAAATGATACTGAGGTGACGATTGCTCGATTGCTTCTTACTATGTTTAATTATGTTTGTGGTATCTTTTCATTTTCGCCTCTAAATCCGCCTGTAGGGGGACATGCCCGACCTAACATGATTTTGGCGTTTCTCGCGGATTATTTTGGATACGCGCTGGACCCCCCTCCCTGGCGCGCGGAGTGCGCCGCCAGGGGCGGCGCCGGAGGCGCCGCAGGGGGGCCCAGCGCGGATCCAAGAAACCCGCAGGCAGGCAGGCAGGAGCCGCGCCCTGACGGCGCATCGGCAGAAAATAGCATGCGGAAGACATACCTGAAACACATGCAAGAACACCTGCGTGCAGACGCAGTGCCTCGGTGGACAAGCGCCGGACCCTTCGTTCCGGAGCGTCGCGAGTGAAAGCCGCATCTGTATTCGAGGGAGGGGGAGGGGGGAGCAGGGAGGGAGGGCGGGAGGGGAGGAGGGGAGAGGGGAGAAACTATCCACAGTATTCTTCTACGACCTTGCGCCACTCTCGTGGGGCTCCCTGCAACAGGGATTGCAATCGATCTGGGTCACTTCCCGCTGCCTCTAGAGCCCTCGCATGCATGTACTTTGTCCATTGCAAGCGCGGGCGCACCCTGGTGCGAGCACTAGCCCAATCTCTTGGCTGCGTGTCGACTGCCACTCCCGTCTCGAACGCCATGCTCCTTGGAAGGATGTCTGGACAGGCTGCTGCCAGTTTACCATCAAGTTGCAGTTGACGTCGTAGTAGAAGTACAGATAATGGTTTGACGTTTGCTGTTGACCTCACTGTCGCATTGCTTATTCGTGAAACGTACGCAGGCGGAATTTTGTGGATACGTCGGAGGCACTTCGCTTGAAAACTGTCCAGTCGGTCCCCGTCTGCTTTCAATAACATACAACTTTCCAGCCCATACAAAAGCTTCGAACATATACAGACGTCCAGCACCTTGGTTTTATGATGCTTGCTCATGTTGGCGTGATTCCATACTGTACAAATATTGTCGAATGCCCCTCTTGCTTCCCCGAGCCTTCGTGTTACCTCGGTTCTGGGGTTCCCGTCAGCGCTCAACAATCCTCCACGATACATTGCGTGGTCCTTGCACGCGATCGGGTTGCCATCCGGGCCTGCAACATTCGTTTCTGAGCGGATCCTTAAAAGTATGGTTTTCGACGCGCTGAGCTCGAGACCAAATGCTCTCCCAGTTTGTATAATAGCATCCGATGAAGTTCAAGAAACCCGCAGGGAGCGCCAAAAGTTTGTGTTTATGGTGCTTTTCACGTTTCTAGTTGTGGTGCATTCACAAGGCCGCGGGCATCGCTGGCGTCGCCGCACGGCCAGGCGCCGCATCCCCGGGCAGTGCGCGAGCGGCCCCCCGGCACGGGCAAGGCGCTGAAGCAAGCGGCACGCGTGCCGCGGCTCTTCCGAGGGCGCGGCGGGGGGAGGGGAGAAGCGCGGCGGGGGGGCCAGGCGCAGGGAGGTCAGGGAAGCCCGAGATGCCCAGGGAGGCGAACGACGAGGACGGCGAAAGCGGGTGGGGCCCCGCGCGACAGGGCCAGGCTGGAAGGGCCAGAAGCCACGGGCCGGGAGGTCGAAGTCAGGGAAGTCCGAGATGGCCAGGGCGGCGAGCGACGATAACCACGGAAGCAAGTGGGTCCCCACGCTGCAGGGCCAGGGTGGAAGGGCCAGAGGCCACGGGCCAGGAGGTCAGGAGGTCAGGGAGATCCGAATTGGCCAGGGGGCGGACGGCGCTGAACGACGGCGGCGACGAGCATCCAAGGCTCCAAGGCTGTAGAAAGCAGCTGTGCAAGTCAAGAAGGGCCACAGGTGGCTCTGGCCTGCAGGCCGTGCCGAGCAATGGGGCGGGCAGGGGAGGGAGGGAGGTCCGCGCGAGTTTCTCGGATCTGCGCTGGGGCACCAGTCGGCGCCTCTGGCGCCGTCCCTGGCGTGCTCCGCGCGCCAGGGAGGGGGGCCCAGCACCGATCCAAGAGATCGATCATGTTCCCGTGCCAGGTCCCCTGCCTTGCTCTACGCAGGAACCTGGCAACTTTTATCGCCTGGTCGTCGGTGCAGCTTTCGAAGTGCCGGCGCGTCGCCCACGGCGGCCAGTTGATCCCGAACAGACATGGCAGATTGAGAAAAGAACGTGGCGCACCTTCCGAGCGCCCTGCGCCCCAACCCTCTCGACCTGGCCCCCCAGGCATATCCAAGCTGGGCCACCAGTCGGCGCCTCCAGCGCCGTCGTTGGCGCGCTCCGCGCACCAGGGAGGGGGGCCCAGCGCCGATCCAAGAAATCCGCGCGAACCTCGGAAGAATTATGCTTCTACCCTTTCTTCTTCCTCTTCCAGTGGGGAAGGAGAGGGGAGGGAGAGGGGAGGGAGGGGGGGATGCACTCGGGCGAGCGAAAAGCCGACTCGGGTGAGCTGGTCCGAGGGAAAGGTGCACAAAGGGCTGAAGCCGAAGCCGGAGGTGGAGTGCACAGGAACGGGGCGAACCCTGCAGGCTCGGTCAACAGCACATCGTTGAGCCTGTGCTGCAGGCTCTCCTCGAGAGGGGAGGGGAGGGCGAGGGGGTCGGCGGGTGCGAGGGGGAAGGGGGGTGGGAGGCGAGGGAGGCGGGTATGTGGGGCGAGAGCGAGAGGGGGTGGCGAGGGGGGAGGGAGGAGCAGAGGCGAGGGGCGAAAGGAAAGGACGGAGGCGGGGAGAGCGGGGGAGAGAGTGGGCGAGGTAGATTGGGAGAGGGGGATGGGGGCAGGAACCGGGGGGAGAGGGGAGGTGGAGGCGGGGGGCGCTGGGATGGATGTGGGACGCCTTCTCCACCTCCCCCTCTCTTCCCTCGCTCCTCGACCTCCCTCCCCCATCTGGGCGACGCCCGGTGGTGTTTTCGCAGAGCTCGGGCCTCTGGCGGCGGCTCTGGACTGCCGAGGGCCGACAAGAGCGCCAGAGCAAACGCCCTCTGCGCCCCCCCTCGCCGGTCCCACAAGCGTACTTGGCTGAACACAGCTTGTCGCAATGTTCGGTCTGCCAGCGGTACCTCCACTCCCGCTACGGGCAAGTGTGCCCGAGATGCCGCCCCGCTGCGCGAGCTGCCGCCGCCGAGGCCACGCCCGCAGCTGATGACGGCACCCCCCCGCCGCGCGGACTGCCCACCTGGAAGAAGGTGTTTTCTCGACGAGCGAGCACAAAACACTACGTGCCGAAGGGGGCGCGGATCCTCTGGGCCCGCTGCTTGGCGCAGGCGGCGGCGCTCGCCGTGTACCAAAACACAGAAGAGGCGTGGCTCCAGTTCGCCATGCTGCCCAAATGCGTCCTCCGCCCACGCACGCGCGGGGGCCGCGGCAGCAGGAGCGCAGCGGAAGCCCTGACCAAAAACCTCTGCCAGCGTTGGTTGGAAGGGGAGCGCGCTTCGCTTTGGGTGGAGACAGCGGACCGGCGAGGCACCGTGAAACCCTCCCCACAGGACCAGAGAGCGCAGCGCTGCTTGGAGCTCGCGGCGGACGCGCAGTACTCCAAAAGCTGCTCGGCACTCACCAGCGAACTTCCAGCGGAGGTCACCGACGCAGCGCTGGAGCAGATGCGCCAGAAGCACCCGCGCAGTCAGCAACCAGTGAACGCCGCCCGCCTCCCTGCTGTCAACGCGGCGGCCGCACCTCAGCTAGACGCCGGTTCGCTCGAGCGCGAGGTGCGGGCCTTCCCTCGGGGCTCCGCTCCAGGCCCCTCTGGCTTGCGCCCACAGCACCTCATGGGCGCGATGCAGACGGCGGCCCACCGCGACAAGGTGCTGCAGCAGCTGCTCGCCCTCGCCAGCCTCCTCGCGAAGGGCCAGGCGCCCAGTGGCGTGGCGGACTACCTTGCTGGCGCCTCGCTGGTGGCCTTGCCCAAGAAGGACGGCGGCCTTCGACCGGTGGCCATGGGGGAAACTGTGCGGCGCCATGTGGCGACGTGCCTCTGCAGCCAGGTAGCCGACGCCGCACGAGACCGCCTGGCCCCTTTGCAGGTGGGCGTTGCCCTCCCAGGCGGCTGCGAGGCGGCGGTTCACGCGTCCAGACAGTGGTTCGCGCGCCATGCAGGCAGCAGGATGAAGGTGTTTGTGAAGCATGACCTGAGCAACGCCTTCAACTCCCTCGACCGCCAAGCCCTTCTGCAAGCTACGCACGAGGAGCTGCCCGCTCTTGCGCCCTGGGCTTCCTGGTGCTACCGGGCACCCTCCCGTCTCTGGCTCGGCCGCCACTCGATCGGCTCGGAATGCGGCGTGCATCAAGGAGACCCCCTGGGGCCGCTGCTCTTCTCCTTGGCGCTGCAACGCGCTGCGGAGAGGCCATCCACCAGCCCGCCCCCGCGGCGGAGGTCGACGACGGCATCCTGGCGGGCGATTGGCGCGCCGCGGCACGCCTTCTCCACCTGCTGGTAGGAGCTGGCGGCCGTGGGACTCCGGCTGAGCACGGGGCCTGGAAAGTGCGAGGTGGTTCCTGCTGGCGGCGGCGACAACGAGGTGGACCTGCAGGCCTTCCCCCCAGGCTTCCGCCAGCGCGCGGACGGCTGCTTCGAACTCTTCGGCGCCCCAGTAAGCAGCGACGCTTTCTGCCGCGAGCGCACCCGGCAGCGAGTCGACAGGGCCGCCGAGCTCCTCGAAGGATTCGGGGAATTCGAGCACGCTCAGGTTGCGCTCCACCTGCTGCGGCAATGCGTTGGTTTCTGCAGGCTCAGCTACTCGGCGCGGATGGTCCCTCCCACCGTGCACGCGGAAGCGCTGGTTGCCCTCGACAGCGCAGTGCGCGCCAGCCTCGAGCAATTGACGAGCAGCGCCCCCGCGGGCGACTCCTGAGCTCGCCCTCGAGCCAGGCGGCCTGGGGCTGCGCTTGGCGGAGCGGCGCGCGCCAGCCGCCTGCCTGGCTTCCCGCGCGGCCAGCTCTGCGCTTTGTCAGCAGCTCTGGGCGGGCTACTCCGACGACGACACAGGCGCCTACGGCGCTCTGGGCGGGGCCGCGACATCCTTCAACGCCCAGCTCACGCAGGCGGACAGGAGATCACTAGCGACCAGCGGGGCCTCTCTGACAAACTGGACAAAGCCGCCAAGGCCGAGCTCTGGGAGCGCGCCGGCCTGGCCACCAGGGCCCACCTCTCGCTGGTGAGCGCGGAGGGCGCCTGCGGCTGGCTACAGGCGCGGCCCTGCGCCGAGGTCGGCGCGGCCTTCCCGCGCGGCTTGATGCAGATCGCCCTGCAGAGGCGCTTGCAGGTGCAGCTGGCGAGCGAGGAGGCCTTTTGCCCGGCCTGCGACGGCGCCATGGACGTCTGCGGGGACCACGCGTTGGTGCGCCCCTGCCGTGGGGACCGAGTCAAGCGGCACAGCGCGCTCCGAGACGAAGCCTTCTTCGCCGCGCAGGCAGCCGGCTTCCCTGGCGCCGAGCCCGAGCGGCCGGGCTTGCTGCAGCCCCGCGAGCGAGGGGAGGGCCCGCCAGGGGCGGAGGCCAACGGCGGCGAGCTTGACGAGAGAGGCCAGCGCCCAGCGGACGTGCACATCCCCCGCTGGCGCAGCGGCGCCTCAGCTGCGCTTGACTTCGCGGCCACCTCTGGGCTGTGGGGCGACCGCCTTGTAGCCTCGGCAGCTCCGCCGGGCGCCGCCGTTTAGCGCAACGAGGAATAGAAGCGCCAGTTCCTCGACGCGGCGCGCAGCTGCAGCGCGTCCGGCGCCGCCTTCACCACCGTGGTGATGGAGGCGCACGGCGGCGCCTGGGGCAAGAAGGCGCGCCGCGTGCTCGCCGTCATGGCGAAGCGCGCGGCTGACGCCGCAGGTGAGGGCCCCGCCCTCGCGGCGGCGGAGCACGCCCAGCGATTCTCGCTACTCCTGCACGAGGAGAACGCGCGGGCCGTGCTCCGCTGGCCGCAGGCCCCGGACAGGGCGCCGGCAGCCCGGCTTGCCGCGGCGACGGCGGCGCGGGCGGCAGACGCCGCGCAGGCCGCCAGCCGGCGATTGCCGCCCCTGCTTTCCGCCTTCCACCCCTGGCCGATGTTGGCCACCCCGCCGCCCTCGCCGCCCTAGCCCACGCCTTGCCGCCAGCGACGCGCCGCCCCCGCCCCGAGCCCCCGCGCTTGGCCGACGACGACGACGACAAGCTTACCGCCTCCGACGACTACCCGCGCCGACGACGACCCCGACCGCCGCCGACGCCGCCCCCCGCTCCCAGCCCCTCCCGCGTCGGCCTGCCTGCGTGCTTGCATGCTTGCTGCTTCCTTCCCCTCGCCTCCTGCATGGTTCTGTCTGCTCGTAGCTCTTTCCATTGTTTCATGGCCTCCTCCTCCTCCTCCTCCTCCTCCTCCTCCTCCTCCTCCTCGCTCCTCCTCGCTCCTCCTCGTTCCCCTCCTCCTCCTCCTCCTCCTCCTCCTCCTCCTCCTCCTCCTCCTCCTCCTCCTCCTCCTCCTCCTCCTCTTCCTTTGGACGTGCCCAGCCGAGGGTGCTGGCTTGGCAGATGTTGGTTTTAATTTTCGCGTCGAACGCTGGAAGCCCCGTCCGACTCGGAGGCCAAGGTCAGGGGCATACCGTGCTCGCTGGTTCTCGCGTGCAGGGGTCGGGCGGTGGCTTTATGCATCCAAGAGGCCGCTGTGAGGCCAGACCTGCCGTCGGAATCCCCCCCTCGCGGAATCTCAGAATTTCTGCGGTGCCGTTTTTTTGGCAACACCGAAGACGTCGCGGAAGGCCGGAGGGCTTCTGAGAGGTCCCGCCGCCTGCTGACAATTCAGGAGCGAAAGAAGGACGTGCACGTACATGAATCCACGCCGGCTTCGAGAGTCCGCCTTGCGCAAATGTTCGCATGACGCGGCCAGTCTCGCGGATCGAGGGGCCGCGTTCATGTACATAGTTGGGCGCGTACGTCCCTCGTGGGCTCCCCCAGACCTCGCTCGCCGCCGAATCCCGCTGGGGGAACGCGGCACGTTGCGCCCGCCTCCTCCTCCTCCTCCTCCTTCTCCTCCTCCCCTTCCTCCTCCTTCTCCTCCTCCTCCTCCTCCTCTTCCTCCTCCTCCTCCTCCTCCTCCTCCTCCTCCTCTTCCTCCCCATCCTCCTCCTCCTCCTCATCCTCCTCATCCTTCTCCTCCTCCTCTTCCTCCTCTTCCTCCTCTCCCCTCCTCCTCCCTCCTCCTCCTCCTTCTCCTCCTCCTCCTCCTCTTTCTCCTCCCTCCTCCTCCTCGCTCCTCCTCCTCCGAATGTTCAGGACGCCCCGCCAAAGTCGGGGTCGGGTCGCAGGCCGCGCCAGGTGAGAGAATCGCGCCTGCCATTAAAGATCAGGGCATGTGCGCGAGGATTCACCACTCTCACGAAATCCAGTACGTTGAAAAATGGTTGTTGCTTGTGTGCACCGAGTGTGGCCTGTACGTGACAGTCGACCCCCGTAATTTAGTAGCTAGGTGTGATGGGAAGACTCCCAAAGGTTCGGAGAACCTTGCGAGGCTCGCCAAAGGCTTGTTCCCGCGCAGGGAGGGTCCCCCGAGGGCAATTCGTGAGACCACCAGGGCCCGAGATTTGGCAGTGTGCTTGTGTGTGTGTGTGAGAGAGAGGGCCGACCTCCATCGGCCGCCTCAGAAAAACCAAGGATCGGGCCCTCCAGGCCAGGCTGCTGAGCCTCGGGAGGCTCAGGAGGGAGCGGGGTTCGCCGCGCGGCTCCCGCTTGGTCAGGCCAGGGCCAGGAGCCCCAGCCCGAGGGGGGCTGGGGATAACTCCAGTGACTAGAAATTGTTCACAGGACAGCGTCCGTAATCAAAGAGTTCAAAGAGTCCTCCTCGTCCTCCTCCTCCTCCTCATCCTCTTCCTCCCCATCCTCCTCCTCCTCCTCCTCCCCTCCTCCTCTCTCCTCCATCCTCCTCCTCCTCCTCTCCTCCTCCTCCTCCTCCTCCTCCTCCTTCCTCCTCCTCCCTCCTCTCCTCCTCTCCCCTCCTCCTCCCTCCTCCTCCTCCTCCTCCTCCTCCTCTTCCTCCTCCTCCTCCTCCTCCTCTTCCTCCCCATCCTCCTCCTCCTCCTCCTCTTCCTCCTCCTCCTCCTCCTCCTCCTCCTCCTCCTCCTCCTCCTCCCCCTCCAGGAGCGCGAGCTGCTGCGCCTGCGCATGCTCGCAAAGGAGCGGCAGCTCGAGCAGCTGCGCCGGCGCACGGCCACGCCAGCGACGTCGGCCGCGCCCGCGCCGTCGGCCGGGGCCCAGCGCGCGGGCGCGCAGGCTTGCCTCGCTCTGGAGATGGTGATCACAAACCCATCAAACGAAAATCTTGACCGTGCGTAAAACACAACGTAAATACACAACGTCAGTGAAACATAATACACAACGTAAATACACAACGTCAGCAGAACATGATACACAGCGTAAATACGCAACTGCACGCATATACACAGCGTAAATACACAGCAGCACGCATATACACAGCGTAAATACACAGCAGCACGCATATACACAGCGTAAATACACAACAGCACGCCTATACACAGCGTAAATACACAGCATCACGCATATACACAGCGTAAATACACAACATCACGCATATACACAGCGTAACTACGCAGAGATACTCCAGGCTGCGCGAATGCAGAACGTTTCGCAGCGTATGTATGTATGTATGTATATATATATATATTCAACACCAGTCACAAACACAACGTACATACACGACACCGCTCACATACATAACGTAAATTCACAACACCGCACGTACACACAGCGTAAATGCACAGCAGCACTACGCCGCGATCTGCGAATGCGAAACGTAGATGCAGAACGTTGCGCACGTTCGCAACGGATAAGCACATTATGCAACACCACGCATACACACAACGTAAATACAACATTTCGCAACCCCACTGGAACGTTTTGGGCTGTCGGAGCAAAGCGGCGCGAAAGTGAGAGCAGAAACGCGTTGCCCGCCCCTTCACTCTCATCCGCAATTGCGGAGTGCTAGGTACGCAGAACCACGCATGCAGACAACGCAGATACATAACGCCGATCACACACACAACGAAAATACACAACACCACGCACATGCACAGCGTAAATACACAGCACAACGCCACGCTGCTCGCATACAATACGTGAATGCGGAACGTTGCGCACGTACAAAATCTACGCAACGCAACGCATACACGGTGTAAATACACAGCGTAAGTACACCGCGTAAATACACAGCACGTATACACAGCACAAATTCACAGCACTACGCAACGCACACTACACCACGCACAGCACGCATACACAGCGTACATACACATCACTACGCAACACACGCGACACCACGCACAGCACGCATATACACGGCGTAAATACACAACGTAAATGCACAGCGTAAATACAACGCACGCGTACACGCTGCGTAAATACACAGCGTGAATACACAGCGTAGATACAGCGCGCATACACAACAGCACGCATATACACAGCGTAAATACACAACATTACTCCTATACACAGCGTAAATACACAGCACGCTTACACACAGCGTAAAATAACAGCACTACGCGACACACACGACACCACGCACAGGACGCAAACACACACAGCGTAAATGCACAACGTAAATACACAACACAAATACACAGCGTGCGTACACATAGCGTAAACGCACAGCGTGATACACAGTGTAAATACACAACGCGCATACACGTGTTTTACGTTCTGTTTTTACGTTGTGTATTACGTCGCGCCGCGTTGTGTATTTGCGTTGTGTATTTGCGTTGTGTTTTCCGCGTGGTTTGCGACAACTCTCCGCTCTGGATGGAAGAGGTTGGAAGACAGGGAGGACCAGAGGGATGACGCTGCTGATGCTGCTGCTGATGATGAGGATGAGGAGGATGGTGATGGTGATGGTGATTCATGGTGATGGCGATGCTGGTGATGCTGATGATGATGCTGATGATGATGATGCTGATGATGATGATGGTGATGGCGATGGTGATGGTGATGATGGTTATTATGACGATGATGACGAGGAGGATGAGGATAAGGATGAGGATGCTCGTGATGGTGATCGGACATGGTGATGCGAATGATGATGATGATACTGACGGTTGTGATGGTGACGATGGTGATGGTGGTGGTGATGGTTATGTTAATGCTAATGATGATGATGATGGTGATGATGATGATGATGATGATGATAGTGATGGTGATGATGGTTATGAGGATGAGGATGAGGATGAGGACGATGATGGTCGTGATCATGATCATGATCATGATGCTGATACTGGTGGTGGTGGTGATGGTGGTGATGAAGATGGTGGAGATGATGAAACTGGTGATAATAATGATGATGGTGTTGGGGATGATGATGGTGATGATGATGGTGATGATGGTGGTGATGGTGATGATGATGGTGATGGTGATGATGATGATGATGATGATATTGATGGTGATGGTGGTGATGATAATGATGATGGTGATGGTGATTGTGGTGGGATTGATGGAGATGGTGATGATGCTGATGACGATTGTGATGGTGATGATGGTGATGATCATCATGATGGCGGTGATGATGGTGATGGTGATGGTGATGATGTGGGTGATGATGTTGATGATTGTGATGATGGTGATGGTAATGGTGATGGCGATGATGATGATGATGATGATGGTGATGATGATGGTTGCGGTGATGATGATGGTGATGATGATGGTGATGTGGGTGATGGTGATGGTGATGATGATGGTGATGGTGATGGCGACGGTGGTGGTATTGATGGTACTCGTGACCGTGATGATGATGATGATGATGATGATGGTGATGATCATGACGATGCGAATGATGATTATGTGATTATGCCGGTGATGATGACTGTGATGGAGATGGTGATGATGGTGGTGATTGTGATGGTGATGGTGATGATGATGGTGATGGTGATGATTGTGATGATGATGATGATGATGATGATGATGATGATGATGATGATGATGATGATGATGATGATGATGATGATGGTGATGACGGTAATTGTGATGGTGCGATTTTAGACGACTGTGCGCGGCGATCAGGCGAGAGCCACACTTTGGAAACGACCCGCCCTAAATCCGTGAGATTCTTGCAAATTGTTTAAACAGGATGTGCGCGGCGCTACGGCGAGAGCCACACTTTGAAAACGACTCGCCCTGATTCTGTGAAGCTTTACAATTCTCAGCATCAGGGCCATGCCTGGTGAGGAAGTCTCAGGCGAACGCACGGCCTGTCCTTCCGTCTGGCCTCATGGTGCGGCAGGGGAGGAGTTATCTATAAGGAAAGGGGTTCGAGGAGGAGGAGGAGGAGGACGAAGAAGTGACGACCGCGCCAGCACAGCAGCTATGAAAGGGCGAGTGCCAAACAACCGAACGGCTTGCACCTACCACACACAGGCGCGCCAGCGTCGTCGCCCTTCTGCCCCCGTCCTCGGCGGACCGGAGCCATTTCGACTCCGTCGATTCGAATCCATCCGAGTTCGAGGATTTCGGTTCGATTCGACTCCGAATTCCGACTTCGGTTTCGGTTCCCTTGCGCAGGCCTCGACCCGGGCCGCTGGGCGTCGATTCTGAGGCTTTCCGATTTGCCTGCCGATGCCCGCCGACCCAGCGCAATTGCGCATCACGAGCGGCGAACGTGTCCGTATCCGCGGATGCGCGGACATGTCCCGCGCGGAGCATCCGCGAACAAAACGCCCCGTAGTCGCAGGGTCCCCCCGTAGTCGCGGGGCCGCAACCCAGGGGCTCGGCCCGCGAGGCCACGGGTATGCATATGATGAGGGAGGAGGAGGAGGAGGAGGAGGAGGAGGAGGAGGAGGAGGAGGAGGAGGAGGAGGAGGAGGAGGAGGAGGAGGAGGAGGAGGAGGAGGAGGAGGAGGAGGAGGAGGAGGAGGAGGAGGAGGAGGAGGAGGA
>CAUYUJ010019909.1:22500-32764 GCA_963575745.1 Prorocentrum cordatum | reverse complement strand
TCATCATCATCATCATCATCATCATCATCATCATCATCATCGTCATCATCATCATCATCATCATCAGCATCATCATCAGCATCAGCATCAACATCGGCATCATCATCATCATCATCATCATCATCATCAACTTCTTCATCCTCTTCATCCTCCTCTTTCTCCTCTTCCTCCTCATCCTCCTCTTCCTCCTCCTCATCCTCCTCCTCATCCTCCTCATCCTCCTCCTCGTCCTCATCCTCCACATCCTCCGCCTCCTCCGCCTCCTCCGCCTCCTCCTCCTCCTCCTCCTCCTCCTCATCATCATCATCATCATCAGCATCATCATCATCATCATCATCATCATCATCATCATCATCAGCAGCAGCATCATCAATCATCATCATCGTCAGCAGGAATCTCATCATCATCACCATCTATCCTCATCCAATCATCAGCATCAGCATCCATCACATCAGCCTCATCATCAACCTTCCATCCTCCTCGTCCGCCTCCTCTTTCTCCTCTTCCTCCTCCTCCTCCTCCTCAGCATCCTCCTCCTCATCCTCATCCTGCTCATCCGCCCCCCCCGCTTCCTCCTCCTCCTCCTCGTCTTATTAGTATTATTCGTCTAAGTAGTAGTTTTATTCTTCTCAGTCGTAGTAGTATTCGTCGTGTTATTATTAGTAGTATCATTCTCATTGTTATTATTAGAACTAGTATTATTATTATTCAAAATATTATTATTCTTATTATTATTAGTACTATTATTAGTATTACTAGTATTTTTATTAGTAGTATTATCATTATTATTAGTATTATTAGTAGTATTACTATTATTAGTATGATTAGTATTATTACTATGATAACTACTATTACTACTATTATTATTAGTATAAGTATTATTATTATTAGTATTACTATTGGTATTATTATTAGTCGTATTAGCATTAATGGTATTAGTATTGTTATTATCATTATTATTGGAATTCGTGTTATTATGCGTATTCTTACTCGTCTTATTATTAGTAGTAGTAGTACGAGTGGTATTAGTAGTATTATTAGTAGTAGTATTATTACTGTTACTATGCTTAGTATTCTTATTAGTTTTTTGTCATTATTGATTTCATTATTAATAATATTATTAGTAGCATTATTAATATTAGTATTATGCATATTATTATTGGAATTAGTATCAGTGTTGTTATTATTATCATTATTAATAGTATTATTAATTACTAGTATTGAACTCTTAATACTACTATTATTACTGATAATATTGTGATTATTATCATTATTATTGTTGCTATTGTTCTTATTAGTAGTATTCGCCTTGCTATTGTTATTATTCGTCGTTGTTTCTTATTCGTATCATGTTGTTTCGTATTATTCTGATGAGTATCATGCGTCGTCTTAACCTTATTATTACTAGCATTCGCATTCGTAGTTTTCGTCTTAGTATTATTCTTATTATTGTGACGATTATTATTGTTATCAGTATTACTCTTCATTTGAATATTGTTAATATGATTCGTACGTTTCTTCTTATTATCATTATTAATAGCACTATTATTATCATGCATATTATTAATAATATTACTAATATTATTACGAATAGTAATAATAGTATTAACAATATAAATATTATTAATATCGCAGTATGGGAAATAATAATATAAATAATATCGTATTATTATGAATAACTTTATTGCGATTAATCGTGTTAGACTTACTCTTTTGCTTCTTATTATTATTATGATTATGATTCGTCTTCTTATTATTATTAGTCCGCTTCCTCCTCCTCCTCCTCCTCCGACTCCTCCGCCTCCTCCGCCTCCTCCTCCTCCTCTTCCTCCTCCTCCTTCTCCTCCTCCTCCTCCTCCTCCTCCTCCCCCTCCGCCTGCGCCTCCGCCTCCGCCTCCTCCTCCTCCTCCTCCTCCTCCTCCTCTCCCTCCTCCTCATCATCATCCATCATCTCTTCCTCCTCCTCCCTTCCTCCCTCCTCCTCCTCCTCCTCCTCCTCCTCCTCCTCCTCCTCCTCCTCCTCCTCCTCCTCCTCCGCCCACCATTCCCTCTCCCCCATTCCTCTTCCCCCTTCCTCTTCCCCCTCTTTCCCCTCCTCCTCCTCCTCCCTAATCATCACCATCATCAGCCCCTCCTCCCCTCCTCCTCGTCTTCCTCCTCCTCCTCCTCCGCCTCTTCCTCTTCCTCCTCCTCCTCCTCCTCCTCCTTGTTCTCCTCCTCCTCTTCCTCATCTTCCTTGTCCTCCTCCTATGTTTCCATCCTTTCCTCTGAACACATGTCAGGAGAATCCATCCGCGAAATCGACAATGCCAAGAAAACTCGAACCATGTATGCCGAGGACACCCGAACACTGCAAGAGCACTGGAAAACCTAGAGCAGCGAAGCTCGAGTCATGAGCTTCGAACCTCGGTCCTCGGGCATCGGCCAACCGAGTTGCCCGTTCGGCGGCGAGAACCCTCATACTCTGTCCACATCCGTCCCTCCTCCTCCTCCTCCTCCGCTCCTCATCCTCCCTCCTCCTCCTCCTCCTCTCCTCTTCCTCCTCCCTCCTCCTCCTCTCCCCCCTCCTCTCCTCCTCCTTCACTCTCCTCTTCTCCCCATCCTCATCCTCCTCCTCCTCCTCTCCTCCCTCCTCCTCCTCATCCTCCTCTTCTCCTCCTCTCCTCCTCCCTCCTCTCCTCCTCCTCCTCTCCTCCCTCCCCTCCTCCTCCCCTCCCCTCCTCCTCCTCCTCATCCTCTCCTCCTCCTCCTCCTCCCCCCCTCCTCCTCCTCCTCCTCCTCCTCCTCCTCCTCCCCCTCCTCCTCCTCCTTCTCCTATTCATCATGTTTCCTTCACCTTCTCCTCCTAGTCCTGCTCCTTTGTCTTCGCCATTTCTCCCCAGTTACGAGTTCCCCTTCACCGCCTCCTACGCCAGCACCACCTCCTCCAACTCCTCTCGCAATATGAGCCCTGCGGGGTGTTCGAGCCAGCGTTCCGCCTGAAAACTATTTACGACTTGGTTTGGGCGCAGACGAGTCTGCCCACCCAAGCATGCAAATCGGTTGAGACATCCTCGCGGCATGGGACCCATGGGGCGCTGGCACTAGCGCCACGCCTGAGACATCCTCGGCATATACTCAAAACGCAAAGGAAGCTGGCTACGATGTTAGCAAACCGCGTGAGATTGCCCCGCAATCTGGGATCCTCGGGGCGCTGAAACCAGCGCCTCGCCCGAGACATCTTGGCGCCTGTTCCCTGTTTACCTCAGCGGTCAAGCTCATGTATGTTTCGCCAACAGATGGACAAGATCCGCCGAGGTTTGCCGCCGATCGAGACCGTCCGCACATGGCATCGGGCCGATGAGACAGGCGATCATTTACACGACCAAGGAACCCTTGCCGTCAGCACTCGGCGAGCCCAGTTGCTCTCTCCACCGTCAGTTTCTCGTTGCGTGGGAAGCGTTTGAGAGCTTCCTGCACCGCCTTCGGTGGACCTCTTTCCAGCAGCCAGCGAGGCGGCGGCCGCGCTGGCAACACGTAGGCCATTCGGGTGGCGCTGGAGAACACGACAGAAAGGTTCAGCCACCATGCGTCGCCATCAGAGACGCGCTGTCCGCGGGGCCCCCGGCGCGCACAGTCGACGGTAACAGCCCCGCGCACCGTCTGCTCCTGCGAGGCCGTCGTCGTCAAGTAGTGGGCGTTCGGCAGCATGAAGCCGTGACGCTTCACACTGCGCACAGTGGACGACGCCTCCCGTGCGAAGGTGATCCCCATCAGAGGCGCGCGGAACAAACCGCGAGCGATCTTCTCGTCGTTGTCAACGCAGTCCATGAAGTCGCCCCACGTGGAGGCCTGCTTGAAGTCGTCAAACCCAAGCCAGATACCAGCTGGAGCACGTTTCGGCCTGAAGATCTCCCCCGGGCGGGTGCTGTCGTAGACCCTCTGATCATCGGGGTGGAAAACGAAGTCGACGATCGTGGCCCGCTGCTCCTGGACGAGGCCGCATGCTTCGTTGAACTTGCCGGCGCAGCGGACACGCATTCCCGCGCGGGCGGGGGGGGCGCCCTAAATCCGACCCGCCCGGTAGGTGTCGGCCACGTTCAGCATCCTGGAGTACGTCGCCTTGTCCTGCGGGGGGATGGCCCCGCTCTCGTCGGCTGCCTGCAGAAAGACAAGAGGCACCTCGAGCACGCGGGCGTCGCGGCGCGCCCTCTCGGTGACCAGAGCGCGAGAGGTTCCCAGTACAGCACATCGCCAGGCCATAGCGCTCGAGGAGGTTATGCTGCGCGTGCCGCGCGTCGAGCTCGGGGTCTGCGTCGGGGTGGCCGTCCTTGGCAAACGTCGCCTCGGACGCCCTCCAGACAGGGTCGGGGGTCCGCTTGCCGCGGCGCATGCAACCCAAGAACTCGATGAGAGGATCGCTGGGCACGAAGCGCCTGGCCCCCAGGAGCTCGACGACGCAGGTGATCCTCTTGAAAACTTTGAGTGCGTTCTGAATTTCCAAGGTGGGTGGCTCCTTGAGCACGCAGTCGCCGTTGGCGCCCTTCGCTGTGGGATCTGTCACCAGGCTGATCTGCGCTGTTGGCGTCAACTGCAGGAAGCCCCCCAGGTGGATGACGATGGGGCACCCGCCAAAGCTGCAGCATTTCTTCGCGCAGCTGCCTTCCGAGACCGCGCGGCGTGTCATGCGCCCGCACACGGCGCGAAAGTCATGCACGTTGTAGTTGGCGGCGGGCGCCACACTCACTTCTTCGACGACACGCGCCCTCACTTCTCCCCGCCGCCCCAGGGCCTTCGCCGCGTCGCCCGGGCGCATCTCCGCGTGGATCCTACACTGCACGCGCATGCCTGCAGCGCCGTGCAGAGCCCTTGCGTTCCACTCGGCCGCAGAGATATCCTTCGAATGCGCGCTGGAGGAGGCAGCCCCCGCGCCCGCTTCGGCCGCCGATGAGTCACCGCTGGCGGCCCGGAGACAGGGGGGCGCCCCTGCCCCCGACTCGGCCCGAGGATGGGCTGCCACCCCCGGACCCCGACACAGAAGGCTACCCCTGCGCCCGGCCGCTGTCTCGTCGTCGTCGTCGGGCCCACGACAGCAACAAGTATTCTGGCGACCAGGTCGGACGAGGCGACCCGCCACTCACTCGCAGGAAAGGCCCCCGCCTCATACTTCCCCAATAAGCTTCGAAGGAAGCCGCGGCCAACTCCTACAACCCTAGGCTTCAGATCGGGGGCGACGAAAGTGAGAGGTTACGAGGATGGCCCAAGCGATCGTGGGCTGACCATCACGGCTTACAGCATGATGGAACCCCGAGTTCCGACATGCGCAGCGAGCTCCCCCGACCACCATTGGCAATGCATCTGGGCAGGGAAATATGCGAGGATATCTCGCGCGAAAACTTCTGGCCACATCAACAGACGCAACATTCAGGATCAAAACTGCAAGGATGCCATATGCAAGAGAGCGGCAATGACGACCCCAAGAAAACCGCGATGGGTAAGAAGCAATCCCGAATAACACCGACATGCCGGGCAGAGCCAGACGACGCGATGCGAGCACCCGGTCGCGCGCGGAAGACGGGTCCACGAGGCCGGCGAAGCGGCGCCGCGTGAAACAGTCCACAGCGCACCGAACCCCGAGACATGCTCCACAATGCGAGGGCGACGGGTCCACGGGGCAGGCGCGCCCGCTTCACGGGAAACAGTCGCCCACGCAGGCGCGCTCGGATACAAGTGCGGACGCCGCATCTCCGCGGAGCGTCATCGCGCCCCGCGAAGGCGAAGCGTCCGACGGAAAACGACTTCACACACACACACACACACACACACACACACACACACACACACACACACACACACACACACACACGCACACACACACACCAGACAAGCGCGAGCGAGGGCTCCACGGAGCAAGTGAACTCACGTCGCGTGGAGCCGTCGCCCGCACCCACGCCGTCACGAAGACAGGAAGGGGAGGCAACGTCCCCGCGGAGCAAGGAAGTCGCGTCGCGCGAAGGAGCAGCCCCCGCCAAACACATGCAAGCCATTGCTCGCGAAACCTAACCATTCCAAGGGGCGCGTCGGATGAATTTTGAGGCGGACCCAGCCGTGGCGAAGGGGGATCCGGGGGACACCGACTGGGCACCCAAACAAGCAAAACGCCTGAAACATCCCCCCAATCTGGGCGCGAACTGGCCCGTGTGATACCCCCTGGCGGCCCCCCTCGGAAGCGCTGAAACCAGCGCCTCGCCCGAGACATCATCGGAAACGGCTCCGAAAGAGCAGGATGTTGAGCATCCAAACAGGCAAATAGCCTGAGACATCCCCCAATCCGGGCGCGAACGGGCCCGCGACGCACCCCCTAGGAAGCGCTGAAACCAGCGTCTCGCCTGAGACATCCCCGGAAACTCCCCCGAAAGAAGATGTTGACCACCCAAACACAAGCAAGCCGCCTGAGACACCCCCCGATACGGGCGCGAACGGGCCCGCGACGCACCCCCTGGCGCCCCCCCCCCTGGAAGCGCTGAAACCAGCGCCTCGCCCGGGACATCCTCGGAAACTGCTCCGAAAGAAAAGGATGTTGAGCAACCAAACAAGTAAACCACCTGAGACGCCCCCCCAATGTGGGCGCGAACGGGCCCGCGATATACCCTTGCGGCGCCCCCCATTGGAAGCGCTGAAACCAGCGCCTCGCCCGAAGCATCCTCGGAAACTGCCCCGAAGGAGAAGTGCGCTGATCACCCAAACAGGCAAACCGCCCGAGACCCCCCAATCCGGGCACGAACGGGCCCGCGATATACCCCCTGGCGCCCCCCCTTGGAAGTGCTGAAACCAGCGCCTCGCCTGAGACACCCCCACGACACGCGCGTGAGCCTGAGCGCGGAAGCGCAAGGATCGTGAATGAGTCTGCATCTGAGTGCTCCGAGCATGAGAAACCTGAGTGTCAGGAATCTAAGAGCGAGTGCAGCTGAGCATGGGTCAATCTGAATCTGAATGAGTCTACACGTGCGTGAGTCCGAGAATCATGACCTGAAGGAAGGAGGAGGTCCTTCGTCCCCCGCGCGGTCAATGAATAGCAAGAACCCCATCGTTTGGACATGGGGGACAAAAAAGGACCGAGGGAGGCCGAAAGAAGGATTCGTCGAGAACACAATCGGGAATGCGTCGCTGGCAGCGGCGCAGATCCACGGCCCAGGCAAGGACAGAGGAGCATCCCCATCTCTATCACCCCTAGCACATAGCCCTCACGAGCTCTCACACACACCCGGCGATGGCAGAGGCTCCGCGCAAGCCAAAGGACGCCCACAGTGGCCAGCCGCTCTGCGGTTGGTCGAAGCGTGCTTCACGCAAGGATGTGGTGGGCGCCTCTTCCGCGATGCCATCAACCGAGGCAAGCTGGCAAATCCTGAGCATGCCTATCGCCACTCGACACTGACGAAGCGCGGAGCCAGCGCGGGAAGAGGACGAGGAGGAGATGAAGGAGGAGGAGGAGGAGAAGAGGGGAGGAGAGAGAAGGGCAGGCGCGCTGCCCCAGGTGGCCTAAGCAGCCGAGCGTAGAATTACAAGTATACACCCACATAGCAGCAGGCCAGGAGGGAAAGGAGAGAGAGAGAGACAGAAAGAAAGAGAGAAAAAGAAAGAAAGAAAGAAACATATGAAAATATATAGAAAGAGGGGAAAAGAGAGAGAGAGAGAGAGAGAAGAAAAATAAGAGACAGAAAGGAAGAAACTTAGCGAAAGAGAGGCAGGGAGACAGCAGAGAGAGGAAGAGAGAGAGAGAGAGAGATCTATATACATATATATATATATATATATATATTAGGAGAAAAAAGAGATAATAACAAAAAAAAAAAAAAAAAAAAAAAATGGAGAAAGAGCGACGAAAATCTGCTCCGATCAGGGGCGCGCACCGTGGTGGAACATGCACTACCATCGAACACGCCGCTACGGCGGAAGCGGAGAAGGAGGGGAGACAAACAAGACCTGGAAGGGATGGGCAGTCATTTACGCCAGATTATAACGCGAGGCTCGAAATCGAGTGGATTGATAGCTCAGAAGGAAATCAACTGCCCACACAAAGAAATGCGTTCAGCTCGGCAATGGCAAGATCCTCTACAGCAAAGAAAAACGAAAAACCGAGGCCAAGCAGCAAAGCTGACCCGCAACCTTCGCCTATCCTGCGAGGCCACTGCGCCAGTCACCGACCACGAGCCCGGTCGCCACGAAGCCGCTAGAGACCGCAGTAAACACTACACTTATGCAGAAAATGCTTTGGGGAAAAGTCAAGCGGCAACAGGAAGCAGGACGAGGAGAAGACTAGTACACGGGAAGCTTCAGCGCAGGGCTGGTCGCAGGCCAGGAAGCTCTCAGATCTCTCTTGAAGGCCAGGCGAGGAAGGGGCCCAGCACGAGGGAGACGTGCCGGTCGCCGTTTGCGGCGGGCCCTGACCAGCAGTTTGCGATAGCAACGAAGGTCGCGGAGCGGTCGGTGGCCCCTTGAAAGTGGGCGGCAGTGGCATCAGTAGCGCAGGAGCACAAGGGCTAAATCACCATGGGTTGTCGACAAAAACTTGAAGATCAGAGAGCTCGGACTGAGTGCGTCGCTTCCTTTGGAAAAGAAATTAAACCTGCGACTGCAACCCACGCGGGCGTCGCCCCGCGACTGGGCGCCACTCGGCGACACGCGAGTCAAATAAAGCAAGACTGCAAGCACCCGTGGAGCGAGCACTGCAATGGATGCACCACCGCGGCCGGTGGGACAATCTCCCGCCCTGTGCGTGGGCACTCGGCGTTCGTGGCCGCAGTGAGACTGGGGCTTATGGGAGCGGCGGCGACACGGAAATCGCCGGCGCACCAATATTCGCGCCATTCTCGAAGGCGCGCGCCCCAACATGCTGGAGTGGACAAGTCGTGCTACTCAGGGCCGACGCGGTAGCTGACCTACACATCCAGAATGTAGGTTTCATAGAATTTAGCGGCCACCCATCGCTGCGAAGCCCCACGACGAGTTGCCGGCACCTGGCGCGACGCACAGGGCAGACGCGCTTGTCCCCCGCGTCCTGCAGCTACTGAATCTCGCAATCTTTACGCCATCAACCGCCGCGCAGCTCAACGTCGCACCGCTGGAACCCCACGCGCTGCCCGAGGCCGGATCCCCGCGCTGCACTGCGCGCCCCGGCTCCTCGGCGCGACGCCAGGGGCCACGGGGGCGAAGACCACGTGCTCGAGCCACGCCTGGAGCGCTACGGCCTCGGTCCACTGGCTCGAGGGGCAGTCTGCGAACACGTGGCTCTGGTCCAGGAAGCGATGAGCTCGTCCGCCCAGACCCTCGGCTGCCCCCGCGCGCCGACTGAGGCCTGGCGCGGCCCTTCTCGGAGGACTCGAGCAGAGCGTTGCGCCGGCCCTTGAGCAGCGCGCCTAAGGGCTCGCCTGCTCGGAGGCGCTCCGTCTCTCCATCGCCCCGCTCGCAGGTGACGTCGCGCCGCCAGGTGCCTTCCTCGAGGTCCACATCGCTCACGCGGCAGCGTTAGGCGCAGGGGGCGAGGAGCACGACGCGCTTCTCGGAGGACTTGAGCCCCCTTCTCGGGGCGAACCAGTCCTCGACGGCGGAGACGCTGATGTGGGGGGGCCCGCGCTTGCCCCCTGCGCTCGAGCAGGCCCTGTCCGCTTGCCCCCTCTGGTCCGGGTGCCCCGCCAAGAACTTCGCCCTCTAGGCCTCGAAGCCTGTCGTGCCCCCCTGGCACTGCGCACCGCGGTGCTTGCGGCGGAAATTATGGATGCACGTTTTGGCGCGTGCGCCGTAGATCTCGCTCTCGTGGACGCGCGCCACCTCCTCGCCCGGAGCTTGGCCAGCGCGCGGCGGCGTCGACGAAGACCGCGCTCGCGTCGGCCCTCTGCTCGACGAAAGTCTCGGGACCCCTGGCGAAGTGGCCGAGGTCCTCGAGGCCGCCCCCTGCCACCAGGCGCGTGAACCTCTCGGCCGCATCCCAGGTTGGCTCGGCCATCTTCTCGCAGAGCATCTTGTTCCTCTAGTCTGAAAGGCGCCGGCCCTTGCGCCCGCTCGCGCGCAGCCTGTGCACCACGAACTCGCCCAAGATCATCTGGTCCTTATTGCACTGCTGGTTGATCTGGAAGGTCTTCAGGCGCTTGGCACCCCCCCCGTGGACCTCGGCGTTGTAGCTCTTGTGCCCAGCCTTTCTCGAGTGAAGCTGCTTGTCCTGCTCGAAATCCAGCTCGTAGCGCACCCGCGTCGCGATGGTCTTCCCCCTGGCCCCGCAGCCGCGCTC
>CAUYUJ010019909.1:0-20000 GCA_963575745.1 Prorocentrum cordatum | reverse complement strand
TTTTATTGATAGAACCACATGCTTTTCAACGGTCCCAATCGCACTTGCGCAGGAGCCCATGGCGGCCAACCCCCCGCCATGGAAAAAAAAACTGGATCAAGAAGTTCGGGGCGGGGGCCAGGGAGGAGACCCAAGTCGGCCCCATCAGCCTCGAGCCGCTTTGCCGCGAGGTCCTTGTAGAAGCTCGAAGCAAGGGCAGCGCCCCGTCAGGGCGAGGCCCCGACCTTCTCGCGGGAGCACGGGATCTCCGCGGGCGGGCTCGCGAGACCCCAGAGGACCGACAAACTCAACTGTTTGGTCGGCGCCCTGAACGTGTCTCGCCCCGTCGAGACCTCGCTGCAAGACTGCTCTTGCCCGAGGCTCGACGGCTTGATCCAACGTGGCCCCAGATCATTGTTGGCTTATTGTCGTTATGAGGTTCTTGCCATTAGCTCGCTGTTGTTGGCGTCTTGTTGCAAGCATTTCGTTACCGATGCCGTTTGTGCTTCTCGTTGGTGTTCGTGGCTTTTTGGTGTTAGCATAATTAGAGATCCTGCAATGGCTTGTGATTATTGGAGTGGGAGCATTGCTGCTGCTGGCGCATCTGGCTTCCTATTGCTAGCTTCGTGCAAGCTTATTATTGCCAGCTTCCCGTTACTAGTTTATTGTTACTTTCTTGTCGCCAGCTTCTCGTTGTTAGCTTCTTGTTGGTGTTGTAAGCTTAAAATCATGTTTATATTGTTGTCGCTGGTGTTGTTGATGTAGTCGTTGTTGTTGTTGCTTGCTGTTGTGGCGCTTGCAGGTACTGTTTTGTTGTGCTTGTTGCTGGTGTCGATACTCACTCTTGTTTTGCGTGTCGCTGGCATGATGTGCGTTGCTGTTGTTGGCGGCGTTGCTGTCGTTGCTGCTGTTGTTGTTATTGCCGTTGCTGTTTTTGCTTGCTGTTGTCTTTGCTGGCGCTGTTCTGGATTTGCCCGCTGCGCCGCGGTCTGGGCGCTCGGTCACAGCTCCCAGCGGCGCGACAGCCGCGGGGAAGACGCCCTCGCCATGGCCTCGGCGTCGTCGTCAGGAACGATGGCCAGCGACCCCTGACTCGCCGGCGCAAGGTCGCCGTCGACCTCCGCGAGCTGGAACTGGGCGACTTGGAGCATGGACTCCACGACGTCGAGCTAGCCGTCTGCGGGCCAGCTGTTCTCGACCTGCTTCTCCTCGGGGGAACTGTTCACAAACTGCTCGGCAGGCGGCTTGCCTGAGCTCACTGTCCTCGGCCCTGTCCTCGCGCTCGCTGTCCTTGACCTCGCTCTCCTTGAGCTCGCTGCTTTTGTCCTGAATCTACTTGTCTTGGTGCTGGGTGCCCTCGGGCTGCTTCCCGACGAGCCGGCTATCCTGGGCGGCCTGGCTGTGCTCGACGGCCCGGCCGTCCTCGACGGCCTGGCTGTCGTCGACGGCCTGGCTGTCCAGGGACTCGGCCTGGACCTGGGCCCGGGCGCCCCCGCGTTCGTCTTCGCGGCTGCTGACTCGGTCCTCCCGCTTTCTCTCGCTCCTTGTCGATCTTGATCTCGAGAGGAAGCGCCTCGCCACGACCACTGGCTAGGCCATCTGCGCCTAGCTGGAGACTCCGGTCGGCCCGGGGCACGATAGCCACTTGAGCCCACATGGTTACGCATAGTCGTTGTTGCTGTTGTTGCTTGCGGGTGCTGCTGGCGTTTCTTTTGCTATTGCTGCGGCTGCTTTCCGCCGTCGTTTTGTGATGTGTGTCGTTGTTGCTGTTGATATTACTGTTGCGGTTGCTGGTGTTTTGTTGTCGTTGATGTTGTTGTTGTTGCTATGATTGTTGGTGCTGTTGTGGTTGTTGGTGGTGGTGTTTATGCTGTCGATGGTGGTGGTGTTGGCGTGGCTGCTGTTGTCGCTGGTGGTGTAGTTGTTGTTGATGTTGTTGTAGGTGGTGTTGTTGGTGGTGGTGTCGTCGCTGTGGTTATTGTTGTTGGTATTGTTGTTATTGTGTTGTCGTTGTTGTTGATGTTGTTGGTGGTGTTTGTGTTGTTGATTGTTGTTGCTGTCATGGTTGTTGTTGTCGTTGTTGTCGTTGTTGTCGTTGTTGGTGCTGTTGCTGGTGTCGTTGTTGTTGGTGTTAGGTGCTGTTGATGCTGTTGCCGTTGCTGCTGATGCTGGTGTTTTTGTGGTTGTTGGCGGTGGTGGTGCTGCTGCTGTTGTCGGCGTTGTGGTCGTAGCAGTTGTTGGTGATGGTGTTGGTGTTGGCGTTGTTATTGATGTTGGCGTTGCCGTTTTTGTTGGTGTTGTTAAAGTGAGTGTTGTTGGTGTTGGTGTTGGTGCTGGTGGTGTTCGTGTTTTTGCTGATGTGCTGTTGTCGGTGGTGCTGGTGTTGGTGTTGCTGATGGTGGTGGTGTTGTTGGTGATGGTGCTTTCCTTGATGTAGTCGTTGGTGTTGTTGTTGTTGTTGTTCTTGGTGGTGGTGTTGTTGTCGATGATGTTGGCGGTTTTTACGTTGAGTTTGCGATTAGTGTTCTTACGGCTTTTGTGGTTGCTGTTGCTGCGCATGGTCCTGTTGATCTTGTTGCTGAAACTATAGTGTTGTTGGTGGTTTTGGGGTTGTTATTGCTGCTGCTGGTAATGGTGGTGTTGTAGCTGTTGTTGTGTGTGTGTTTGTGTTGTTGATATTGTTTGTGTTGTTGCTGTTGCTGTTGTCGTAACACGTGATGCTGCAGGTGTCGGTAATGGTGTTGGCGTTGGTGTTGGTGTTGGTCCTGGTGTTGTTGTGATGGTTGTTGCTGTTGTTGCTGTTGATGCTGTTGGTGTTGGTGTTGGTGTTGGTGTTGATGTTGGTGTTGGTGTTGGTGTTGATGTTGGTCTTGCGGTTGCTGTTGCTATTGTTATGGCTGTTTGTGTTGCTGCTGGTGGTGTTGTTGTTGCTCTTGGTGGTTGCTGCTGTTGTTGCTTTTGTTGTAACTGGTGTTGCTGTTGCTGTTGTTGCTGGCTGTTTGCGTGCTGGTTGCGTGTGCTGTTGCTTGTTGTTGTTGTGCTTAATGCTGGTGTTGTTGGTATTGTTGTTGCTGGTGTTGTTGCTGTTGCTGTTGTTGCTTGCTGTTCCTGTTGCCGTCGCCGTTAACATCGCCGAGTCGCCGGCTCGACGTTGCCGTCGCCGTTGCCGTCGCCAACTCGAAGTCGCCGACTCGGCTTGTCCGTCGCCGACTCGCTGTCTACTACGCGCTGCTCCACATAGATTGTACCACATAGGCAGCACCACATAGATGGCACAACATACACTGAACCGCATCGGGCCTCGACAACACTCTGGCCTCCCTGCTTGGGCCCAACGACGGCGACGACGACGGTCGACGATCGCCGAAGCTCGATCCTCAATACTTGGATCGAAGACGAAAGATCCGCGAGTCCAGGACCGAAGATCCTCGGATCTAGGATCCAAGGCGCTCGAAGATGTGCAGATTCAAGATCGAGGACCCACTATCCGAGGACCGAGGATCGAGCCTCGATGAGGGCGGCCTGGGCCCGACGACGGCGACGAGGACGATCGCAATCGCCGAGGTTCGATCCTCGATCCTCGAATCGAGGACCCAAGATCCCCGAGTCCAAGATCGATGGTCGTCTGCCCTACGATCCAAGGTGTCCGAAAATGCTCGGATCCAAGATGGAGGATCTTCGACCCGAGAATCGAAGATCGAGCCTCGCTGAAGGCGGCACCGGCCCGACGACGGCGACGATGACCTTGGATATAAATATATAGTATAACATAAATACGTTTGTTAGCGTGTTTAGGCTTGTTGTTTCGTGCGCGTTCTGGTTCGTCGCTGTGGCACAGCGATATGGTGCGCTTGTTTGCGTCATCGTCAAAGGCTCCTCCTTGTCTTCTCTGCCAGCCTCGCCCCCGCGTTTCCCACCCTGCCACCGTTCGTCCTCCCTGCCCCCCCATTCCTCTCCCAGGTCGATGCACCTGCCTGGATCCATGAGCTGCGCAGACGGGGGGGAGGGCCGAAAACCAGCTCTGGCGCGGAGACCCTCTTAAAAACTGGCAGCAGGGGGGGCGGGCTTCCGCGACGAGTCGCCAGCAACGGCCACAAAGAAGCAAACTTGTCTAAAGAAAACGGTAGGGATACGCAATGAGAGAGAAGCACGCAATCCACTCTGAACATGAAAACGCAAAAGCATCATGTGCTTAACTTTTCCCTGCTTCTTTTACACCTGGAAACGCTCAGAGCATGATTGCCAAGACGCTGAGCTGAAAACGCTTCTGAAACAACAGAAAAAATACCCTGAACACGCGTCAAATGAACCAAGATGATGACAATCGACGATCGACCAGAATCGATCCTCGATCCCCAGATCAAGGGACAAGGTCCTCGACTCCAACTTCGATGATCCTCGATCAGATTTAGGATCCAAGGTGCTCGAGACCACTCGGGCCCAAAATCGAGGATCTTCGATCCGAGGATCGAGGGTCGAGCGCCTTAGATGGAGCGAGAGATGTCGTTCACTCGACGAGTGGGGGGGTAGCCTGAAACGCACCCAACGCACCCCTCTTAGGGCCTGCCTCTCGACAAAACGGCGGCTCGAGGGCGGGTGGTCCGGGGCGCTCGCGCGCCAGGCGCTCGCCTCGTCATGCAGGCGTGCTCCGCGGTCAACCCCTCGGCCCCTCCCTTCGCCTCGCCCTCGCTCTTCTGAGCTGCACGCCTGGCGAGCAGCTGGGCATACTGCGCGTGAACCTCGGTGACTGCTGGGACGTGAATATTGGCGTAGGCCTCGGGGAGTATCTGCTCGCACGCAGTGCACTTCTAGCTCTCTCCCTCGTCAAACTTGAGGCGCTTGTTCATTTAATCCCCCTGGCCGAGCTCGCATGACATGTCGGAGGTCCGCTGGGCGTGCCCACGCCACTTGGCGAAACACTCGGTTGTCGCCAGGGCCTCGTCCGAGCTCGACACCGTGCTGCCCGGGATCCGAAGCTGGAGCCGCACGTCCTCAGCTGCAGAGCCGCGGGCAGGCGGCGGCACAGGCCCAAGACGAGCCCAGGCGGCCATGCCAACAGGGCGGCGGCCTGCGCGGGCCCCAGCAGCCGGATCCGCACCCGGGGAGGCCCCTTGGGAATGGGGGCGCGCACCAGTAGTGGCGGACGCCGCACACTGCCTGAGGCCACCAGGGACCAGAAGAGCGCGCAGCGCAGGAGAGGCTGGCGCTGGGTGCCTGCACAGGTGGACTGGTGCTGACGGCGAGGAAAATTACTCCGACGGAAGAACCCCACATAAGAATCCTATGGGCGAATCTGGAAAAAGCCATCACCGTCGTCCTCGTGGTTGGTGAGGCGTCCTGGCTGTCTCTTCTGCGTATATTTCCTCTCGCCTTGGCGCGGGCCCCCCTTCCACTCCTTACGTTGTCCCCATCCTCGCCCCCCTGTTTGTTCCGCGCCCCGCCACCTCCTCCCCTTCCTGTTGCATGAGCGCGCATGTCGATGTTCCTCGGCGCCGTCGCCGCCACGGCCAGCACAGGCGCGTTCTCTACAGGTCACGTCGCGCAGCCGTTGGGACAACCCCGCGGGCCAGGCTGTCGGGACAACCCCGCGAGCCGTTGGCGCGCAAGACCAAGCCGTTGGGACAACCCCGCGGGCTTCGAGCGAGGCGCAGCCGCGCTCAGGCGGAAGGCAGCACGAAGCCCAGCTCTGCCGCGAGCTGCTTCGCCTCCGCCCTGGACAAAACCGTTCTCTTGTCGAACTCCAGGAGCGCCTTCCGCAGGGACGCCGGCGGCCCGCACTCCAGGAACTCTCGCGGCGGCGGCCGCAGGATCAGCATGTTCCGCATGCACGTGGCGCGGGAGAACATGACGTAGAGGTGCAGCCACCACTGCTCGTCCGACATGCCCGTGCGGCCAGCGTCCTCGTCTCTCGCGCAGTCGATGGTGACGCCCTTGCGCAGCGTCTGGCCCTGCGACAGCGTGGAGGTCAGGTAGGACGCGTGCGTCAGGGTGAACCCCGAGCGGCGCACGCTGTGCGCCCCCGAGCTCTGCCATGTGAACTCCCTTTCGCTGGGCCTGAACATCAGCAAGCTCCGCGCCCGCGCCTCGGCCTGGCCGTCGTCGTCGGCGCCTTCGGCGCCCTGTCGCAGCACCTCGGCGACCTGAGGAGCCCAAAAACTTCCTTGTTGCATCCAAAGTGTGGCCTGGGAACTGCGTTCTGGCAGCGCGAGAACCCAACATTGACGACAGTTACAGGTTTTGGATGACCTGCTCGGATTACCAACATGATCTGCGGGCCCCATAGGGAGGGGGCTCCCGCCTGAGACTTCCTCGCAGTTCACTCACAGACGAGGCTCCCGCCTGAGACTTCCTCCATATTCAGGCTTGAGGAGCCCAAAAGTGACGACAGTTACAGGGTTCCGATGACCCGCTCGGATTACCAACATGATCTGCGGGCCCCATAGGGAGGGGGCTCCCGCCTGAGACTTCTTCACAATTCACTCAAAGACGAGGCTCCCGCCAGAGACTTCCTCCAAATTCAGGCTTGACGAGCCCAAAAGTGACGACAGTTACAGGGTTCCGATGACCCGCTCGGATTACCAACATGATCTGCGGGCCCCATAGGGAGGGGGCTCCCGCCTGAGACTTCCTCGCAGTTCACTCACAGACGAGGCTCCCGCCTGAGACTTCCTCCATATTCAGGCTTGAGGAGCCCAAAAGTGACGACAGTTACAGGGTTCCGATGACCCGCTCGGATTACCAACATGATCTGCGGGCCCCATAGGGAGGGGGCTCCCGCCTGAGACTTCTTCACAATTCACTCAAAGACGAGGCTCCCGCCAGAGACTTCCTCCAAATTCAGGCTTGACGAGCCCAAAAGTGACGACAGTTACAGGGTTCCGATGACCCGCTCGGATTACCAACATGATCTGCGGGCCCCATAGGGAGGGGGCTCCCGCTTGAGCCTTCCTCAGAATTCACTCACAGACGAGGCTCCCGCCTGAGACTTCCTCCATATTCAGGCTTGAGGAGCCAAAAGTGACGACAGTTACAGGGTTCCGATGACCCGCTCGGATTACCAACATAATCTGCGGGCCCCATAGGGAGGGAGCTCCCGCCTGAGACTTCCTCCCAATTCACTCACAGACGAGGCTCCCGCCTGAGACTTCCTCCATTTTCAGGCCTGGGGAGCCCAAAAGTGACGACAGTTACAGGGTTCCGATGACCCGCTCGGATTACTAGCCGGCCGCTCTGCGGTTGATCGGGAGTTTCTGTATATAGAAGAAGGTGCGTGCGCTTGTTGGCGAGGGTGAGGATGAGGTTCCTCCTCCTCCTCCTCCTCCTCCTCCTCCTCCTCCTCCTCCATCCTTCTCTTGCCTCCGTCTGTCCTCCTCCACCCCGCAGCTCCATCATCTTCTCCTCCTCCTCCTCCTCCTCCTCCTCCTCCTCCTCCTCCTCCTCCTCCTCCTCCTCCTCATTCCTCCTCTGGGCACCTCCCCCGGGGCGCGGATCCACCGGATCTGTCCGGATCTGTCCGGAAACGGTGCCGGAGGCCGCTCTGGGCTCCTCTGGGCACCTCCCCCGGGGCCATGTCCGAGGGCGCCGGTTTGGGATTCGTCCCCGGATCCAGGCGAACGTCGTCGGGATCCACGGATCCCGGATCTGTCCGGAAACGGTGCCGGAGGCCGCTCTGGGCTCCTCTGGGCACCTCCCCCGGGGCCGGTTTTGTGAGGATGTCTCAGCGAGGGCGCCGGTTTGGGATTCGTCCCCGGATCCAGCGGATCCGTCCGGATCCGTCCGGAAACGGTGCCGGAGGCCGCTCTGGGCTCCTCTGGGCACCTCCCCCGGGGCCGGTTTTGCGGGGATGTCTCAGGCGAGGGCGCCGGTTTGGGATTCGTCCCCGGATCCAGCGGATCCGTCCGGATCCGTCCGGAAACGGTGCCGGAGGCCGCTCTGGGCTTCTCTGGGCACCTCCCCCGGGGCCGGTTTTGCGGGGATGTCTCAGGCGAGGGCGCCGGTTTGGGATTCGTCCCCGGATCCAGCGGATCCGTCCGGATCCGTCCGGAAACGGTGCCAGAGGCCGCTCTGGACTCGTGCTCTTCGCGCCGGGGGCCGGGGGTGAGGATGACGTGAGTTCCACAGAAACTCCCTCAAACCAACATGATCTGCGGGCCCCATAGGGAGGGGGCTCCCGCCTGAGACTTCCTCACACTTTACTCAACGATGATGAGGATGAGGATGATGAGTGGTGGTGAAGATGAGTGGTGAAGAGGATGATGATTGATTGTGGGTGGTGGTGGCGATGATGATGTTTGAATGAGGATGATGCCGATACCGATGATGACGATGATGTTCGTGAGCGTGTGAGAGAGTGCGAGCGATGATGATGTGTGTGTGAATGAGTGCGAGGAGAAGAGGGGGTGAGTGAGATCTCTCTCCTGCGCGGGGGTGTGCAGAGAAAACAAGAACCCCACTTTGGACGTGGGGAACAAGGCCGTACTAAAAAATAAAATACCCCCGACGACGTCGGCCACGCCAGACGCGCCCTCGCCGAGGATATTCCTGACGGGCTCGACGCTCTTGTTGCGCGGCCACACCAGCTCGTGGAGGCACTGGAGCGGCGCGGAGATCTCGGAGGGCCCTGCCAAGGCGCTCGAAAAGCCGAACCTGAAACAGGCGACCTTGTCATTTCATTGCGTATCCTTTCAAATCGCTCGCGGCGGCCGCCGGTCCAGCACCTGCGCCCGCGCCCGCTTGCGCGTCGCGCCGCGCCGTCGGCCCCTGCGGCCTTCCACTCAGCCAACACCTGGACGCTGCGGGCGGTGGAGCGGGCCGCTCGGTGGCCCCGGTTTGGAATAGGTCTTCCACTCCCCCTGGCGGGCCCCCCGAGGAAGGCAAGGGGCAAGGGTCAACCAGGACCGCCCCGGAGAGCCCCAGCTTGCACCAGGCGCAGCAGGCACCACAAAGCGAAACCAAGCAGGAACAAGAGTGCGGGAGGCATCCCCACCCGTTGCGCCCCGCACCCTCCCCAGGATACCCGGGACCAATGCCCGGACAGGGCGAGCGTACACACCACAGGCCCGGCACTCAGCCGACAGGTGAGACGGAAGCACACATACCGCCGAGGGGAACCCCCCCCCCTTGCCTCCCCCTCCCCCCCCCCCCCTCCTTGCGCCGATGCGTCGTATTTTGTTGCCCTTTCGCTTTGCGGTCCCCTCCGCCTTCGCCACGGCCCGTGGTTCTCGGTGTCCCGGGTGGGCCCCTGGTTTGGCCTGTGGGCTTTGCTGGCCCCGTCGCCTGGCCTCCGGTTTGGCACTGCCTGCTTGGTGCCGCCAGGCAGCCGCCGACGTCGGGGTGCCGTTCCGGGTTGGCGGGTTTTGTCTGCTGCCTGGCGCCTCCCCAGGGGGGGTCGGTGGATCGTCGCACGTGGCTGACTACCAGTAAGGCGCACCCTGGGGGCAACGGATGTCGCGGCAACCTGCCCCCTGGAATCACCAATTTCCTCGCCCCCCCCATCAGCCAAGTTTGCACTGAGACATGTCTCAGCTGCCCCCGCTTCCTGTCCCTTAATGAATACATGCGCCCGTCATGCTTTTGTCCTGACATGCGAGGAGCGTTGGACATATGCATGATACTTCACACGGCCACGCCGTATCCTATCATTTCGTGAGGATATCTCCTTACGGGTCGCATCTCGCAACCCCCTCTAACCCGCCGCCCTCGGCCCTCCCTGAACTGATATCTCGCAACTTTGGACAAAGGTGCACGAACCCCCCGTCGACAGCATGGGGCCCAAGGACTGCCCCGCCGAGGATGCCCAGGCGCGCGCGTTTCCGCTCCGCGCGCCAGCGCCGCGGACGGGAGCGCCGAAGCTCCAGCCGCAGCGGCGGCAGCAGCAGCTCCAGCGATCGCAGCCGCAGCCACGGCGGCGGCGGCGACGGACGAGCGACTGGCGGAGGCCGCGGCAGGACCGGCGCCAATGCCACAGCAGAAGCCGTCGAGTGGGGGCGGTAGCAAGACCAGCACTGCCAACGCCGCCCATGGCAGGCGCGGCTGCGGCAGCCAACCCTGACAACGCTTGCACGCCAACTTCGCCGGCGGGCACGCCCCCGTCGCCGCCGGCCATAGCGGCGGCGAGCCTGCCGTCGCCAGTCGCTTCCTGCAGGCAGCCGGTCACGCCGGAGCACAACCACCTGGACCCACCCTTCCAAATGCAGCCGCCTCCGAATTGGGTACCCAAGCCAGAGGGACCCACCGCGGAAGGGGGCAGACAGCCAAGCAGGCCTTTCCAGCCGCCACCGCGCTGGGAAATACGGGCGACTTCCCCCGAGAACTGGATCTCTGCAGCGGCGCCCGGCGCGCCTTTGCCACCGCGCCCATGGCGGGTGTCCACGGGGGTAGCTTGGCAGAGACCCGTGCGAACGGACTTCCCCAGGGACAGGCGGCGCCGTGGCCGCCCGCCAGCGTCGCGCCGGCGCCCTGGCCCCTGTGCCACCTCGGCTGCCGACCAAGAAGGAGGAGCCGACGGTGTCGGGGCTGCCTTGACCCCCCCAATGCCGCCAGTGCCGTCCCAGCTCGATCCCACAGCAGCACAGGCACGGCGTTGCCCAGACTGCTGTGCTGCCGCCCCCGCCGCCACTGCCAGTTGGTCCCCGATGGCCGCCAAGTCGGGGACGCCCATCATGCGCGGGGTCCCGCCCCCCCCCCCTGGCGCCGCCGAAGACCGAATGCAAGAAGGAGTTGCCTACGCTTGGACTGACGAAGTCCTACGCGACCGGCGGGAGGTGCCCCAGGGAGTCGGTCCGCCCCCTCGCGTGCTGCAGTGCCGCCGCCCTGGCGCCCTGATCCCCCTGGGGCGCCTCGCGGGTGCGCACAGCCTATGGAGGGCTCCGCGCTGGTGAAGCACGAGCAGGGGCCTGGGGCCCATGCCCACCACGGGAACCTGGAGCTCGCCCACGCTGCGCCGACGCCAGTGCAGACGGCCCCCCAGCAGATCGCCACCCTACCGTGGAACGTCCAAAGTCGGAGTTGCGCGGGGTGCCGGGCCCCCCGGCAAAGCCGGATGGGTTGCCGGCGATGATTTTGCGCAAACACGGCGATATAAACTTGTGCTGCTCGCCAAGAGCTGGCATTCGACCCTGCTTCCTTCGCACTGTCGATTCTGGCGCGTGGCTAATTTTCATTGAATTAAATTTTTTAGAATTCAAAGTCGGAACGCTGACCCAAAACTACAAATTATCGGAGCAATGCGCGCGAAGCAATCCGAATCCACGGGTGCAAAGCCGCGGCGGGCGAGGCACCGGCAAAGGCACGGCCACAGACGGCTACTGGATAATGCACTCTGCCACCGGGGGGGGCCAGCAGCAACCAGCGACCCATGCGCCCAAGGCCAGCGGGGCGGGAGGCCATTGGAGGCCATCGGAGGACACAGGGGAAGCCACTGTAGCTTAAGACGCCTGGCAACGACGGCAGGCCGTTGCTCACAAACGCCCGCAGTCGTCCGCGCGCGGGTGCTCTCCGGCGCGCGAGCGCGCTCAGAGGCGCTGCCGGGAAGGCGCTCAAGGGGCGCAGCGGCGCTCGCAGGCGCGGAGGCGCCGACTGGGATCGCCACGCGGCCACAAGCGATCGCACGCGCCTGATGGAATGACAACAGGCGCTGCCCAGCTCCCGCGGGCGGACACCATAGCCTGCAAAAACGCGCGGGCGGTTCACGGTCATCGCCGCCCGCTGCCCTGGCGGCCTTCATGCGCGCGCGCAGCCCGAGAGCGGCGCGCGACAGAGCCGAGCCCGCGAGAACCCACGGGAATCCGCAAGAATCCGCGAGAATCCGCAAGAGTCCGCAAGAATCTGCCGCGAACCCCGGCAAAAACGCAGCAGAATCCACGAGAATCCACGAGAATCCGCAAGAATCCACCAGGATCCGCCAGAAACCCTTGCTGGAACCCAACACGATCCATGAGAATCTGTGCGAACCCGCAAGAATCAGCGGGCGAGTTCTCGAGCATCCGAGGAAGCCTCCGGAGGCCTCAAGGACGTCCAACATGACGGCGGGGAGACCTCCGGAGGGAGGGCCCTGGGGGCCTCGTCGCTGTCGCCGTCGTCGTCCGTGGCCTCCAGAGAAACCTCCGGAATCTCCTGGAAACCTCCATGGACCTCCCTGGGCCTCCGATGCCTTGAAAAACATGTCCAGGAAATCTCGAGGGGAACCTCGGGAGGCCAGGGCGTCGCGGCGTCGTCGTCGCCGCCGCCGTCGCCGACGTCGTCGTCGTCGTCGCCGTCGTCGGCGGCGTCGTTGTCATCGGCGTCGTCGTCCCTCTAGCGCCGTGAACGACTGAGCCCCCCGGCACGGGCGCAATCGTGGAAGGAACGCGCGGGCCCCCGTCCGAGAGGGCGCCCTCGGCGACGCCGGGCGCGTTCGGATGCATGCCCGTTGTCTGGCAGGGCGTACAAACGCGCACACGCGCGCGCGCTCGCCCCCTGAGTGGGCAACTACACGCAAAGATGTTGATTGTGGCGGTGATCGTGATGACGATGATGACGATGACGTCCGAATGGTACAATGGTTCGGCTTTACGTTCCATGCGCGGGATCTCATGCACGCAAGGCGCGCGCACCCGCGTCCGAGGCACGCAATTGCGACTGAAACGCGCCATTGCGACTGAAACAGCCGAGCTCCAGTGCCGGAGTGTTAGTTAGGCCTCGTGCCGAAGGCGCGACCGCGGGCCTGCTTTGCGAAACGTACATTTTGAGGGCCCGCCACCCCGGTGCATCTTCTACCCAACGTGACCTGCGCCCTGACCAGCACAGCAAGGCGCTGGACTTCGCCCACGCGGCCGTAAAGGACACTGGCCAACTGGACGCGGCCCTGCAGCAGTACCTGGCTAAGGCTTCCCAGCTCGCGGCGGGGCCGCGGGCATCTATCACGGAGCTCTTCCTCTCGGCCCCAGACGGGGAGCTATATCGGAAGATCCAAGGCATGGGGGCGCCCATCGTCAGCAAGCCCACCCAGCGTCGCTCCACCGCACGCCGAGACCGAGACCCAGGGGTCGGGGGAGCAGCCGAACATCACGGTTACCTTGCGCCTGCTTCTGAGCCCAGAGAGCATGATTTTCGACATCCAATCCAGGAAGCCAGTGGCGGCAGTCAAAACGGAAAAAAACAGTTTTCGAGTCGCGGAAGAAGCTCTTCATAGGCTTCTTCGGCCCGGCCCTCGCCGTGCACGGGCCGCCAGGTGCCAGGGCGGCTGCCCCCAAGATGGACGAGCCAGGCAGCTTCGGGGAGTTGTTGGCGCAGTCTTGGGTGGGCCGAGCGCGGTAGCACCCTATTCGATCTCTTCCGGGCGCCCTGCGGCAGGGCGTGTGGAGCGGTTCGGCTCGTGGGGGGCGCTGGGACTCCACGCTGCTACCCTTGGGAACCGCCCGGGGGCATCCTGCCAATTTCAGCTTCTCGCGTCTCAGAGTCATTTCATCTTTGCTGGCGGGCGAACGAGCATATCTCATTTTCTGGCCAGAGCCTTCTGGTTTATTTTGAATGGCTTCGTATTGTATCGATCGTCATCACGATTATCAAATCATGCCAAAAGTGTGCCAACATACATAGTTCTCTCCCCGCTAAATCATGTTGCACGCTTGTTGCATGTAGGCGTGTCGAGGGTACAGACGCGTCCCCGATCCAAAATCGCACATACGATCCTGCTTGTCCCATATCTTTCAGGGGCTGCTACTTGATGCCTCTCGCGCGCGCTCGGTTCCAACATCTGCAACGACTGACTGTGGCTTCATATTTTGTTTCCCATACATGCAAAGGCGTTGCGGTTTTCACATGTTTCCTCGATCGTTTCGCTCTTTTTCCAAAGTTTCTTCCGAGACTCACCCCTACAGAGGCTGGGGGTCCGTGAGTCCCCCTCTGCCTCTCTCGCCCCTTCCTCCCTCCCTCCCTCTCTCCCTTCCTCCCCCCTCCCTCTCTGCCCCCCCCCCTCCGCTGTCCTGTCTCCTCTCGCCACCGCCTCCTGCCTTCTTTCTGTGCGTGCGCGGGCCTGGGCCGCCCCTTCTCTGTCCATTAAAACAATGCGCGTCCCGCGGCGGAGCTTTCAGCGGAAGAGGCTCGCTGTCGCCCTGCTGGTCAAAAAAGTGAAAGCCTGGGCCGTTCAAGATCGGACCCCGGACCCACCCACCCCCACGCCCAGCGCCTCCGGGCGGCGTGCCGCCACCCGCCCACTGGGAGGCACCGCTGGCGAGGGCGCCCAGAGCGCCCTGCCGTGCCCCGCAGCAGGGCGCGCGGATTGCGGAGAAGAACTTCCGACCCAGGAAAGGGAGAGACGAGAGTAGGTGGGGCCACAGGACGGGAGCAGGGCCTGCAGGCTCGACGCCTGTGGCAAGCGTGACGCGCAGCTGGTGGCTGCACCGCTCGAACTGCCGATCCCAGCGGCGCGGGTGCGAGGGGGTACCGGGCAGACTGTCTCCGCCTCAACGCATAGAGCGGTCCCTTGGGAAACGCCAGGGAGTCCGCGCAAGGGGGGAGAAGGAAAGCAAAGGGCGAGGGGTGTGAGAAGTCATGCCCAGCGCAAGCAACCAGGGCACCTCCTCGGCCTCAAAAAAAATGCTACCATCCTCGCGGAGTCGGTGCCTTGGGCGCGAACTTGGTACTGCCGCCTCTTGGCAACGCCTGCCGTGTCGGCGATCAAACCGAGCTTCTCGATCACTATCTCGTTCTCAGCACGGGCCTCCCCAGGCTGATTGACGATCGGCTGCTGGACCTCGAACGTGTGCTCCTCGAGGGGCTTCTGCGATGCTCCTACCTGGCACTTGGTCAGGCGAGGGCCTGCGCGAGGCAGCTTTGGAATCCGTCTCGACAAGCTGCGGGAAGGGACTGCGGGGGGGAGGTGGGGGGAGCGGGGGGCGACAAGCTAGGTGCGCTCGCTTCATATCTAACACCCCACCCCCCCCTCCCATCCTTTACCATGGCGCAGACCCCCTCCCTACTCGCACAGTCGGATGTCGAGCAGGGCAATGATCCCGAAGAATACGTGGTGCATTGTCGAGCGCGGCGTCGCCAGTTGCATGGCGTAAAAGAGCACCGCAAAGCGCAGTATCAACCTAGCCTTGCATTACCTGCAGTGGCATGGCACGGGGAATGACACCAGTGCTGCAGCGGGAGCACGAGTCGAAACGAGCGGAAACGCGGAAATAAGGCAAGCGCTGCAGCGGGAGCACGATTCCGAACGAGCAGAAGAACGCCGGAATCGGCACGGGAGACTCGGGCGCCCGAAACAGGAATTCAGCATTTTCAAAAGATAAATGTATATTGGAATGGCCTTTTTTCGGCGCCGCCTCGGAACTGGATTTATCGGCGCCGGCCGGGACCGGCTCCGAACCCGGCCTGGGCGCTGGCCCAAGCGCGGGCTCGGGCGTCCGGCCCAGGCGCCGGCTCGGGCGCCGGCCTGGGCGTCGGAATCGGCCCGGCAGGCCTCCCCAAAAGCTGAAATTAAGCATTTTCAAAAGAAAAATGTCTATTGGAATGGTCTTCCTTCGGCGCCGCGTCCGAACTCGATTTTCTGGCGCCGGCCGAAACGGGCTCCGGACCCGGCCCGAGCGCCGGCCCGAGCGCCGGCTCGGGCGTCCGGCCCAGGCGCCGGCTCGGGCGCCGGCCCGGGCGTCGGAATCGGCCCAGGAGGCCTCCCGGGAGGGGGTCGACGTTCCTGTTGCGAGGATCGGCCGGATGGTTGGGATCCTGTCGCGCCGTCCTATTTTGCCCACAACAGAAAGCAGTCAAGACAAGAACCCGACACCGGACACACGCCCCTAAGTCGGTAAAGCCAGGGTGCGACTCGACTGGTCCCACCACAAGTTCGTGACTGGGGGGAACTGGCCTGGTGAGCGCTTGTGGGTCCCGTCAGACGTCCCTGACTGGGGCAGAGCACGCGGGCAAGTGGAACCCCCAAGGCCTTGCCAAAGAGTCGTGACTTGAGAAACAGAAACAAGGAGAACCCCGGAGCCCTGCCATGCGTCAGTGACTTGCCAGAGTTGGTCTGGGGAGACCGCGACTGCCAGGCCACCCTTTTTTTTTTTCCGGGGGTGTCGAGGGTCACGAAAAAAAGATAACCACTTTGATTTGCAAGTTCTCTACTCGGTCAGGCGGACACTTCGACTGCGCCGCTCCTTGCCCACGACCGTCTTTGCATGTTTTCAGCCGGGAGGGGTAAACCGTCGGGCCTGGAAGCGGGACGCCCTTGATTATCCCGAGCTGGCGGTTAGCCCCACCCCTGTGCGCACAGCAACAGACGACCCCCCCCCCTCCTTGTCCCCACACGCCCAGGCCTGTCCGCCCACGCCACCAGACGAAGTGGAGGGTCCTCAAATCCCTTCTGTAAGGGATCCCCGCCAAGACTGCGCACCACGAAATTCCACGCGCTCCTGCGCGCCCCACGGTCTTTCAGCCTGCTTGCCCCTGCCCCCGGGGAAAACAGCGACACCAGACTAAGTGGAGGGTCCTGAGGTCCCTTCTGCATAGAATTTTCGCAAAGAGAGCGCCCGAAAATAATCAGAAAAAGAACCACGGGAAGCAAAACTGCCCAAGAGAGCCCCGATTCGCAGAACGAGCGGCCCAAGAAGCCCAATTGGACGCCGCAACTGTGAACAAGGCCGCTCGTAGGTCGCCGGGAGGCCTCGCGCCAACCACAGGAGGGCGCCCACAGAAACCCCCCACAAAAACCAAAGTCCCAACAAGTGATGGGGAAACCCGCGTGCTCCCCCTCCAGGGGCCTCCTAACCCACTAGGACAGCTCAAGAGGCCTGCTTCGATCGCCCAGGACGGCCACCGAGGCCCTCAGGAAGAACTGGGGGCGACCCAGAGGGCGCCCTGGACAGGACCAAAAAAAAACAGAAACTTAAATCTCCCTCCCTGGAAACGTGCGACTTCCTGTCGAGACAAGCCCATGGGTACCCCAAATAATCCTAGAGAGATCGTCGACTCAGGTACCACTTGCGTCCGCTGCCGGCGTGCCGGCGGGACGATGTCCCCAGAAAGCAACTAGGCAGAAGCACGCACGCTCGCAGGCCAAGCACGTGCCTCGCACTGCAGGCAATGTCGGCCCGAAGTTTGCTTCGCACGCGCGCGCCCACTTCCTCCAAACTTTGCGTCGCTTGCGACCGCGCCCCTTGCATCCAGCCACCATCCAGGTCGAAGGCGAATTTTGCGTGAAGTTCTACTGAGGCGCGCACGCTGGCTGGCGGCGCGCCGCGCGTATCGCGTCGGAGGGCGGGGGGGGGACTAGCGCAGGGGAGCGGAATTAAAACTACAACTTCGGCTGAGGCATTGCGCCGTGACCCCGCTCCGAAAACAGCGAAGAGCTACAGGCGACTACCTGCGAGGTCCTGGGCGACTTGGCCTCCACCAAGGAAAAAGGACGGGGAGGGGGGAGAGCGGGTATCTGTCCCAGACATCGCCAGTCTGCGCCTGAGGCCAGGCAGGCAACGGAGGAAGCACACGCGAGGACATCCGTTTCAGGAAACGGACGGGGACGCGCGCCCACGCCCACAACAAACACTAAACCAATCACACGGTCGTGCCCACGATGTGCCGCCCAACTCGAGGCTGGGCCGCGCTACACAAACCTGGGGTCACAATCAAGTGTTTCTCGCTGGAGGTTCTCCCGGTGAAGATGCCTGTGACGCCCGGCGCCCCGTCAGCCACCCGCGTCTGGCTGACAAGCGCGTTCCACTATTCGCCCGTTCTCGCTTGCACCTTGCTGTGAGCGTCGCCGACGGCCCGATTCAGCAGCTCGTCTCTCCCACCTTCCCAGCCCCCAGCGGGAAGGGAGGTGTGGTAGTGGGAGTGGAGTGGCAAGGGGCGGGGGGGGGCTAACGGCGGGCAGAGGCAAGAAGCGTGGCGAGGGCGATGTTGGTGGTGCCCCCTCGGGTTGGGCGACGTCGCCCGCTCATGATTTTGCTTCTGCGGTACTCACCCAGGTTTTCGAACTCTCTCGTCGGACCCTGCTGTCCACATCAAGGCCAAACCTACTACCAACGGACTCCGTCACCGATGGACCTGACCATCGACGTCTCGACGACCACTTCCGCGACCACTCGCACGAGACTCGCCTTACTGGTCGCACACACAAAGCCATACTCAACACCACTGTCTTCATTTTGTGTTTGCGCGATCCATCCCAGTCTGGCGGCCTCCTCCATACTGGCACTCTCCCTGCCAAGACCAAAGAAACCCCCCGCCGCCGTCTACCCTCCTCCGACGGGGCACCCAAAGACACCGTAGGACACCACGTGGGGACACCCGGGCCACCGCGCGCCAACCAGGGACGAGGGGCGGTCCACAGTTTCCCAAAATCACCCTGGCGACGGCGGAGTCCCTCGTTCTGCGCGCCCACGTTGCCGCGCCCGCACGCCCGACACAAGCACGAAACCGGAAGGATTTCCCAGCGAGGGCGGTCCCGCTACACGGCGACCTCACACTCTGGACGACGCGCACGAGGGCGCAGGCGAGTTTCATCCCCCCCACCGCTCGGAGGTGGGCAAGCTACCCCTTGCCCGTCGAGGCACCGCCTCTGGAACTTCCCCAAACGCTCCAGCTCCTGGCCGCGTGCCCTTCGCCGAGGGTGTCAGGACCAACGCACCCTCCAGAGCACGGGCGAGGGGGGGAGGAAGTGAGTAGAAGAGCGGCGCGGCGGACTCACAACGCCGACCGCAAGAAAACCAAAAAATAAAAATAAAAATAGGACGAGAATCCAAGGCAGGGCAACAAACATGCACTTGTCGTGCTTGCCCGTGGGGCAACAAAAAAAGGTGGTGAGTCTCCGCGCCTGCCCGTGGTGCGACCGACCAGGTACCCCACAAAACACGGGAACCTGTGCTTAGCAGCGACGCGACGCAGGGCAAGGCGTCCGCACATCCTTCTGTGCAGGCTGCAGCCGCGATGTGCCGCACGGCTGGTTTTACTCCGCTCTGCTTCTGTAAAGACCAAGTCCACGCAAGCCTGGCGCACGCCGCCGCGGCCAGGAGTGCGATCAACAAGCGCGCGTTGTATACCAGACCGAGGTATGTGTTAGACAAGGCCAAAAGACAAGCAGAAACGACCAATCCTTCCAGATGGCAAAGTGACGCAAGCCAACAGCTAAAAACATGTCAAAAACAGCAAGGGGTGAAGCACCCAGCACAATGAAGACGGAAGGGTAATGTGGGCAAACCACTAATCAAGTTGCGCCGAAGCACGGGTGGGACCGCACGCCAACATTCGAAGAGAGAATGGTGGAATAGACAAAGCGGTATCCCCCGGAGTGTCGCGCAGAAGAACCCAGCAGAATTCCTAAAAACGAACCCTATGGCCCCCACTGCCCCTGAACACGCGCGGCACCGCCCACGAGTACCCACCACTGAACACGTAAGACAGAATTGTACAAGTAAACATTTGGATATGGAGTGTGACTCCCCGTCCTGTTCTGTCTGGCGCGGTGCCTGGAAATAGAGCTACGCGGCCACATCACGGCAGCAGCGGCGATGGCCGAAATATGAATGAACGCGACCAGCGACGCTGGCCAGAACAGCACATTAGCTACTGGAGAGGACATTGCAGAAAACATGATGTGAGAACACCAACTCGACGCACGACCCAAAAATAGCAGCACGCACCAAACGGGGTCACTGAAGCAACTGCGCACCAAGCTGCAAATCACAGCCAAGTGGCACATCAGATCTGCTGCTTTACCTGCAAAGCGAAAGCGGGCAAAGTGAAGTGGCTCTGGAGCAGAGGGGGCACACCGACATCGGGAGAACGGGACAGAAGAGACTAGAGTTGCGGCAGAATGACCCTGGGGCCACCAGAGACGATTCCTGGTTCTGATGCTCTGACTCTCCCACTATCCCCTCCCAGCACATTCCCTCCTGGGGCGCGTTCTGGCCAGAACTTCGCGGCGAACCCAGCCGTGGCCACGGAAGAGCCCTGGACGACTAGGGATCTGCAGAAATTCTAGAATCCTCAACCTCCAATCGCCGACGACGACGACGACGACGACGACGACGACGACGAAGACG
>CAUYUJ010019908.1:159410-168347 GCA_963575745.1 Prorocentrum cordatum | reverse complement strand
TCCTCCTCCTCACCTGGGGCGGGGCCGGGGCCCGCCTCTCTGCCGCCCTTCTTCTTGCTCTTCTTCTTCTTGGCCTCGCGCGCGGGCGGGGGCCCGCCGCGCCCCCCGGCAGCTCTCGGAGCGGCCTGTGGGGCCCGAGAATAAGGAAACGAAAAATGACACAAGCAGAACAACTCGGAGGTCCGCGCGGATTTATCGGATCGGCGCTGGACCCCCCTCCCTGGCGCGCGGAGCGCGCCAGGGGCCGGCGCCGGAGGCGCCGCCAAGGGGGTCCAGCGCGAGAAACCCGCGCGGACCTCCGAGTTTTTATGTTTATGTCATTGTTTGTTCCCCATAGAGATAGAGAAGCTATAGTAGAAGCTCGATTCTCGGACCTCGGACCTCGAACCTCCCACTCAGAGGGGGGAACAGGTACCCATGCCGCTGCCCTTGGCCCATTTTCTCTTTTTTTTCGGCCTCCTGGAAGGCCCTCGTCGCCACCGCTGGATTCGCCTCGAAATCCTGGTCAGAAAGCACCCCAGGAGAGGGCTCAGCGGCCCGCGGGGGCCCGCTCCAGCACTCGCAAGAACGCGCCTGATCCAGTCAGGGTCTGCGCAACTCGTGGGAGCCTCCCATACCATCTTGTCGGATCTTGCGAATCGACGCTGATGGTCGCTTAATCGACGATGATCGACGCTAAATCGACGCTGAATCAACGCTAGCCGACGCTGAATCGGCGCTAAAGACGGAATCAAAAGGGCATACCAAGCTCCCGCGGACCTCGAACCTCGAACCTCCTACGGCAGGTTTGTGTCGTGCCGACCCTGGCGTTGATTCCTGACACCGCGGGGATCGTTCAGCCTTGAACGCTCAGCCGTTTCCGAGACGTCCGATCGTTCCACATCGACCGACTGGTAGTCGCCAGCGGCTTTCAACGTTGAACGACGGCGGCGAAGTCGCCGCTGATGGACACAACGCGAACCTACCATACGCGGACCGCGTTTGCGAGGCCACAAGAAACTTTCCACAAGATTTTTGGTGTGGGAACGTCACGTTTTCCACAGCAAGACATCCAAACCCAAGAAACCCAGGGCACCCTGAAGGCAAGCAGGGTGTTTCTTGGCATGGGTTCCCACTGTGCAATCGGACGCCCGCAAGCGAGTCTTCCCTGTGCCTTCCGGCGGGGTGGCGGTGTAGAATTAGCTTGGCAAAGAACCCAACCATGTGCAGCCGTGAGTACCGCAATTGTGGCGATCGCCTTCGGTGGAGCCCCCTATGGGCCACGAAACGCTGTGCTGGGTGGGGGAGACGCATGCGAACTTTGCCACTGAGGCCTTCGGTAGAGCTCCTGGGGCCACGAATCGCTGTGCTGGGTGGGGGGGACGCATGTGGACACCGCCACTGGGGCCTTCGGTGGAGCTTCCCATGGGGCCACGCAACACTGTGCTGGGTGGGGGAGACGCATGTGGACACCGCCTCTGGGGCCTTCGGTGGAGCTCCCTAATGGGGTCACGCAGCGCTGTGCTGGGTGGGAGGGGGACGCATGTGGACATGGCCACCGGGCCGTAGGCGGACTTTCCTATGGGGCCGCGACACGATGTTCTGGGTGGGGGGGACAGAAGAAGGGATGGGAGGATGGATGAGGGGGTGGAGGAGGAAAGAAGGAGAACGCGTGGCGCTGCGTCTTCAAAGCGAGGATCCAACATCACAGGATGGTTAGGAAAAGCATTTGTCTTCAATTGTGGCTTACACACCGTCGCCGTCCCCGGAGGCGCCAGGAACCATCCACACGGGGGAACGTCTGTGTATTAATTTCAGTGGCAACAAAAATCCGCCCGCGCGCGCCCGCATGCGCGGTGGTCGCCAGAGCGGCAAAACAGGCCGGCTCTCACCAGACCAGCCCCGACCCTTCTCCCATGACGGGCGTTCCATCTTGAGTGTTTTCGTTGACGGTCCCACGGCCCGGCGGGGGCCACCGAAGGCCGAAAACTGTCAAAAACCTCCCGCCGTAATTCCGAACCATCCTATGGCGTTGGGTGTTCGTTTTGAAGAAACAGTTCCCGTTTCTTCTCCTCTTTGTTCCTCCTCTCCTCTCCTCTCCTCTCCTCTCCTCTCCTCTCCTCTCCTCTCCTCTTTTTCTCCTCCTCCCGCTTGCTCCTCCCTCCTCCCGTCACCCCCTCTCCATTTTAGCACACCCTCGCACGTTTCGTGGCCACATATGGAGCTCCACCGAAGGCCCGAATGACATGGTTCGCATGCCGCCCCCCCCACTTTGGAACACCTCTCACATATTTCGTGGGCCCATACTGAACTCCATCGAAGGACCCAGTGGCATGGTTCGCATGCCGCCATCCTTACAATTTAGCACACCCCTCACGCGTTTCGTGGCCCCATAAGACCCATAAAGGCGGCCCCACCGAAGGCCCCAGTGGCATGGTTCGCATGCCGCCCTTTCTCGAAAATGGCACGCTTATCGCACGCTTCGTGGCCCCATAGGGAACTCCACCGAGGGCCCCAGTGGCATTGTTCGCGTGCCGCCCCCCCTCGCACTTTGGCACGTCCCTCACACACTTCCTGTCGCCATATGGGGGCTCCACAGAAGGCCCCACGGGCATGGCTCGCAGGCCGCCGCCCCTCCAACATGACACACCCTTCACACGTTTCGTGGCTTCACATGGAACTCCACCGAAAGCTTCACTGGTATGGTTCGCATGCGCCCCCCCCCCCCCCCCACTTGGGCAAACCCCTCGCACGCTTCGTGGCTCCATGGGAAACTCCACTCAAAGCCCCAGTGGCATGGTTCGCATGCTGCTCCCTTCCAATTTGAGACACCCCTCACACGTTTCGCGGCCCCGCAGGGAGCTCCACCGAAAACCTCAACCGCCCCCCCCTACACTTTGGAACTCCCGGGCGCTCCGCGGTGCCCTAGGGGCGTGAGAATGCGTCGGCGGCGGCGATGCTGCTGAAGCTGGGGCATCGATGAAGAGGGCGCGCCCTTGTTGGCGCCGACGGGGGCAGTCGCGCACGAGGTGCTCCCCTGGAGTCGCGTTCGTGGCACTCCAGACGTGTCCCGCCTGGGCCCAGTCGGCCAAATCCCAGCCCGCTGGTCCGATGCTCGCCCTGACCCTTGCCCCTGCCTTTTCCAAAGCCGCCGAATGTTTCTTGGAGCTCGTCGTCAGACAAGTCGGCCAAGGTGGCGCGGTGGCCCTTTTCCGCGGCCGTTGCCCCTGCGCTTGACCCTCCGAGCGCGGAGCGTGGGCTTGTCAGCGTAGAAACGGCGCCGTCGGGACTTGCCGCGCAGGGCGGCCCAGAAGAGGCGAGCGCCGCGATGTGCCATTGAAACTTCGCGAAGTTCGCGGCGTCCGCAACGATCTATTCGCCGAGCGAGCAAATGGTGTCGGAGTCGGTGCCGGAGTCGAACCCTGCTGCTGGATATGCCGCCTGCGCTGTTGCTGACGCGCTGGCGCAGGCGGCAGCTGGCGCTGTGGGCGGACCCGGTGCCGCTACAAGGGCGGACGGGCCCGTGCCATCCCAGCTCGATCCAGCTCCAGTGCCATAGGCGCTCTGATCCTGATCGTGCATGGGCGGGCCCGCGAGGAGAGCGCGGCGATGGGGCGAATGCGTGGCTGAGGCATATTTGCCCGGCGAGCCTTCGATCAGATGTCCAAATCTGCAGCTGCGGTGCGTTCGTCATGGCTCTCGTGGGCGATCGCGAGTTGACTGGCCTGCTGCTGGCAAGGGAGGTTCTCGATGCGGTCCTACGACAAGCGGCCGGAGCTCATCAGAACCGACGCCGCCTGCGTGCGCCCCCCCTCTCCAAGCTGGCCCCACGGTTCGGCCGAGCTGTGCGCGAGGTAGGTCATAAGCGGCACTGGGTGCCACTCGTCCACGCGCTCGCGAGCCATGCTGGTCAAGCGAGATGAGACGTAGGCCGCTTAGCGAATCTCGTTGAGGTCGAAGTTCGCCACTGACCAGCTCATCACATCCCGCATCCTGCTTTGAAAGGGCACGCAAGCTTGCTGCTCGGTCCCTAAACGGCTGAGGTGTCGCATGTTGCCGTTGGCGCCACCCTTCCGCCCCCCGCGCAGGCGACGCAGCCGATGCCAGCGACCGCGACCGCTCCGATGGACTTCCATCCAGCGTGGGGCCCCCCTTCAGGTGTCGAGGAGGCGCGACTTTCTTGGCACCCGCCAACGGCGCTGTCTGGTAGTCATCCTCGAAGCCTTCGAAAATATCTGTCCCAGGCGAGTTCCTCCTCATCGCCGTATTGGGTCTTCTCTTTTGTCGGCTGAATGCCGTGCGGACGACACTCATAACACCATATCGCATAGTGGCAAGAGAACTCTTCGTGCGTCGTACCGCCACTGTACTCAGCGCTGCCATCTGTATGACAGTCAAGAAAAGTATGCATCGAGATCCAGGTCTGCCAGGAACCATGGAGCGAATAGGTAACGTCGAGGGCCCTGCCCCAGAGAGCCGATAACGAGGAGCCACTAGCTTGTGCAACGGTCCCTAGAAATATGGCAACATAATTGCCCGACCCTCCTTTGTATTTCCGTGATTGCCTGCGCGCGCTTCCCCGGCCTTCCACAACATAGTTGCGGAGAGCTCGGGACGCGCTACCGAAGCCGACGATGTGAGCGTCGGATCGAACGACTGCTTGACATGGTCGGCTACACCCACATGCGGATGCAATGAGGGCGGTGCGTCCGTTTCCTCTCCCCCGTCGGGTTTCTGGAACCGTGCGCCGACGCCGCGAATGTGGAAGTCGGACCGCTCGACGGTCTGACGCTGACGGAGGCACTCACAGGCGAATGCTGTGGCGATGAAAGGCCCCCGAGCATCTCGAACACAACTCGGAAGTGCACGAGTCGGGAATCCGGGGCGCGGGGAGCGCCGTCCTTGAGGTCATAATCCTTGAGAAAAGGTGCTCGTGCGTGTTTTGCTCCGCCCGTTCTGGCGGTTTGGCGGGAGCCGCCCCGACGACCCCTAGAGGCGTGACGCCTGCCGCGGCGAAGTGGAACCACGGCACGAACGTGAAGCGGTCTGTAAAACGGCTCGACGTGGATGTTCATGTAGAGCGACCGCCTGGACCGCGAGGCATTGCCGCGCGGGCCATGGCTGGAGTGGATCACGGAGTGATGTGCTCCACGACCAGCCAAGACAGTAAAACGGTGGGAAAGCTTGTTTCCCAGAGATGTAGAGCGGCGTCTAGGAGCAACGTGTGTCTTACAGCGGGCGCGGCAAGCATGCCTTTCAAACAAATGACAACGGAAAACAAGACCCTCCCGCACCAAACATAAGGAAGAGGTGACCTACCGTTCGAGTTAGGCGAGGGGGAGGAGGATGGAAAGGAGGATAAGATGATCACAGAAAAGGACGAGGAGGACAATGAGGTCAAGGAGGAAGAAGAGGTAGCGAGGATGAGGAGACTCTGAGAATGAGGCGGAGGTATATACGAGGACGAGGAAGATGAGTCAGAGAGGATGTCCAGGATGGGGTAGGAGGGCGGAGGCTCACGACAACGAGGCCGAAGACGACGACGACGAGGCGGAGGACGGCGCAGACCACGACGACCAGAAATCTCCCGAAATCCCTGCAAGTCCCAGGGAATCAAATGCGTACCTGGAGGCCCCTGGGTTTTCTGGACGCGTCGCCAAAGGCGGACGACGACGCCACCGCCGATGCCGAGGACGACGACGACGACGGCGGCGGCGACGATGAGGCGGACGACGACGACGACGAAGACGCAGCGACGACGACGACGACGACGACGACGGCGATGCGTCTTTGCTCCCCGTGCAGTGGCGCTGTGGCACTGCCGTCGTCCGCGGGGCCGCTTCGCGGCCCGGCCCTCCCGGGCACGCCGGTGGCGGTGAACCTCCGGGCCAGCCCGTCCGGGATGGGCTCCTGCACGGTGGGGGGGGCGGCGCGCCGGGGGGGGAGGGCAGAAACTTCTCCGCCCGTGCTGGAGCACATCGATTTCTGGTTCCGAACTCTCGAGGGTCCAGGCGCTGAAGCAAGGCCCGCCTTGGGCTAATGCAGTGGAGGCCCGACCACAAGGAACCTGCCACAAGAAACCCAACCCTGAGACCCCAAGGGTGTCCGTGGGTGCTTGGTGTGGGAACGTCACGATTTACATCGCAAAACCATCGAACCCCAAGAAACCCAGGGCACCCTGGAGGCGAGCAGGGTGTTGCTTGGCATGGGTCTCCACTGTAAGGGTCTCGCTGTTCTTCAGGTCCTTCTGCGGTGGGGGGAGAAACTGGGGGGGACTGACTCTGAGTGGACGAGGCCAAGACCGAAGGGGGGGACACTGACTCCGAATGGAAGGGGCCCAAGTCTCAGGGGCCGTCTTCGGAGCCTGGGATCCTCAAGAACGGCCGCGGAGCAAAAGAGCTGGTCCCAGGGACGGGGTCGAGACCTCTGGGGTCATTCGTGCTACCCGGTCTCAGTCGAGCGGGGGGAGGAACAACGAGGGAGGGGACTGGAGGAACACAAGGGGATGGAGGATGGGGGCGGAGCGGGCGACATCGAGAAAAAGGCAAAGGCCCTCGGCGGCGGCGGCGTATGGGTGCGAGCGTTACCTGTCTTTTTGTCAAATTATTCGCCTCTCTTCGGCGGCGCGCCGGGAGGGGGGGTGTGACACGGAGGGGGCCGGCCTTCTCGAAGGCGGCTGGGTTTCTCAGAAGTCCCCCTTGTCTTCTGAGGACGCCGTCTGTCTCTGGAGAAGGCTTGGAAAACTTCTCAGACATCGGGAAGCTTTCCGAGTCCTCTGAGACTTCGCGCCGCGGCTTAGGCGGGCCGCCCTTGAGACAAGGGCGCTTACGCGCGACCTGACGCGGGCAGATTACGCGCCAATGCCAGCGCCCAAGATCCCGTTTTTCTGCGTCGCTCAGGTGTGATAACCTTTTGCCATGCCGTGCGAGCCCTGCTGTCTCATTGGCACGTTTGGGGAGGGGGGGGGGGCGTGCGACGTCAGCCATCAGTGCACACCTCTGGGCTACGACCTGTCCTTGAATGCACTGGATCGTCATTCTACGTCGCATCTGTATTTATTTCCCTTCCAAGATTTAACTCTCGCTGAATTGCTCCTGGGAAGGACTACGTATGTCGGAACACCGACGTCAAAACCAAGACAGCGGCTGGGACGTCCCCTGCGGCTGCGCGCATGAATGACCCTACGCAAGGGGGACCTTCGGTGCGCGGCGCTAGGAGGCTGCCTGCGGGCGGGGGCACATCCAAACGCGCCAGCCATTGCTTAGGGAAGTGGAGAAATATCCACACCGCTAATCCACGGACCTGTCCCAGGGTGCGTTCCGAGAAAACAGTCGAAGCGAATCCAGCCGTCGTGACGAGGGAAGGGCAAGAAAACCCATAATCGAACCGATGAACCGAATCGGCGATCGAAATGACGGAAATCAGCAGCCGTGCCGGGACAGAAACAGCAGGCCCCCCGTGAGAAATCGGATCCTCAAGTCGGCAACCCAAACCGAATAGAATCGGGACGGGAAGCCTTCGGAGTTTCTCTCCGAGGGCCCGCCCCGAAGCTGCTGTTCTGGCGAAGGGCCCCTCTGGCGCGCGCCAACCCCCGAACGAAGCGAAGCGAGGCAGGAGGTGAAAAAGGGGCGAGGGGAAGTAAGAGGAGGGGTAGGAGGAGGAGGGGGGAGTGGAGGAGGAGAAGAGGAGGAGGAGGAAGAGGAGGAGGAGGAGGAGGTAGAGGAGGATGAGGGGGAGGAGAAGAAGGAGGAGGAGGAGCAGGAGGAGGAGCAGGAGGAAGAAAAGGAGGAGGAGGAGGAGGAGGAGGAGGAGGAGGGAGGAGGGAGGACGCGGGAACTGGCAGGGAGAAGGGAGGGAGCAGGGAGGAGCAGGGATGAGGGAACAGGGGGGAGGGAGGGACCAGTGCAAAAACAAGGGGAAAGAATGAGAGAACGCAGAAAAGCGGGCAAGTACGCTCCGGCCGCCCTCAGCCGCCCGCGAGGACGAAGCGGCGCGCAAAACTCGCGGCGCTGCGGGGGCTCGCGCCCAGCCCGCCCGTGGACGTGGCAAAGCGGCCCCGCCGCGAGGCCGACGAGGAACACCAAGTCGAACGGGTCGAAGACGTCCGAACCCGGCGGCCTAGCGGGCGCACGTGCCAGGCCCGCCGCAGCCCTCCTGATGGGTCGGAAAAGAGGGGCGCCGACGATCCACGGAGCCGCACTCACCTTTCTAGCCCAGCTCGCTGCCCAGGCGGCCGAGGAGGAACTGGGAGCCCCGCGGCAGAAAGGGCAGCCTCGGCAGCGCGGAGCTCGGCCACGGCGGCCGCAAGGGCGCGATGCTCGAGCATCACCCTTGGCCTGGCCAGCCGCTGAGGGTCCTGCGGCGGTTTCGGCCGCGCGGGCGGGAGCGGGCAAGCCCGCGGGGGGCCCTTCCGCGCATCCACCGACAGGCTTCCGCCTGCGGCTCCCGTGCCTCGGCCTCAGGCGTCGCGAGTTCCCGTGGCGTCGGGGGGGCGGCCATGCCCGCGGCCGCAGCTGCCGCCGTCTCCTCCGCCAGCCGCCGAAGAACGGCGCGGTCCTCCGTCGAACTCGCGTCGCCGTCAAGGCCTGGCCTCGGGAGGGGCGGCGCCCCCATGACAGGCACGGCGGCCGCGACCGCGTCCGTCGCGGGCGGGGCGGCGACGCTCGCCACATCGGCCGCGGGGCAGAGCGGCTCCAGCTCGGCACCGAGCTCGGTCGCAACGCTGGGGACCCTGGGCGCCTCCAGGATCGCGGCGTCGAGGTCGGCCGCGGCGTCGGGCATGCGGCGTCCCAGGCTGTCCGTCTCCTTCGCCAGCACCGCGTTTGCCAGCATCGTCACGGCGAAGGCGGGCGGAGAGAGCGTCGCGCAGCGCCCCGCCCAGAAGGGTGAGCGACTGCCCACGATGGCCACGCACATCCTCGAAGGCGGCCAGGAGGCGGAGGGCGGCGCGACCGTGCG
>CAUYUJ010019908.1:84410-154410 GCA_963575745.1 Prorocentrum cordatum | reverse complement strand
AAGAGGAGGAGGAAGAGGAGGAGGGCCAGTGTAAACCCAAGAGTCACCAACGATTTTGGCATAAACCTTCCCTCCAATCTTCCTCTTCGTAGGCCTGTAGAACGGTCAATTTCCACAGCGCTGCCTCATTGGACGACAACCGTTTCAAAACCCGGGAAAAGCCAAAACATGGTTATCGGGATTCCAATGCCACGGATCAGCCTGATTGTTGCGGCTTGACGATCCGGAATCGTGCCAGGAGGTCATACTTGGGAGTTCAACGCCGCGAATCAACGTAACTGCCCTGGTAATCCTGATCCTTCCAAACGCCATTTCTGGTACGTTAATCATACGACTCCGTGGAACTGTTGCAAATGTTAAAAACGAATGTGCGCGGCGCTAAAGCGAGAACCACATGTTGAAAAGGAACCGCCCTCAATTCGTGAAATTCTTGTAACGGTTCGAAACAAATGCGCGCGGCACGAAAGCAAGAACCACTTTTTGAAAACGACCCGCCCTCTATCCGCGAAACTGCTGCCAGGTGTGAAGCTTCAGGGTCATAAATGATGAAGACGTCTCGGGCGAAACGACCGGCCGACCCTAAAAGCAGGCCTCGGGGTGCGACAGGGAGAAGTGATTTGTAAGGAAAAGGAATGGATGAGGAGGAGGAGGACGGAGGAGGAGGAACAAAAGGAGGAGGAAGAAAAGGAGGAGGAGGAGGACACGGAGGAGGAAACAGGGAGGAGGATTAGGAGGAGGAGGAGGAGGAGGAGGAGGAGGAGGAGGAAAAGGAGGAGGGGAAACGGAGGAGGAGGAGGAGGAGGAGGAGCAGGCAAGAAGGAGGGAGGATGGCACCTCCTGGGGCCCCCTGGGTCGCTGGGCCTCCCGGAGCCGCCTGCGCCCGCCCAGCAGGGGGCGGCGGGAGCGGCGGCACGAGGCGCGGCGGCCGCGGCGGCGGCGGCAGCGGGCGGCGTCCTGCGGCGGCGGGGGCAGCGGGAGGGCGGCGGCCGCCGTCGCCCGGCGGGGCGGGGCGGGGTGCGGCGCCGCGCGGGCGGCGGGGGCGGAGGCGGCTCCTCCCCTCGCGGCCGGTCGGCCGGGGGGGGGCGGGGGGGGGGGCGGCGGAGGGGCGCTGGGCCCCCCGAGAGGGTGGGGGGGGGGGGGGGGCGGAATTTGGTTTGCTTTAAGGGCGAGGGGGTTGTGGGGGGCGGAGGCAAGGGGGAGAGGGGGCAGAGGAGGAGGAGGAGGAGGAGGAAGAGGAGGAGGAGGAAGAGGAGGAGGAGGAGGAGGAGGAGGAGGAGGAGGAGACTCTGCGGCCAGCCGAACGCAGACGACCTCCACAAGTTTTGGACCTGCCCCGAACTCCCATCGCTACGTCTTGAGGCCATCCAGAACACTCAGGAATCCGCTCCCCAGGACGTCTAGGAGCGCCCCCAAAATGCATGTCTCTGACTCCGTGGGAGTGTCCCTGCCAACTGGGCCCTCTTGAAGTTTCACAAGCACATCATGTCCCTAGACGACGATATCGACACATCAGGAGTCTTCCAGTATCATCAGGAGTACAGGTTCACTCACATCCTTATCGGGGCCACCGACGGGAGCAGAGGGGAGCACACCATGGATGCCCGCCTCCGAGTATGCGGTTGGGGAGCTGCCCTCTGGACCACCTCGATGCAGTTTGTGGGATCACTCTCTGGAGAGTTTCGAGGCCTCCAGTCAACCATTCTTGCCGAGCTAGCCGCTGTAGTTTGCCTTCTCCAAACCACCGACGGACCCATAGTCGTCACGGGTTGCCTTTATGTCATGAAAGGATTTCTGAGAAGGACCCATAGCCCGACATTCACGAAACCCGCAAGCTTGGACAAACAATCTGGACACATGCCCCTGCCCGCGCCTCCCAGCTCTTTTTCCAGAAGGTCAAAACCACCCGACGGAGGAGGAGGCGGCCAAGGAGCCGCCATGGGCGCTCTATGAGAATGGGCAGATCGATGAGATCGTCAGCTGTGCTGCCCATCGCCGAAGAGTCCCCCCCGCTCGCACGCCAGATTCAGGGAGGAGACATTCGGGCCGCCTCGATCTGTGACCGCCTCGCAGCCATCCAGACCCACTACTGGGAGTACAAGGATCAGTTCCCCCAGGAGGACGAGACAACCAAAGATGAGCGTAAGAGAGTCAGGGCCACTAGGGTTGTACAGGCCCTCCAGCAGGCTCTCGCCACCACCTCCCGCTGCCTCCTCTCTGCGCCTGTTGGCACCGACTTCAATCTCGCATGCCCAAGTGCAAACAGCAAGGCAGCGTTAATAGTCGCATGCCAACATGGTTTAACCAACCCTGTAGGACTACTATTTATTCTCGCGGTTCACCCGGCCCGACCCCCCTTAAACATTACGCTACCGAGGAACCCCACATACTTAAGTTAAATATTATGTGGTTGCTTAAGTTCATAATATATGCGCAATTCTGCGTTCTGAGCCCTCGTCGCGAATGTTCCCCTATGTGTCATCCAACGTCATATTGCTTGAACCTCATGCCTCTGCCTAGCCTTACATCCTCCATCGGGGACAGATTCGAGCCAGCTAGCGGCCGCGGTGAGGGACCACCCCCTGCGCACCCCCTGTGGTGTCGAGAAAGTGCCCAGCCTGCTATGCCCTGGACGACCGTCGTGCATAGCGGCCGCGGTGAGGGACCCCCTGCGCACCCTCTATGGTGTCGAGAAAATGCCACGCCTGCTATGCCCTGGACGACCGTCGTGCATAGCGGCCGCGGTGAGGGACCACCCCCTGCGCACCCCCTATGGCGTCGAGAAAGTGCCACGCCTGCTATGCCCTGGACGACCGTCGTGCATAGCGGCCGCGCTGAGGGACCACCCTCTGCGCAACCCCTATGGTGTCGAGAAAGTGCCACTCCTGCCAGGATCTGCGAGCGTGTCACGGATAGAGGCCGCGCTGAGGGACCACCCTCTGCGCACCCCTTGTGGTGTCGAGAAAGTGCCACTCCTGCCACGATCTGCGAGCGTGTCACGGATAGAGGCCGCGCTGAGGGACCACCCTCTGCGCACCCCCTGTAGTGTCGAGAAAGTGTCATTCCTGCCACAATCAGCGAGCGTGTCACGGATAGAGGCCGCGCTGAGGGACCACCCTCTGCGCACCCCCTGCGGCTTCGAGAAAATGCAACTCCTGCCACGATCTGCGAGCGTGTCACGGATAGAGGCAGCGCTGAGGGACCACCTCTGCGCACCCCTTGTGGTGTCGAGACAGTGCCACGCCTGCCACGATCTGCGAGCGTGTCACGGATAGAGGCCGCGCTGAGGGACCACCCTCTGCGCACCCCCCTGTGGTGTCGAGAAAGTGCCACTCCTGCCACGATCTGCGAGCGTGTTACGGATACAGGCCGCGCTGAGGGACCACCTTCTGCGCACCCCCTGTGGTGTCGAGAAAGTGCCACTCCTGCCACGATCTGCGAGCGTGTCACGGATAGAGGCCGCGCTGAGGGACCACCCTCTGCGCACCCCCTGTGTTGTCGAGAAAGTGTCACTCCCGCCACGATCTGCGAGCGTGTCACGGATAGAGGCCGCGCTGAGGGACCACCCGACCTCCCACCCCTGTGGTTTGCGAGTGGGAAAGTGCCACTCCTGCCACGATCTGCGAGCGTGTCACGGATAGAGGCCGCACTGAGGGACCACCCTCTGCGCACCCCCTGCGGCGTCGAGAAAGTGCCACTCCTGCCACGATCTGCGAGCGTGTCACGGATAGAGGCCGCGCTGAGGGACCGACCTCTGCGCACCCCCGGTGTCGAGAAAGTGCCACTCCTGTCACGATCTGCGAGCGTGTCACGGATAGAGGCCGCGCTGAGGGACCACCCTCTGCGCACCCCCTGTGGTGTCGAGGAAGGTTGTGGGTGTCGAGAAAGTGCCACTCCTGCCACGATCTGCGAGCGTGTCACGGATAGAGGCCGCGGTGAGGGACCACCCTCTGCGCACCCCCTGTGGTGTCGAGAAATTGTCACTCCTGCCACGATCTGCGAGCGTGTCACGGATAGAGGCCGCGCTGAGGGACCACCCTCTGCGCACCCCCTGTGGTGACGAGACAATGCCACTCCTGTCACGATCTGCGAGCGTGTCACGGATAGAGGCCACGCTGAAGGACCACCCTCTGCGCGCCCCCTGTGGTGTCGAGAACGTGCCACTCCTGCCACGATCTGCGAGCGTGTCACGGATAGAGGCCGCGCTGAAGGACCACCCTCTGCGCACCCCCTGTGGTGTCGAGAAAGTGCAACTCCTGCCACGCTTTGCGACGCCGCAAAGGATAGGGAGACCACCCCCAGCGCACCCCAGAAAGTACCACGCCTGGTATGCCTGGACGACTGTGGCGTGCTGTGCTGTGCTGGCCTGTGCTGCGGTCTGCTGTGCTGTTTGCGCGTGCTGTGCTGCGGTCTGCGTGCTGTGCTGCGGTCTGTGCTGCGGTCTGCGTGCTGTGCTGTGCTCTGCTGGCCTGTGCTGTGCTATGCTGGGTGTGCGGTGTGCTGCGTGTGCTTGTGCGTTTGTGTATGTGTGTATGTGTGTATGTGTGTGTGTGTGTGTGTGTGTGCCGTGCTGTGCTGTGCAGTGTTTTGTATGCTGTGTGTGTGCTTTTGTATTTGTCTGTATGTGTGACTGTGTGTATCTGGGTGCTTTGATGTACTGTGCTGTGCTGTGCTGTCGGTGAGGGAGGAAGGAAGAGGAGGGGGAAGGAGTAGGTGTGAGTCGCGGGCGCGTGTGTCGCGGGCGCGGCGCGGCAGAGAAGAAAACCATAACCCCACCAAGCATGTGGGGAAACCAATTCCACCAACGGGATCTGTTGGTGCAGTCGTTGTCGGGGTTGGTCGGTTCGGGCCCGTCGCAAATTAAAAGCCATATGTGAGTTCCCCACTGAGGCAGAGAGGGAGGCCATCCAGGGGTTGGCGCAAGGTCGTCTACCCCCAGGCCTTCAGGTCTGGCCCCAGCTCGGGGACTCGGTCTTCTCTTGGGAGTGCGCGAGGAGTGGGAGGAGGAGGAGGAGGAGGAGGAGGAGGAGGAGATAACAGGGAGGAGGAAGAGGAGGAGGAGGAGGAGGAGGAGCAGCAGCAGCAGCATGATGAGCGTGAGGAGGACCAGTGTAAGCACAATACTCATCAACGAACAAAAAGGGAGGGAGGAGAACGGGGGGGGGGGCGGGGGCGGGGGGGGGAAAGGCGGGGGGAGGCGTGGTGGGAGGCGGAGGGGGGATGCGGGGGGATTATGTTGGATTATGCTACTTGGGTCCATGCCCCGATGGAGAACACGAAGCACGACTCGTCGCGCCATGCGAATTTGGACTCGCAGTGACGCGACTGCTGGATGCAGCTGCTCCTTCAGCTGTTCGCCAAGGTCCACGCCTGACTCAGGACTGTTGCCCCACGTGCATCTGCCGATCTCAGGGTTGTAGCTGAGGGGTCCTTCTCTGCTGCGTTTGTCGCATGCGCTGCTCTCATCGCTGTCACTAATATGCTGCTCACTGCGGTCAGTCTCGCACGCATTACACCCACTGATATAGCGAATGGCATCTGGCTCCAACTTCGCCATCCACATCTCTAGATAGTGGGCTCTACCCTCGCCTTCCACGTCTGCTGAATGCTATCGGGCGCTACGTTGATGACCTCGGGCTCCAGATTCGCCTTCCTCATTCTGATGAGTAGCGCCAGAGCTTGATTCCCACCAGTGTAGCTGACGACCTAAGGCTTCAAACACGTGTCCTAAGTCACGTTGCGTTCCTTCCGCTGCTGTCACGGCTCGCTGTCACACCCGCTTGCCCCAGCACTGGAGCTGATGGCGTCTGGCTCCAGTTGAGCTCAGCCTCCTCGCGCTCGCTGGCACTCCCAGTGTATCTGACGACGTTAGGCTCTATAGCAGTCTCCCAAATATTCTTCGCCCTGTCCGAAGCTGCCACTGCTCGCTCTTCTCGCACCTGGCCATCGCTCGGACGTCCATTCCCTGTGTTTTTTTCGGTTTCGTGCGTGGTTTTTTCGCCAAATGATCGAGGATGCTCCTCGATGGTCCTCGCCGAAGGAAAAAATGCACACGTCCGAGCGATGCCAAGGCACAGTAATGTCCCCTCGCTGCAGCTGACGTCGCCCGCCGCCGCCACGTGCTGCCTCTGCTCGCCTTTGCCACCCTTGGTTGCCCCTCCAGTGCAACTGACTGATAGCGTGCGGCTCCAGTCTGCTTCAGAGCTCGCCCGTCGCACGCGCGCTGGCACCCACAATGCAACCGATGTCTGGCCTCCGAAATTATCTTGCCTCACTCCCTCGCTCCGCTGCGCCGGTGTCTGCGGCCACTGCGCTGCCTTCTCGCACGCACTGTTTTCCCCGGTGTCTCGGATGACGTCAGGCGCCAGATTTGCTCTGCAGATCGCCCTACGCCCCGTCCGATGCCGCCACCGCTCGCCTTTCGCGCACCCGCACGCCACTGCGCGAGGAGGAGGGGGAGGAGGAGGAGAAGGAGGAGGAGGAGGAGGAGGAGTACACCCTTCTCGAATGTCGCACGAGCTGACCCCCGCCGCGCAGCGGAGACGCGGCTCGCGCGCCCCGGCGCAGCAGCAGAACGCCATGCCGCTGCCTGCAGTCTCGCGCGAACGGATCCCCACACTGCAGCCTTAGGTCGGGCATGTCCTCCTACGGGCGGATGTTGGAAGAATGATCAAAAGCAATACGCAGCAAAACATCAAAAGCAAACAATCAAACATGGTCGAAACATCGTCCCGAGACTATTTCTGACTATCCTTGAATACTCCTCCTGTGAAGGGACACGCCCGACTTAACAAATGAGGGAAAACCTGAAGGCCTCATGCGGCAACTTGAGGCCCGATATGCGTCGGATCCACGTCGGATTTACGTCGTGTTCACGTCGAACTACGTCGGATCTACAATGGACTGACGACGGAGCGTCGCCGCGCGAGCGTAGACCCACAGCTTACGTAGCTGACGTGTGGAGTAGATACTACTACTACTACTACTACTACTACTACTACTACTACTACTACTACTACTACTACTACTACTACTACGACGACGACGACGACGACGACGACGACGACTACTACTACAACTACAACTACAACTACAACTACAATTACAACTACAACAACAACTACTACTACTACTACTACTACTACTACTACTGTGACTACTACGACTACCATTACGACTACTACGACTACGACTACGACTACGACTACGACTACGACGACTACTACTACTACTACTACTGTTACTATTGCTAGTACTACTACTACTACTACTACTACTACTACTACTACTACTACTACTACGCCTACTACTCCTACTACTTACTACTCCTACTACTACTACTTACTACGACTTACTTATACTACTACTACTAACTACGACTAAGGCTACGACTACGACTACGACTACGACTACGACTTACTACTTGTACTACTACGACTACTACTATATAACTACTATACACTACGCGACGAGTACTACTACAAATAATACGACTATTACTACTACTAACTTCGACTACTACTCTCTACTTATACTTCTATTCTACTTCTCTACTTCTACTTCTACTACTCTATTACACTATTACTTACTACTTCTACTTTACTATCTCTTCTACTTATACTCTACTACTCCTACTAATTACTACGACGGCACGGACTACTACTACTACTATACTTAAATACAACAGATTACAAACAACTACTATACGATTACTAGACTACTTTACAAGACTACGACTACGTTTACGCACCGACAACGAACTTCGCCTTCGACTTCGACTACGACTACGAACTACGACTACGACTTACGGACTACGACTACGACTACGCACTTCTACTACTACTACTTACTATACTACGACTACTACTTACTATACTAGACTACTCCTACTATTATTACTAACTGTACTTACTACTTACTACGACTCACTACTACATTCTACTACGACGATACTACTATACTTCTACTTCTACTACTCTACTGACTAAACTTACTACTATATACTACTACTACTTCTTTACTACTACTATCACTACTTATCACTACTACGACTACTACTAACTACTACTACTACTACTACTACTACTACTACTACTACTACTACTACTACTACTACTACTACTACTACTACTACTACTACTACTACTACTACCTACTACTACTACTACTACTACTACTACGACGACGACGACGACGACGACGACGACGACGACGACGACGACGACGACGACGACGACGACTACTACTACTACTACTACGCGCCGCGCGAAGCCTCCAGGATTTTCCTCAGAACTTGACTGTAGCCGCGACCAGTCCCGCCTGCTTGCTGCTCTCACGAGCTGAACTCTGCGCTGCGGCTGAGATGCGTCTCCCCCGAGCCCCGCCTGCGCCCGACCGTGGCGACGAGGGCCCCACAACGCGGGCCGACATTCGGGGGCGCGCAAGCATGGACTGGCGTTGTGCAGCTCCCATCGTACTCGAGGACCACATCCCAGAAATAATTTCGAGCACCCTGAACAATATTGAAACAGTGTCGAGCGAATATCGCCTCTCAGGGCCCGACCCGTGAGCATCCTCCAATTTCGGTACTTTCTTGGTGATCGAAAGCCTTTCTGGTGATCAAGGCCAAAGCAGGTTGGAACATCATAACTAGCGATCCATGGATTCGGCGCGCGGTCGCCAAATCCATGGATCGGGGGAGGTACCATCAACAAAACACGGCCGGTGCCGCCTCGCTCGGCAGCGGGAATCCGCGATCTCCCGTGGAAACTGGACCCGTCGCTAATCTACGCCCCCTTGATCCATGGTTACGATCGCCTAAAACAATATTTGTTTGTCTCAAGTCGCCCTCGTAGGACCGTGGCCCCGAATGTTGCACCTGGTTGTTTTCGGGCCTGGACGCCTCTCGACGAGGCGCAGCTGCTGGAGAGCATCCCGAGGCTGGGAAATCGCCACGAACCGACGAATACGCCCGGAAACCTCGAACACGCCATCCTCATCCTCGTCCCGCCGTTCCCCCTCTGACCGTGTTACCGCTCGGACGTCCAATCTTCGTGCATTATCTGGTTTCGAGCGTGTTTTTTGCTGTTCTGAAGGTTTTCCAAGATGCTCCAAAATGATGCAGACTTTCTGGCGCTGGCCCCGCCGACAACAAGGCACACGTACAACCGGACCCAGGAGAGAGCACATGAGACCCTCCGCCGGCAACAACACACAGAGAACATCCAAGGGTACCCTCCCCGAGCCTAGAGAAAACGCCACGAACAAAAACTTTTCGCGCTCCGCGCGGACTTCTTGGATCTGTGCTGGACCCCCCTCCCTGGCGCGCGGAGCGCGCCAGGGGCGGCGCCGGAGGCGTCGCCGGGGGGGCCCAGCGCGGATCCAAGAAATCCGCGCGGAGCGCCAAAAAGTTTATGTTTATGCCGGGCATGTCCTCCTACAAGCGGGTTCTTGACAAATGCTACAATACAGTCACCAGCAAAAACACACATGGTCGATATATATATATATATATATATATATGTATATATATATATATATAGATAGACCCATCGCCCCCTGCGCATGTTTTGCCTGTTTCCGCACACTCCTCTTGTAGAGAAGGACGTGCCCGACTTAATTATAAGGGGTACCCTCCCCGAGCCGACCTTGATCTGCCGCTGCCTGCTATCTCGCGCGAACGGATCCCCACACTGCAGCCTTAGGTCGGGCATGTCCTCCTACAGGCGGACGTTGGAAAAGAATTATCAAAAGCAGTACGCGACAAAACATCAAGAACAGACAATCAAACACTGCCGAAACATCGTCCCGAGACTATTTCTGACTCCCCTTCTTGATTACAAGGGGCACCCTCCCCGAGCCGACCTCGACCTGCCACCTCGGTCCGCCCGCCCGAGCGATTCGGGTCGGGCGAAAGGGGGGGGGGTAGCAAAGGGGGGGTTTGAGAACCAGCTCACGTAGCTGATTTTCCCGGCGCCCCAGGGCGCGGGAGGCGGGGGTATGTTATGGGAATGGCGCCCCTCGGATGAAGGCCGAAACAGCTGCATGCAGGCAGGAGATGTTGTACCCCCCCATTTCCCTATCCCCTTTCGCCGGCCGAGCGATGGAGGCCGAGCCCGCCGCGGGCCCCGCCTCTCAGGCCGCTCCCGGCCCGCGCGGCGCCCGCCCGCGGCTGCCGCTCTGCGGCGCCGCCCGCGGCGCCCGCCGCAGGGGGCGCGCCCGGGGGGGGCGCGCCCCGCGGCGGCTCGTCCGCGGGGCCGTGCGCCTCTCGAGGCGAGGTGGCCGCCTGCCGGCGCGCCGTCGTCGTCGTCGTCGTCGTCGTCGTCGTCGTCGTCGCCGCTTCAGTGCGCGACGGCTTTCGTTCCTGTTCCTGCCGTTGCCGTTCGGCTTTTTTTTGTGGCCCCCGGGATCCTCGGGGGGCCTCGGGGGGCCTCCGCGGCGCCCACCCGGGACCCCTGGAGGCCTTGGGGTGTCGGCGAGGTCGTCGTCGAGGTCGTCGTCGTCGTCGTGGCCCTCCTCGCCCAGTCTGTAGGCGGGGCACGGGCGGTAGGGTGAGGAGGTGTGACCTCCTGTAGAGGCCTCCTGCAGCTCTACATGGGGTCGGAGTAGAAGGGGTCGGAGGATTGCACCGCCTCGCCGATGCATCGCCGAAGCATCGGCGATGCATCAACGACGTCAGCGATGCATCGGCGACGCCAGCGTGGAGAAGGCGGGCTCCGCAGGGCGGGGCGACGGACGCCGAGAGTCCGCATGCGCGCTCCGCGAGGGAGCCCGGCCCGTGCCCATCAGGGCATGGCGTGGAGGCCGTGGCCTCAGTAAGCAGATCCACGGGAAAACCACCGCTCGCTGCTCCCTGCCGCCGATGACCAGGTCGTGTGTGTGTGGTCTGCTTCTCGCCGCGGCCCCGCTGCTGCCACGGCCACCGCTGCCATGGCTGGCCGCACCGGCCCACTCGACGCGGAAGTCCTCCGCGTCTGGGTGGCTCTCCTCCTCCTCCTCCGGTCCTCTGCGCGGCCGCCCTGGTCCGTTTTCCCCCCCCTTGCACGCCGGTCAATTCGCCTTTCGGTTGGCCCGAATCGCCACCCGCTGGAGCAGCTTCTCTGCCTCGTGAGCGTTTTCTGATTCGGCGTTTCGACACTGGGCGCAACGGGGGGGGAGGGGGGGTTTGGCTCTGTTGGGACCTTCTAGCTTTTTAATTGTTGCGATCTTTGTTTTTGGCTTTTGCTTTGCAGCACGTTCGTTCTGCTTTTCGCAGTCCTCAGCGCTCTTCACATTGGGGGGGGAAAAGACTCGAATCCCTGCTGAACACAGGAGGCTCCCAAACAAAAAAAAAATAAAAAAAGAAAAAAAAAAATACAAAAATAAAACCAAAAAAAAAAAAAAAAAAAAAAAAAAGAAAAAAATAAAAAAAAAAAAAAAAAAAAAAAAAAAAAAACTACTCAGCCAAGATCTACTCCACAGGGGGGGGGGGGGTTGGGGGAGTTTAGTGTCTTAATGGCCGCGAGTTTATAGTGGCTCGTTGTGCTTAGCCAGCCGCCCGATCTGGCAGATAAGAGCGATTAATACGAAAACGATAAGCGATTCGCTATTCGATTGCCACGAATCGCCACCCGCTAGAACAGCTTCTCAGCCTCGTTGCTGACCAAAACAAATTGTTTCGCTCGTGCCGTCTCGGCACTCGGCGTCGGCGCCCCTGGATTTCGGTCGGGCGTGTTCTCCTACAGGCGGATTTTGGAGGAAAAACGGAACAGACTCAAAATTACTCAAACATAGCCAAAAAGTCTTCGAAACATCGCCCCCAGCCTATTGTTTTTTGACTCCCTGTGAATTTTCCCCCTGTAAAAGGAACGTGCCCGACTCCAGCGTCTGCGGGGCGGCGTGCCCCCCGCGACTCCCCCCCCCAGGAAGCGGGGGACACCCTCGCAGAGCCGGGCGTTGGCAGAACTGGGTTTTTGAAGGGCCTGGTTTAGGGATGTGTACCGGGGGGCGCCCCCCCCCCCCGCCCCGCTCCACCAACCTTGGCGGCGCGCACAAGGGGGTGGAAGGAGGGGGGAGGGCTTCTTAGAAGGAGGCTGCTTCTTAGAAGGCAGCGGCCCTGTATCTACAGAGAAGGCCCGCGCCTTCTAAGAAGCAGGGGTGGTTCTAAGAAGCCCTCCCCCCTCCCCCCGTCCCCCTCTGCACGTGGCTGACAACCGGAACTGCCGTCACCCGAACAACACCAGCCACGGCAGACCTGGTTCATAGAGGCCTCCTAGATGGGGTCCGAGCAGGTGGGGTCGGAGGATCTCGCCGCATCGCCGATATTTTGGCGGTGCATCGCCGCTGCATCGGCGATGCATCAATCATGCACTGGCGACGTCGGCGATACATCCGCGACGTCGGCGTGGAGCAAATGGGCCCCACATCGAGCCGCATCGCCGATGCATCGCCGATGCATCGGCGACGCGACGCGATCCTCCGACCATCTACTCCGACCCCCACAGGCCCCGACCTCATCTAGGAGTGCTAGAGTTATGGTGCCATCGTGCTTGAGGACCACATCCCAGAAATAATTTCGAGCACCCAGAAAAGTGTCGATAGAGTGTCGAAACAGCGTCGAAGCAATGTCTCCCAAGGCCCGACACGTTAAAAACTCTCCGCTTTCGGTACTTTCCTGGTGCTCTAATTTTTTTCTGGTGATCAAGGCTAGAGTAGGTTGGAACATTATAAGCCCAGAGTTTCAGTGATTCTGGCCAATTTGAGGGCTCCAGTTGAGTCAGGACCGACCGTCCCGGCATTACTATAGTCCTACCACGACATGTTCTTAGAACCCAAACATGCTGTAATAACAAAAACAATGTTCTTGGAACATATACCCGAATGTTGAGACAAAACAATCTCAACCAGAAATGCTCTGAGAACATCTCGTGGGAAACACAAAAGGTAATCTGAACATTGTTTGGTAGGGCTATAGGCGAGCAAGGACGCTTCGCCACTGTTTTCGGGAGCGGCCAAGAGGGGGGTGTCCAAGAAGAGGGGGTGCACATCATGACCGACGGCATGTGCGCGGCCCAGCGGGGGGGCCAGGGACGCAACGAAACAAGAGGAGGCGCCATGACATCTGGGGAGATATCATGGCCCCCGCCATGATATCCACCCCCCCCTGGTCATCACTCCCCTCCTTTGCCGCCCCCGAAAGGACGCCTCGCCACAGCTCGATCCAGGGCCCTGCTGCTGACCGGGCCCCCTCACCTGGGGCCCCGGCTGTACCCGCGACAGCGGGCCGCCGCCCCTCGCCCCCCCAGCCTCCTCTATAGATGAAGGGGCCCCAGGGCACACAAAGAAATCCACACAAATAATAGAAGGATGCCCCATATTGTTCCATCTTTTCGGGGTTTCTGTCTTCCCCCCCACACCCCATATTTTCTCATGTTTTCTGGGGAGTCGACGATTCTTTGTGTCTGTGTTTTTTCCCCTCCTGATATATAGCGAGCCGGCCAGGCCCAGAGCGCCGAGGGCGGGGCAGCCCTCCGCGGCGAGCGAGGGGGGAGATCGAGAGCGGTGGCCGGCCTCGAACCTGTCCCTATCCCCAAGATGGGCAAGCAGCAGGCGAGGACGGGCTCCAGGAGGAGCGCGTTCCCCGACTCGCACAGTAGCCACTCGTAAGTGGCCTGGGTCCGCCGCGGGCGCTCCACGATACGTTGCATCGAAGCAGACATGTACTTTGCGGGCGCTTGCGAGTAGGCAGTGTGCGAGTAGTGGAACGAGCTTGTTGTAGAGCGGTAGCCGTCCTCGAATCTATCCCTATCCCCAAGATGGGCAAGCAACAGGTGAGGGCAGTCTTAGGGACGTGCCCCCCAGAAACGGAGGGAAGCCTTGAACACATGGAGGAAGATGCTTCAAACTGGCGAAATAAGGGAAAGCAATGACATAAGCATTCAAAACTCGGCGGTCCGCGCGGATTGCTCGGGTCGGCGCTGGACCCCCCTCCCTCGCGCGCGGAACGCAACAGGGGCGGCGCCGGAGGCGCCGCCAGGGGGGTCCGTCGCGGACCTCCGAGTTTTTATGTCTATGACATTGCTCGTTCCCCTTGAGAAGGGGGAAATCTCGGGCTCGATTCATTCCCGAGGACCGGCTTCTCATCCAGAGTCGTTTTTTGACGGCCACGAGGCCCGGTAAGGGCCCCTGGAGGCCGAAACCTGCGGAATACCTTCGTCACGATTTGTTCGATACCTTGGATCTCTGGGGGAATCTCGGGCTCGAGTCGGGGAGACTTAAGGCTCGGGTACGGGGGACTCGGGTTGACCTGACGGGGCCATCATAGAAACGACGAGACCCACTCTGAAATTTGACGCGAGCTCCCTCTGCAGGCATCCCAGGAGAACTGAACCGTCCAAATCCAGGACGGGCTCGCCAAAAAACGTCGGCAAACCCGAGCTCCGACTTACTCGAGCCTTGCGCTTCTCGGGCCGGGCGAAAGGGGGGGAAAGCAAAGGGGGGGGGTTGAGAATCAGCTCACGCAGCTGATGTTCCCGGCGCCTCCCGGCGCCGGAGGCGGCTATGTATCGAGGCATGGGCCCCTCGGTGGGGCCGAAACCAGCTGCATGCAGCAGATGTTGTACCCCCCCCTTTCCCTATCCCCCCTTTCCCTATCCCTATCCCCCCCTTTCGTAACCCCCTTTTCCCCTATCCCCCCCTATCCCTATCCCTATCCCTATCCCTATCCCAATCCCTGTCCCTATCCCTATCCCTATCCGTATCCCCCCCTATCCCTATCCCCCCTTTCCCTATCCCCCCTTTCGTAACCCCCTTTCCCTGTCCCCCCTTATCCCTATCCCTATCCCTATCCCTATCCCTATCCCCCCCTTTCCCTATCCCACCTTTCGTAACCCCCTTTCCCTGTCCCCCCCGTTCGTCCAGCCCGAGCTTCCCCGCTCGAGGCCCGAGGTCTTCGAGCGCGCTCGTCGGTCCTCGGCGGTCTTCCGGCCCCGAGCGCTGCGCTCCGGCGCCTGCGCCGCCGTCGCGGGGCGCCCCGGGGGGGGGTCCGGCAAGCGCCTCCCGGACGGCCGCCGGAGAGCCGAGCGGTGACCCAGAAGCCACCCAGGCGTTCGAGGTCGAGGTCGACACGGCACGGACCCAGGGCAGGCTTTCGACCCCGAGTCGTGACCGACCCAGGGAGGAGGAGGAGGAGGAGGAGGAGGAGAGGAGGAGGAGGAGGAGGAGGAGGAGGAGAGGAGGTAGGAGGAGGAGGAGCAGGGGGAGGGGGGAGAGGTGGAGGAGGAGGAGGAGGAGGAGGAGCGAGGGCGGTGGAGGAGGAGGAGGAGGAGGAGGAGGTGCAGGTTTTCGGCCGCTCTTGTCGGTTCGCGGCGGTTTTCCAGCCTGGGGGTGCGTTCCAGCGGCTGCGCCTCGCCCAGGGGCCGTCTGGGGCTGCCCCGAGCGTCCCGAAGGGCCACCAGAGAGCCGAGTTATGACCCAAAAGCCACCAGACGACCGAGAAGGAGAAGGCCCTCTGAGACGGCGGCGGGACTTCTGTCAGAAGCCCTCGCGACAGCCTGCGAACTGTTCTGCGTCCCCGGGGAAGGCTCATAAAGCACTCCTCAGAAGGCGGGGGGACTTCCGAGCCTTCTGAGAAGGCCCGCTCCTTTTCATTTCCCCACTAGGCTCGCTGCCGAATCCCCGGGCAAACGTGGGGATTCGAGCTCGGCTCTGGGGGCCTCCCGAATGGGGTCCGAGCAGATTGGGTTCGGGAGATCGCGCCGAATCGCCGATGCATCGGCTACGTGGGCGATGCGTCCGCATCATCAGAGTGAAGGAAGTCGGGCTCCATATCGAGCCGTACAGTCGGGGCGTTGACCTGAGGAACCCTAAATAAGGAACGAGGCCCCGTTTTTCCACAAGTTAAACTTCGATTTCCCATCGAAAACATAAGGAAAACCTGAGGCAAGCTGTGAAACAATCAAGGAACACCGAGCCCCTCCCCAACGAAAAGGGTTCCTTCTCCAGGGCCCTGGCTGTATCAGCGACGCATCAACGATGCGGCGCAATCCTCCGGCCGAGTGTGCTCGGAGCGGGCTCATCCGTTGAGCAGAGACCGACCGCCCTGGCATTCCGATAGGCCTACCACGACATGTTCTTCGACTCCCAACAGATTAGGATCCCGAAGAAGTTATAATCACAAAAACAACGTTCTTCGAGCATAGAGCCGAGGTGCCAAAACCAGACAGCCTCGGCCAGAAATGCTCTAAGAACACTTCGTGCAGCCCACAAAAGGCCACTTGGAACGTCCTTTAGTGGGCCTATGGGCAAGCCAGGACGCTTCGCCACTGCTCGAATCTGGGGGGCCCGGAGCTCTGGAGGTGTCCTGCCCTCCCACCTTGGGACGCCCCATCCTCGCGCGGCGGCAACACGCTCAGGCTGTGGGGCCCTGGGCCTCGCCGCCCCGCCCCTCCTCCTCCCCCTCCTCCTCCTCCTCCTCCTCCTCCTCCTCGGTCCCTCCCTGGGCACGGGCACGAGCCTCCCGCTTCCCTCCTCAGTCCCTCCCTCCCTCCGGCGTCCCTCCTCGGTGCCTCCCGCCCCAGGCGGGTGGAGAACGCAATGGTGCGATGCCCACCCAGCAGCAGCCGCTGTCCACGACTCGTGGCGGCCGCTCTCGGGCAGGCGACCTCACGCGGATGTGCGCCAAAAGAGGCCTCTGGAAGCCCGGCAAGAGGCAGCAAGGCTCGATCCTCGATCCTCTTCCCTACCCCCCCCCCTCCTCCACTCCAGGGCAACGTTAGGGGAAACGAGGCAGCAACACTGGATCCTCGATCATCCCCCGTACCCCCCCCCTCCACTCCTCAAGGGCAACGTTAGGGGGAAAGAGGCAGCAACACTGGATCCTCGATCCTCCCCCCTACCTCCCCCCCTGCACTCCTCAAGGGCAACGTTAGGGGGAAAGAGGCAGCAACACTCGATCCTGGATACTCCTCCCTACCCCCCCCTCCCCCTTCCACTCCTCAGGGGCAACGTTTGGGGGGGAGAGACTCAGTTGGGACTGCATCGACCTCCCATTGCCCACTGCTCGCCGGCAGGGGCCCGATGGTCCGCCCCCGCCCCGAGAAGGTGCGGAGTTGCTGTCGCCGATCTGCCGACGATGCTGCATCGCCGACTCCAGGCGGATGCTTTTCTCCCCCGCTGAGCCTAATCCCCCCTTGACGTTGCCTCTTGGCAGAGCTCGAGCTAAACGGTGTTCCGTTTTCGTTCTGTTTTCGTCATCCCTAGTTCTGTCTTCGCTCCACACCTGCTGCACAACGAAGTCAACACGAAAACGGTCCACGAAATTGCCAAAACACCGTTTAGCTCGAGCCCTGCCTCCTGGTTTCCCCGTCATGACTCGGCTCTCCGACGGCCGTTCGGGACGAGCGGGGCAGCCCCGGACGGCCCGCGGCGAGGCGCAGCCGCTGGCACGCACCCCCAGGGCCGGAAAGCCGCCGCGAACCGACGAGAGCGACCGAAAACCTCGCACCTCGAGTCGATGCCTACCCCCTGCCTGCCGCGGGTTCGTGTCGCGTCGACCTCGGCGTTGGCTCCCGACACCGCGGGGATCGTTCGACCCTGAACGATCGGTCGTCTCCGACATGTCCGATCGTTCAGCATCGACCGGTTTTGGGGTCGCCGGCGCCGTTCAACGTTGACCGCCAACGGCGGGGTCGCCGCAAGTCGACACGACACGAACCTGCCATAATGTTGCCCTTTCTGTTTTTTTTTTTTTGAAAATGTGCCTGGTATCTGCTTTTTTGATTTTTTAAAATGGGCAGAAAGTGTTTATTTTTGTTGAGACAAAATTATAGAGCGTGATTTTTCGTTGATATAACCCTACTTTTTATTCCAAAAATAGACTGTGATTATTTTATTCGTTGCACGTACTTGTGTTTTTTCATACATTTTTGCCTCTTCCTCCCCCCCCTCCCCTCCGCGCAGGCAGGGGGGCGGCGGGGAGGCCGCCGCGGGCGAGTCGCGCGTGCTGCTGGGCGTCGCGTCCAAGGAGGTGTGCAGGGAGGCGGCGGCGCCTCCGTGGGAGGGGAGGTCCTGCCCTCCCCCTGGCCCTCCTCGTCCTCCTCCTCGCTTTTCCTCCTCGCCCGCCTCGCTTTCCCTCCCCGTCCTCCTCGCACTCCTCGCGTTTGCTCCTCGCCCTCCTCGTCCTCCTCGCCCTCCCTCTCGATCTCCTCGTCCTCCCTCTCGCCCTCTTCGTCCTCCTCCTCTCTTCTTCTTCTTCCTTTTCCTCCTCCTCCTCCTACTCCTCCTTCGCTCCACTCCTTTTCCTTATGAATAACTCCTCCCCCTTTCGCATCCCCAAAGCGAATCGGAAGGGCGGCCTGGGCTTTTCGTCTGAGCCTGACCTCACCACTTCTGACCCCGAAACTGAAACATTGGCAACCGCTTCACAGATGGAGGGCAAGCCGTCTCCAAGATTTGAGCAAGAACCGACCGTCACGGCATTATGATAGGCCTACCGCGACATTTTCTCAAAACCCAAACATATCCTAAGAACAACAAACAAGTTTCTTGGCATGAATGTTCCAAGATCATCTCGTACAGGCCACAAGAGGTTTTTAGAACATGCTTTGGTGGGACTATCGGCGAACCAAGACACTTCGCCACTGCTTGAAAAATGTGTATTTCGCCTTCGCGCCGCCCGAATTCGTGTAAACATATTGCACGAGTGTTGCGGATTGAGGGCGGGCCGTTTTCAAAATGAGGCTCCGCCTTAGCGCCGCGCGCACTCGCTTTCAGAACTGGAAGAGTTTCGCGGATTGAGGGCAGGTTGTTTTCAAAATGTGTCTTTTGCCTTCGCGCCGCCCACACTCGTGTAAACACATTGCAAAGACTTTGCAAACTGTGGGCGGGTCGCTTTCAAAATGTTGTTCTCGCCTTAGCGCCGCACGCATTCGTTTTATATCCGCTGGCCCCCTTGTGGGGCCACCAGTCTGTAGGCCGAAATGTGCTGCTCCCTGCAACAGTTGCAGCTCCAAGTCTCCAATGTTCCAGTCCTGCTTTCTACTTCCTACTGTAAATTGCTGGAGTCCGTGCAGGGGGGGGGGCCCAAACCAGCCCGTTACCACGCCCGGATCGCGCTCCCTGAGTTCCCAGGAGGGGGTGGGACAAATTGAAATACTTGAGACTCACGCGCCCGAGACCATCGTCCTTGGTAAATTATGCCGTGTTCGCGTCCCCGAGGCCACACACCCGCGTACATTACACAATTTCTGCGTCCCCGAAACAACAGTCCTTCGTAAATTACGAACTGCTCGCGTTCCCGAAGCCATAAACCCTTTGCAAATTACGCCACGTTCGCATTAACGAAGCCAAGAGTGCTCCAAGGCGCCCGTAGATGGTTACAAGACTACCCAAGAGGGCCTAAAGAGGCCACAAGAACGCTCCGATAGGCCCCCCGAGAGAGCCCCAAGAGGCCAACATCGTAGATGTTACGACGACTTTTGAAGGAGCTTGGTCTTCTCGCATTTTCGGCTACGGCTCAAACAGCTCTCAAAACCGCCCCAAGACAGCCCAAGACGCCTCCAAGAGGGCCCCAGGACGGCAAAAGAGGGCTCCAAAATGGCCCAAGAAGCGCTCAAGACGGCCTCAAAGGGCCCCAAGACGGCCCCAAGAGGCGCCCCAGCAGGGGACCACGAACCGAACATTCGATATTTGTGCCCCGAGAACCGAGAAATCCACAGGAGGCCCCAAGAGGCCACCAAGAGGCCCCAAGAGGCCCCAAGAAATCCTCAGAGGCCTCCAAAAGACCCAACATATACTCCACTCCACGAGGTCTCAATGGGCCCCAAGAGGCGCCCAAACCGCCTCCAAGATGCCTCCGAAAGGCTCCCCACGACACCCCAACACATATACAAGAGGCCTCATACAGGATGGGCCAAAGGCCACTGGGATCCGCCGCCCCCTTGATTCATAACAAGGGTGCCCGACCTGCTGAATCATTTCGCTTTTGGTTTTGGTTCTTTTTCCGAAGAACTCCCCCTGGGGGTACGGCCCGTCCCGCCGGAGATGCGTAACCGGTGGTTCCAAAAGGTTTTCCTGCTCCAGATGGCTCCCAGGTGGCCCCAGATGGCTTTCAAGATGGCATCCAAGTTCGCCCGAGATGGTCCATGATGGCCTCCAAGACGGCCCAAGAGAGTCCAAGATGCCTCCAAGTCTGCCCAAGAGACCTCCAAGACGACCCAAGATGTCCCAAGAGGTGCCCAAGAGGCCTCCGAAAGGTCCTCTCCAGGAGGGCCCCAAATCATAGATTTCCTTAGGTTTCAAAGGTTTTTCGTATTTGCTCCTTTTCGGCCTTCCGACGACCCAAGACGGCCCAAGATCGCCCCCAGAGCGCCTGAGAGGCGGCACAAAGACGACCAAAGAGGCCTCCAAGACGCCCAAGATGGCCTCTAAGACGGCCCTGGAGCACCGCAAGAGGACCCAAGTCGGCCCAGAGAGGCCCCCAAGACGACTTCCGACGGCGTCAGACGGGCCAGGAGCCCACCAAGATGGCCGAAGTTGGCTCTAAGCTGGCCAAAGACGGCCCAAGAGGCCTGTTGCCGTCGTTGCACTTGCTTGCCCATCCATATGGAAACACTGCGGCCCATGAAGATGTTGCGGAGGCTGCTGCTGCTCGAAATGCCAGACTCCAGGTGGTTTGCGTCTGGCGACGCGCCCGCTTTGTCTGGTAGTTCGCTGAGTTCGTTGGCGCAGCACTCGATGTGGGATATCTCTACTTGGGTATCCCTTTCTTGTGAGATGAGGTTCTTCATTCGCAACTGTGTTGCCACGAGTCGGTCTCTAGCATTGTCTAGCCTCCATGGTTCATCTCTGCTCTGGTGTCGTACTGGACATCGGCTGGGCATCAAACTTTCCAACACCATCAACTCCATGCCGTGTCTGTCCGTGTCCTCTGACTTCCCCGCTCTGCGTGCCAACATCGCCTGGATATGTTCTCAATTCGGTGATTCATGTCCACTCTAAATGAAGGCTCCCTGATCTTGCTGAGGGCACGGTGAACATCTGTACGCCGAGTGTGTGCGCGCCGCTCTGTTGGGCATCGGCACCAGCCTATCGATGCAGCTCTGACGTGCTCCTACTTTTTGTCTGCTCCTGCATGGTGATCTGGCACGCGGTCGATTGTCTTTGTAGTGCTGCGCGCACGAGCATTTGCTGTGCCAGTGCTCGACGTCCCTGCTGCACTTTACACGTGTCCCACATCCCTGCGCATCCTTGCATGAAAGACATGTGTTATGCAAATCTGACGTATGCTTGATGAAGAATCGTTATGGCGCATGCCTGTTGGTGTTGAACAGTTGCTTCCCTGTGCCAACCATGCTCTTTAGCTTTGAAGAAACGATGCCCTCAACCAGCAAGGAAAACAGGAATCGTCTGCTCGGTCCCTTCGCAGGGACACATCAGTGGTTCGGCCGAACTGATGCGTCAGAGACAATGCAGTATCGGTGTGACCTGCGCGGTTCTAGGCCAAACCCTCTCCTCCTCCTGATCATAAGCTTCCTCCTCCTCCTCCTAGTCCTCTCCCTCTTCCTCCTCCTTTCTCCATTCCCCCCTCCCTCTCCTCACCCCCCTCCTCTCCCCTTCCTTCTTCCCTCTTCCTCTCCCCCTCCCCTTGCTGCTCCTGCTGTTCGTCCTCTTCCTGTTCCTGTTCCTCATCGGGGGAGGGAGTTATCGGAGGGGCTAAGGCGCCCCAGGGCCAAATGACTTCAAATCCTCCTTCCTCCTCCCCCCTTGGAAACCTCCGGGCGTCCGTGGAGGCCCCGTCCATGGACCCCATAGGCCCCAGAGGACCTCCGATGCCAAGCTCGTCGCCCTTCCCCCTCCCCCCTCGCTGCCCCGGCCCGCCTTCCCGCAGTTCCGTGCCGAGCTCCATCAGCCCATCGCACAGTCGTCGCGCGATGTCGAGCGCGGCCCCGGGGCGGCCCAGCTGGCGAGCGCGGGCGGACATCTGAGAGCGGGCTCTCTGTCTACGCGCCCAGGTCACCGAGGGCGCCGCGAGGGAGAAACTTGGAGGCGGATGCGAAGGAGGACGACGAGGGAAGATGACGGGTAGGGGGGAGGAAACGACCTAGGGAAAGGAGGTGGACAACAAGGTAACGAATGGAAGGAGGAGCAGCAGAGAGAACAGGAGGGCAAGAGGGAGAAGGAACTACTGATGGGGGAAGAGAACAAGGATACATGAGGAAGAGGAGGACAGAGGAGGATCAGGATGACAAACAGACAGGATGAGGGGGGTGAGGGCAAGGAGGGAGAGGGGGAGGAGGAACACAGGAGAAATGGAACATGTGAAGGTGAGGAGGGCAAGCATTGCTGGAATCTTAGACGACGCCTGGAAACACTATCGGGCGTGGACGCGCAGTTGTGAATCGCGAGGAGTGCGCGCGCAACGATTGCATGGGCAGGTGCGGTGCTCAAGAAGGGGGAGGAGGGAGGAGAGAGGAGGAGGCACCGGATGGAGGACAGAGGGGAATCAGACAAGACACTCTTGAGACCAGTGCCTCCACCACCTGCATATTTGTTGTTTCTCTCTCTCTCTCTCTTCATTTGTTTCCTCTCTCCCTCTCTCTGCAAAGAGAAGCGCGGCCCTGCAGTGACCAGAAGAGGAGGAGGAGGTGAAGAAGAGATAGAGAGAAAAGGAGGAGGAGCAGGAAAAGGAGGAGAAGGTGGAGAAGAGAGAAAATGAGGAGGATGAGGACGGAGCCTGCAACAACTTCTCGGGGTCGCCCAGCCATGCGGCCACCTCCGGCACGAAGGTAAGACGAGGCTCTCGAGGGAAACGAGCCAAGCAACCGTTGGGGAAGCTGTGCTCCAGGGGGCACCGTCGCTAGGCCGACGGGTCTCTTCACGGGGGCAAGGACCACAACTTTCCCAGGTATGGCTGGTCTGATCGGAGCAGATGGGGTCGGTGGATCGCGCCGCATCGCCGATACATCGGCGATGCATCGGCGATGCATCGGTGATGCACCAGTGATGCATCGTCGACGTCTGCGATGCATCGGCGACATCGGCGTGGAGAAAACCGGACTCCGCATCGAGCCGCATCGTCGATGCATCGGCAGTGCGGCTGATCCTTCGGCCCTATCTGCTCCGACCCCATCTGAGAGGCCTGACGTCCTTTCCCGGGGACGAGTTTTTCTTCCCGCGCAGCTATTTGACAGCTCCATTGTCGGGGACAGGCCCCTGGAGAGGCCGAGGGAAGGCAATAGGCTACAGCTCCCCTCGGGACCCTCTTCTCCTCCTGTCGAGACGCCTTCTCCGCGATGGCGTCGGGGTCCGTGTCGGCAACGAATTCGCCGGCGCCGCCGTCGACCACGAAGGCGATGTTGCCCTCCTCTTGGCCAGGGATGAACGACCTCGGCGCGCCAATCTCGGCGCGCCAATCCAACCTCTCGCCCGAGATAACTGTTACACTGTTTTGTTCTCCTCCTCCTCCTCCTCCTCCTCCTCATCCTCCTCTCCTCCTGGTTACGGCCCCGCAACCAGAGAACGGCATCCGCAATCTGAGGCAGAGCATCGCTTTGTTTGCGTTTGCGTCGTTCCCGAAACAGCGCCTACACAATGGGTAGCCACTTCTGCTGCCAAGGAATTCGATGGCCGTGTCGGGGTTTCGGCTGGGGCCCGGTTGGCGCCGCCTCGTTGCCGTCGCGTCGCCTGTGTGTGCGAGAACGCGTGTGTGTATATGTATATGTATATGTAAATGTGTATATATATATATATGCATATATATACACAAATATATCTGTGTGTGGGTCACGAACCCGCCCGTCCGAGACCGTCGGGGGCAACCACTGCCGAGATCCTCAGGATGCGGTCCCCGTCGCCGTCGTCGTCGTCGTCACCGCCGCGGCCGCCGCCAAGATCGTCAAAGGCCCAGGCGTGAGGAGGCACGGAAGGCCCATGATCATTGCCTCCGCGATGGAGCCGGGGCCCGCCTTCGTCACCAAAATGTCCGCCGCCGACATGTATTCGTCCACGTTGGGCACGAACCCGAGGACGTGCGGGCGGAACCTATCCCGGGCGCGCTCTGGTACGGATTGCAAGTCCGAAGATCCGGCAGCGGGGCACGGGGGGAAATCATAGCGCATCCTTTTCGACAAAGCGCACCGCTCGCCGCACGGGAACGGGATGCGTTGCCAATCCACGAACCTGAACCCACGCGTGCGTTTCAAGTGCAGCGGCCTTTGGCAGGCTCAGATATCCGCCGCCCCCTAGATGAATGAGGAGGGAGGGTGTATAATTAAGTCGGGCATGAACTCCCACAGGCGGATGTAGGAGAAAACGGCAAAAATACTCCGACGGTGTGACCCCGTGTGAGAATAACTTTGGATTTCCTTTCGCTCTTTCCTCAAATCCGCCTGATTGTCCTTGTCCTCCTCGGTTCCCGTTTCCTCCTCCTGCTCGCTCTCCTTGTTACATTTCTCCTCTTTCTCTTTGTCATGTTCCTCTTCCTCCTCCTCCATCTCCTCCTCTTTCTCCCCCCCTTTCATCTCCATCCCGCCGGTTCTCCTCATGCGCCTACTTCTCCTTCCTCCTAACAGGGGCACGCATGCCGATTTTCCTCGGCGCCCTCGCCGCCTCGCCTGGCAGGGGCGCGTTCTCCGATGACAAAATCGCGAAGGCGTAGGGGCAACGGCCGTTGCGACCACCCCGCGAGCCGTTGGGGCGCGAGAGCAAGCTGTTGGGAAAACCCTGCAGGCACCGAGTTCGTCGCGGCCACGCTCACGTGGGAGGCGCCACGAAACTCAGCTCTGCCTCGAGCTGGTCCGCCTCACCCTTGGACTCCACCGCTCTCTTGTCGAATTCCTCGAGCGAGGGTGACTAGGGAGGGGGCTCCCGCCTGAGACTTCCTTGCAGCTCGCTCACAAACGCGTGAGGAACGCCTCGTGATGTGCCCCTTCGGGGTGCTCAAAGGCTATGGGTGGTGGAGTTAGCTGATGACCCACTCGGGTTGTCAACGTGAGCTGCGGGCCCCATAAGGAGGGGGCTCCCGCCTGAGACCTTCTCGCTATCCACTCATACACGAAGCTCCCGCCTGAGACTTCCTCCGTATTCAGTCCAGATGAGCCGAAAAGTGGCGACGGTTACAAATTTCCGATGGCCCGCCCGGATTACCAACATGAAGTGCGGACCCCGTATGGACGGGGCTCCCGCCTGAAACTTCCTCGCAATGCACTCACAAACGAAGCCCCCGCCTGAAACTTCCTCCATATTCAGTCAATGGGGGGCCGAACACGCGACGACAATTACAACAGGTGTCCGATAACCCGCTCGGATTACCAACCTGAAATGCGGACCCCCTATGGAGGGGGCTCCCGCCTGAGTCTTCCACGCAAATCACTCACAGACGAAACTCCCGTCGGAGACTTCCTCATATTCAATCCAGAGGAGCCGAAACGTGACAACAATGACAGGTTTCCGATGACCCGCTCGGATTGTCAACGCGAAGTGCGGACCCCGTAGGGAAGGCACTCCCGCCTGATACTTCCTCGCAATTCACACACAAACGAAAGTCTCGTCGGAGACTTCGCTGTATCCAATACAGGGGGAGGCGAGAACTGACGACAATTACACGTTTCCGATGGCCCGCTCGGATTACCAACGGGAAGTGTGGACCCCGTAAGGAGGGGCTGCCGCCTGAGACTTTCTCGCGAGCCACTCACAAACAGAATTCCCGCCTGAGAATTCCTCCATATTCAGTCCAGATGAGCCTGGAACAAGTTTCCGACGACCCGCTCGGACTGCCAACATGAAACGCGGACCCCATAGAGAGGGGGCTCCCGCCTGAGACTTCCTTGCAATTCTCTCACACGCGAAGCTCCCGCCTGAGACTTCCTCCATATTCAGTCCAGAGGAGCCGACACGTGACGACATTTACAACAAGTGTCCGATGACCCGCTCGGACTACAAAAATGAAGTGCGGACCCCACAGGGAAGGGGCTACCGCCTGAGACTTCTTCACAACTAACTTGCAGACGAGGCTGCCTCTTGGTCGGTGATCACGATGGGATGGTGATATCGATGAATGTGCGAGGGCACTGATGGTGATGCGGGTGGAAAGTGATGATGAGGTGGAACAGAGTGTGTGCGATGGTGGTGAATGAGTGTTGATGATGATGGCGGTACTAATGGTGATGGTGATGACGTGGGACAAAAAGGGGGGAATAGATCGTGCGCGGAGGTGTGCAGATAATGCACGAACTCCACTCAGGATGTGGGGACATCGTCAAACCAAAATCGCAACTATTCAAAAAATGAAAGAAACATCGTTCCCCGGCAAATTCTGTACCGTTCTTGGATACTACTCCTGTGCAGGGGCATGCCCGACTTACGTGTAGCTAAAGGAGGGACGAAAGGAGGAAAACACTTTTTGGCCATAGCCGAGGGGTCGAGCGGCACCGACGACGCGAACACACCCCAGATCAAGCACCGCTAAGCCTCTGACGCCCGCGCTGACACCCATCCAAACGACGGGATATGGGATACCCCAAATGTACCGATACCGTTGCTCCCAAGACTTCTCCCGGGGTGCGCTCTGACCAAGGTGTCGAGGCAAATCCAACAATGGCGACGAATGCCTCCCGGGAGGTCGAACAAACGGCAAACCGGGCGAACCACAGCTGTACCGTTACCTTTTCCTCCTCAGATCGTTCACCCGACAAGAAAGCCGAAAAAGGGGAAGTCAGGCGAAGAGTAGTGGTATCGTTGCCTTTCCCTCCTCTGGACGTCCACACGACGTGGGGCAGGAAGAGGAGCAGCGGGAGGAGTAGGAGATCGGATAGACGCAACGATCATCTGATCTATGTCCGCGCAACGTCAAACGAGAGGATCTCGGGCGGGGGGTGGTAGTGGGGGGTGAACCTAATAGGGGGGTGACGATGGGGGCCCTGCAGGAGCCCATCGACGGCCCTTTCGGGCCAGCAGCCAACAGCAAGATCTCCCTTGGGGCTCTATCCTCACCCCCCATGCTAAACCACCCCCCCATCACCACCCGCCCGAAGAGAACCGTCACTGCACCGACCTCACCGACCTTGCAGATGTGTTGTAGCGGATTTGTCGCGCGGGTTTCTGTCAATGCGAAACCACCCAAACGGCAAGCGAAAAACGAAACGAATATCACGCGGATGTTTTGTAGTCTTCTTGCCCGGCCAGCAAAAATCCGCACGAAATTCCCTTCGACATCTGGAGCGGAATTCTCCAGGATAGTATGTGCCGATCCCACGGATTCTTGAGCGAAATCCGCTCTGCGAAGTTGGCGCCATGGGAACCGTCGTGGTCGGGCAACGGCAGGTTTGGGTAGTTGCTCTGGGGTGCACTTCGGGACGTCGGAGACGGGGTGTGGCATAAAGAGGTGTGGTGCCAGTCGTGGGAATGGCAATGTCGTCTAAGATATATGACATCGCCAGATCCCCCTTTTACATACAGTCGGGGTAGAGTGGAGAGGACACGCGAGAGGACACAAGACTCTTCCGATGGCCAGTGCCAGTGGAACGTAGAGGGCATGGGTCACGAAACACAAGACAAAAGGGCACCCTTGTTTGGGCAGGGCCGACCTACTAATCAAACTCGACTGTAACATTGGCGCCACACCACTTTACACCACACCCCTTCCCTGCCTCCAGAGCACTGCCCTCCCCCGAGCTTGCCTGGGCGTGGACGGCAGGCCGAGGTGCCCCGTGGCCGCGGGGGGGCATCTCCTCGCCATCGCTCGGACGTCCATTCCCTGTGCTTTTTTCGGTTTCGTTCGTGGCTTTTTCGCCAAATGATCAAGGATGCTCTTCGATTGTCCTCGCCGAAGGAAAAATGCACACGTCCGAGCCATGCCAAATCTCCCGATCTTTCCCGCCACGGGAAGGGCACCTCTGAGGTAAGGTCAAGAAGCACGAAGCACGGAACACGCCCGCACACGGGCACCGTCCAGGGTGCGGCGCCGGAGCGCCGGAGCGTCCGACAGCGAGGCCTGATCAGATGTTGCCCGTGGAGCTAGAGATCATGCTCTTGAGGTCAAGACTGCTGTCCGAATCGGAGTGCTACGCAGGAGCTGCTCTAGACGAGGGGCATACCGTGGACGGCTCTCGCCTGTCTCCGGTCTCGTCTACGGACGTATCCGTCCCCGCTGCGCCTGTATGAAGAGCGGCACCCAGCGTGTCCGTAGACGCTTGTGGTCAGAACGTGGGAACGGTATGTGGCCTAGACCCGAGAGATTGGTCTCTAGAAGAAGGTAGACTGGGACCTCCAATCTCAAAAGTTATGTTCAGCCTGCTGCTGTACCCGATGCTGCACTTCCCGCTTCCCTCAAGACCTCGGAGGTTGGGATGCGACGTCCGACAGGACAGTACCATCGTCATCGACGAGGGCCACAACGACAACAAGAGAACCAATTTGACCAAATTCAGAATCCGTGATGTTCACTCCTGCACCTGCATTTATGCCGTGGTTCCCCTCTGGGACGACTCCACACAAAAATGACAGCAACGACACCCAATAGCAAGATGCTGAGATTGCACTTTTTGCCCCCGGGCCGTAGGCGACCCGAGGAGGAGAAGGAGGAGAGGAGGTGGAAGAGGGGGAGGGGAATGAGGAGATGGAGGAGGAGGAGGACGAGGGAGGAGGAGGAGGAGAGGAGGTGGAAGAGGGGGAGGGGAATGAGGAGATGGAGGAGGAGGAGGACGAGGGAGGAGGAGGAGGAGGAGGAGGAGAAGTAGGAGGAGGACGGGTCGTCTAAACCCTTCGGAGAAACTAGGAGGATGAGGGGGATGGAGGCTCTTGAGAGGCCATCTGGAGGGTCAGGCCCTGAACCCCCCCCTCTCCTCCTCCTCCTTCTCCTCCTCCTCCTCCTCCTCCTCCTCCTCCTCCTCCTCCTCCTCCTCCTCCTGGTCCTCCTCCTCGTCCTCGTCCTCGTCCTCGTCGTCGGCCTCCTCCTCCTCCGTGGTACCTGCCCTGCGCAGGGTTCTGTGGGTTTGTGTGGGGCCGCGTCGTCTTTTCTTCTCCATCCTGCCCTGCGCTCGCCGCACTCCTGAGCCATAGACATCGGCCATTTATCGCCTGCACCACCGACCGACAAGGAGGGGGCATGCGCGACGAAACCCATACCCCAAAGTTCGCAGCGCACCGAACAATCAGGAGGAGGGGGAGGGCGGGGGATGCGGACGAGGAGAAGCACAACAGAACCAACCGCACACATGCAAAAGTTTGGAGGCCCGAGCGCGGATTTCATTGATCAGCGCTGATCGGGAGCGGCCAAGAGGGGGGTGTCCAAGAGGGGGGGGTGCAAATCATGACCGGCGGCATGTGCGCGGCCCAGCGGGGGGGCCTGGGACTTGATGAAACAAGAAGAGGCGCCATGAAATCTGGGGAAAAATCATGGCCCGCGCCATGAAATCCCCCCCCCCCCCCCTAGTCATCACCCCCATCTTTGCCGCTCCCGAGCTTGGCACCCCCCCATGGTGCGCGCAGCGCGCCAGGGGCGGCGGCCGGGGGCGCCGCCAAGGGGGGGCCGGGCACCCTCCGACCTCTGACAATATGTACTGCTGCCGTGCCTCCTCCTCCTCCTCCTCCTCCTCCTCCTCCTCCTATACCCCGGTTGGATGGGCTACACCCCGGATGGGCGGGCTATACCCCAGTTGGCTGGGGGACACCCGCCTGGAATGTAAGCTTCGGAGGACTCTGCAGCTTATTTCGACTGGAAGCCATCTCTGGAATGTCTGGGGTGCCACGGATGTGCCCTGAAGGGGTCGCATGGTTTCCTGGGAAAAACAACTGGGGGATAACCCATCTGCAGCAATGGTATTCTGAGCGGGCGGCTCTTACGTGAACTGTACACTCCTACATCTGAGTAGGCGATGTGAATCGCTAACGGTTCCTATTTGAAACGTATGCGGATCCGATCCGAACCCTATATATAAATGATTCCAATGTTAAACGCATGCGATTCCAGTGTGGATCGTATTACGGCTCCTAAGTGAGTCGCATACGAATCCGATGCGAGAAGTATACGAACCCGATGTGAATCGTATACGATTCCAATGAATCGAAGACGGCTGCTATGAGAAACGCACGCGAATGCAATGTGAACCGTGGACTAATATGATATGACTCGTATGTATTATAATGCAAGCTGAATGCTGATACGTGTAATTCGTGTACACATCCCACGTGTATCGTATACGACGCCTCTGTGAATAATGTTCGGCTCCGATGTAGATCGTATACGATTCCGACGTTGGTCGCAGATGACTTTTATGTGAACCGCGAATTACTCAGATGTGAATCGTGGACGACGTCTATCTGACTCGTCTACGGCTCCTTTGTGAATCGCATGTGGTTCCTGTGCTAATCGTAACCGACTCCTACGTGAATCGTTGACGATGCCTTATACGACTTTTATGTGCATCGCATACGAACCCTGTGTGAGCCAATGTGAATCGTAGACGACACCTATGTGAAACGCACATGCGTGCTATGCGAATCGTATACGATTAGTTTGTGAACCATATCTGTTTCCAATGTGAATTGTATACAGACCCATCCCAATCCTATACAAGCCCCACGCATATTGTATAATATGCCTGCGTGAATCGCATACGATCCCCATGTGAATAGTATACGAAACGTATGTGAATCGTATATGGTTTCTATGTGGGCCATTTACGTTTCCTATGTGAAGCGTAAACGGTTCCTATGCTACTCGTGCACGGTTCCCATGTGAATCGTACATGGTCCCTACATGCATACGATTCATATGCGCCTCGTCTACGATTCCCATGTAATTCGCATGCGATTCCTACGTGAATCTTATACGATCCACAAAGGAGCAGTGACAAAACCCATGCATAATCCGACGTATTCCCATATGCCTCTAAGAAATCCGAGGGAGCCTGATGCACACTAAATAACCCGCAAGACTCCGAAGGAACCTCCAAGGATCCTCAATGACCATAATGGGCCGAGCTGGAACCCTGAGGGATCCTCCGGAAACCTGTGGAATCCTGAAACGAATTCCAGGGAACCCTGAAGGAATCTTAAAGAGTCCCGAGGAACCCTAATGCACCCTAAGACGCCCCCAAGAACTCTGAGAGAATCTGCGGGCCGCAGAGGTCCCCCGGAGCCCGAAGGCGGCGAAACACCTCCAGGATCTGTCGGGACCCCTTGTGAGCGTCTTCTTATTCGGCGTCTCGGCGTTGGGCGGAAAGAGGGGATCTGGCTCTGGACCTCTGCTCAGTGCGGTTGCTTGGAACCGTGCGGCCTCTGGGGGAGACTCCCCCTGCTCGAAGCAGACGCCCAAAACAGCCAAGATCTACTCCACGGAGAGGGGGAGGGGTGCGAGTGCCCGCGCCGATCGCGAGTGCCCGCGCCGATCGGCAACAAAAATGAATGAAAAATAATCACCTTTCTTTCATGAGCCATAAAGAAGCGGACATAGAGAGCGAAGGGGCTTTGACGCCCACGGCGAACCTCGCCACCTGGGGATTTGGTGCTTGGGGTTTGGTGCTTGGTGCTTGGTCTGGGGTTTGGGGTTTGGCGTTTAGTGTTTGGGGTTTGCTGTTCCGTGTTTTAGGTTTGGTGTTTGGTGGTGTTTGGTGTGTGTGTGTGTGTGGTGTATTTGGTGTTTGGGGTTTGGTGTTTTTTGGTGTTTTGGGTTTGATGTTTGATGTTTGGTAATGTTTGGTGCTTTGGGTGTGTTTGGTAGTTTGGCGGTTTTGAAAGCTCCAACCGGGGTATAGCCCACCTTTGCCGGGGTATAGCCCGTCCAACCAGGGTATAGAATTCGGCCCCCTCAGCCTGTTCCCCCCCCAGCCCCTTGGTTTTCGGATCAAAGCTCGGCTCTCTGGCGGCCCTTCGGGGCGATCTGGGCAGCCCCGGAACGCTCCCGGCGAGGCGCAACCGCTGCAAGCCGCCGAGAGCTTACCCATCGGTCGTAAGAAGTAGGTCGAAACAGAGAGTTAAAAGGTGATGATTGAAAATGTATTGGGTGTCAGCCCGCCCCCTAAAGAGGACGGAAAAGGTGAAGCCACTCGATCATTGAAGTAGGAAGGCGCTTAAAGTAGATTGTAATCCGGGACTCCAAAAATACCTACTTTAAATTACCAAAGGGTCTGACAACGGCCGAAAAACCTCGAACCTCGAAGCCCCGCCCCCCTTCCCCCCGTTGAACCCTGAACGACACCCAACGCAGAGGCCTCCCAAATGGGGTCCGAGTGGAGGGGATCGGAGGATCGCGCCGCATCGCCAATGCATCGCCGAAGCATCGGCCATGCACTGGCGACGCCGGAGACGCATCGGCGACGTCGGCGTGGAGAACATCGGACGCCGCATCGAGCCGCACCGCCGATGCATCGCCGATGCGGCGCGATCCCGCGACCCCATCTGCGCCGACATCTCACTACCTACCAGACCACCCCAACCCTACCCGAAGACCCAAATTTCGGGTTCGGGGGGGTACGGGTTCTACACGTGTTTTTCGATGTTCCCCGACCACCCCCCCACCACTGGGAGATCGAGGGTAAATTTGGGCTGGGTTGGGGTGGCTTGGTGGGCGGTGAACATCCTGTGGGAGGCCTGGACAACGACGAGGAGCCCGGACGCGGGCGCCGCCGCCAGGCGACGACAGAAGAACGCCGACTACGACGACGACGAAAACGACGACGAGATCGACGACGACAACGACGACGAGAACAACGACGACGACGACAACGACGAAAAGGACGACGACAACAACGACGACGGCGAGAAAGAGGACGAGGACGATGACGACGAGGAGCCCGGGGCAACTGCGCGTTGGGCCGCGCGGCCACTCGCACGCCATAAGCTCGGCCCGCACTTCCTCGTTCCGGCCGCAGAGCCGCCGCCCCCGCCCCCGACGCGGCGGCCGGCGGGGCGGGGGCACTCCAGGAGCGGCGGGGGGCGCGACCGCGGCCACGAAGACGAAGAGCAGAAGACGAAACCAGGACGAGGTGACCGTTATCGTTGTGATCGTGATCGTCGTGCTCGTTGCTATCGTCGTCGCTGTGCTCGTTACCATCGTTGTTCTCATTTCCGTCGTCGGTATCGTTATCGTGGATATCGTTGTCGTTCTGGTTGTCGGGGCGCCTCGGCCTCCCAGAGCAATCCGGAACGCTGTGGAATGGAGCTTCCTCGTCCTGGCCGCGTCCGAGAACAACATCTCTTCGGCGGAACCTCAAATTCCGCCCCATGGCCGCCGATCAGAACTGGCCAAACCCGCCGGACCGACCTTCAGACTTGGCTGCACGTAAGAATGACCCTAGAAGCAAGGCTTACCTCTGGGGCGTGACTTTCGGGGGCTGCGAGGAGGCCGAATCGGAGCGCGCAAGCCGCTGCTATCGCATCGTATTCAACCTAGTGCACCCGCACAAAAGGTCACTCGGCGGGGATTCAAACTCCGCCATGTTGCAGGCAATATGTATATCTACACGCTCTACGTCTTGGTGATTCAGGCTTCCTTCCCCAGAAGCTCGATACGCAGTGGAGATAGACAACAATCTGGCCCCCAGGGGTTAGATATGTCTCCGTATACACTGCGCCTCGGTCTTTTGGCGCCCCTTCCCAGAATATCCAAGACGCATTGGATGTGGATACAAATTTTGCCCGCGTATGTGGCCCGCCGATTCGAATCGGCCCCACCGACATTTCCCATTTCCGAGACCTTTGGGACCCACCTGCCGCCGAAGCCGAAGCCGGCGCAACCGAACCGACCCGCCGCCGAACTGGACCCTTCCTGGCTTCGAGGCGCAGCAGCCGGCTCGGAGGGCAAGGGATCGAGGCTCGCGGAGCTCGGGGCGCTTCCTGGGCCTGCGGAGGTGTCCGGAGACCCCTGGGGGCTTCTTGGGGACCTCCGGAAAGCTCCCCTGACATTTTTTCGTCGGCGGCGAGGCAGAGGCCATCCGCACCGGCGAAGGAGCAAAGCAGGGGCACTGCTAAGCTAACTGTCCGGCGTGCAAGAGCGGAAGGAGGACAGAGGGAACGCGGGCGGGGAAGGGGCAAGTCGCCCCATGCATGCGACGTCCGACTCTTTTCCAGCCGGATGTTTTGTAAGCCCGCGGTCCTCCCCATATTACTTTTTGACTATCTTTGAATCCTGCCTTCCCCTTCCCTCCTCGCCCCTTTGCAGGCAGCCTCTGCCACGGCGAGTGCGCAGACGGCTGTCCTGGCAATATGGACAAGGCGGCCGAGGCTTGGCTGCGGCTGGCCGACCCGTGCGCAGACGCGCCGCAGCTGATGCTCGCAACACTCACGTACGGGGGGGGAGGAGGAGGAGGAGGAGGAGGAGGAGGAGGAGGAGGAGGAGGAGGAGGAGGAGGAGGAGGAGGAGGGAGGAGGAGGAGGAGGAGGAGGAGGAGGAGGAGGAGGGGAGGGGGGGAAAGGGAGGTGTGTGTGTGGGGGGGGGTTATCCATCCGAAGGGAGGAAGCCGCACCCAGCCGCGGCCACGGTCACGCTGGCGCAAGCCTCCCCCTCCCCGTGCCTCGCGGAAGGCCCCCATCCCCGACCTTCCTCCTCCTCCTCCTCCTCTCCTCCTCTCCTCCTCCTCTCTCCCTCCTCTTCTCCTCTCCTCTTCGTCCTCCTCCTCCTCCTCCTCCTCCTCCTCCTCCTCCTCCTCCTCCTCCTCCTCCTCCTCCTCCTCAGCCCCCCTACGGGGAACCCTTCGGCCACCCCGGCGGGCGAAGGCCCCCTCTTGGTGCAATCTGATTTCAGGGTAAGAGACGGTTAAAAAGAAAAGACAACGCTTCCCAAGGCTCCCCCCTGCGTCACCGAATTCTCTTACGTTGCCATACAGTATCCACGTCCTGGTTGGGGAATATTAACCCCATTCCCTTTCGAGAGACGAGGCAAAGCCTGCGTGTGCGGAACATCCCTGTGGCCGCTGCCGCGCCACTCGGAAGCCGGGCAAGGGCTGCTAAATCCGTGGCTGCTAAAATCGACCTCCGGGAAATTGTCTTCGTCCTTCCGGGGAGAAGCCCGTTGACTGTTTCGCGCGCCGCGCCTCATTCCGGGAAGTTGTTGTTTCCTTCCGGGAGGGCCGTTTTAGCAGCCACGGTTTTAGCAGCCCTCGCCCAACTTCCGAGCCACAGCATGCATCCATGTTTCATAGGCACACGTCAGCACCCTGCAGCTCCCACGCCTCGCCTTCCCTTTAACTCCACAGCCAACCACTTGCCGCCGACCCGAGCTTTTGCATCCCGATTTGCCAGAGTAGCACCAATTGCCATTTCCCAGCTCCGATCTCTGCACTGTTCTGTCACCGGACCGCTGGACTCACTGTACTGCAGTAGCAGCACCAGCTGGAATCCGCACCTTTTTCCTCAGCGCAACGCAGTCTTGCACATTGTCCAGCCTCGGCCTACCCTGCTCATCTTTGAGGTCCTTCTCTTCCTCACTCACACACTGCTTACCCAGCTGCCGCAGCCTCCAGCTAGCCTGCACACCGCCAGCTCCGCTTGCGCCGCCTGCAACTTGGGGAGAGGGGGGTTTCATCAGGGGGGGGCGGAAATTATTCTGGGGAAGGTCTATAGTTAGGGCCACCGCGACGGAAAACGCAATCCTCCCCAACGCTCGGTGGAACCCCGCCAAGCGTCCACCAATCCTTCGTTCTGGAAGCCCTACGCCTGCCGCGAAGGCGAGGGTTACTGTCGTAGGACTGGGGGACGCCTGTGGGGGCTCCTATGTGCACGGGAAGGCCACACGAGTGCGGCCCTGCCGCCGCAATGCCCGCGACCGTCGCTCCTCCTCCTCGTCCTCCTCCTCGTCCTTTTCTTCGTCCTCGTCCTCGTCCTCCTCCTCCTCCTCCTGCTCCTGCTCCTCCTCCTCCTCCTCGTCCTCCCCTTGAGGTGTTGAAGTGTCATCCTTCCTCGTTCTCTTCTCATCCTCGTCATACTGTCGCCTACCTTTTCACATTCAACTTTCCCCTGCCCGTTGCGCACCAGGGCCTCCTGACATACCAACTTGATCAACCCCTTCCAGGGCAGTGAGAGAGAGGGAGAGAGAGAGAGAGAAAGATAGGATGAGGAGGGAGAGGAGGAGGAGGAGGAGGAGAAAGAGGAGGAGGAGGAGGAGGAGGAGGAGGAGGAGGAGGGGGAGATGGAGGAGGAGGAGGAGGAGGAGGAGGAGGAGGAGGAAGAGGAGGAGGAGGAGAGACAGAGAGAAAGAGAGAGAATAAAGAAAGAGGGGCAGGAAGAGGACGCGCAATGGCCGCATCGTAACGGCTACAAGGCAGGACAAGGGTCGACCTAAACGGTGTTTTGACGATTTCGTGGGCCGTTTCCGTTTCGGCTCTGCTTTGCAGCAGTAGCGGATTTAAAACAGAAGAACGATGGAAAACGAGCACACAACGCACACGAAAGACACGGTTCATGTCGATCCCTGGGGCAAGCGTGCTCAGGAGGAGGACGACGGCAAAGGCGACCAGCCGGCCGCATGACAACCAGCTGCCCGCAGGAGCGGCTCGCAAGGCGCCTGCCGACCGCGCGGGCGACCTGCGGTCAATGGGGTGCAGGCTGCAGGGCCCCTTCCTCGACGACGGCGGCGGCCCCCGGGGAGCTTCTGGAGACATTCGGAAGGCCCCTCCTCCGGCGAGGCGGGAAAGTGGAAGGGAGGTGGCACGAGGTAGTAGGAAGGGAGGGGAGGAGGAGGAGGCGGGATGAGCAGGAGGAGGAACGGAGGTGGGGGGGGGAGGAGCGGAAGAGGATTGCCAGGCGCACTGTGGGCCCGCAACGTTTGTATTAGGGATGGGGCGACCAGCAAAAATACCTGGGGACTGCGACGTGCCCGCGCACGAAGTGGTGAACGCTGTGTGGGGGTTCAAAAGAACAGGGCCCATCAATTGTCCCGCAATCGGCCGAATCCTCACACACACACACGCACACATACACACACACACACGCACACACACGCACACACACAGAGACACACAGAGACACACCGAGACACACCGAGACACACAGAGACACACAGAGACACACACAGAGACACACACAGAGACCCACACAGAGACACACACAGAGACACACACACAGAGACACACACAGAGACACACACAGAGACACACACACACAGAGACACACACAGAGACACACACAGAGACACACACTGACACACACACACACACAGAGACACACACAGAGACACACACAGAGACACACACACACACAGAGACACACACAAAGACACACACAGAGACACACACAGAGACACACAGAGACACACACAGAGACACACAGAGACACACAGAGACACACAGAGACACACAGAGACACACAGAGACACACAGAGACACACAGAGACACACAGAGACACACAGAGACACACAGAGACACACAGAGACACACAGAGACACACAGAGACACACAGAGACACACAGAGACACACAGAGACACACAGAGACACACAGAGACACACAGAGACACACAGAGACACACAGAGACACACAGAGACACACAGAGACACACAGAGACACACAGAGACACACAGAGACACACAGAGACACACAGGGACACACAGAGACACACAGAGACACACAACGACACACAGCGACACACAGAGACACACAGAGACACACAGAGACACACACAGAGACACACACAGAGACACACACAGAGACACACACAGAGACCCACACAGAGACACACATAGAGACACATAGAGACACACAGAGACACAGAGGCAAGGCACACAGAGGCACACAGAGGCACACAGAGGCACACAGAGGCACACAGAGGCACACAGAGGCACACAGAGGCACACAGAGGCACGCACAGGCACGCACAGGCACGCACAGGCACGCACAGGCACGCACAGGCACGCACAGGCACGCACAGGCACGCACAGGCACGCACAGGCACGCACAGGCACGCACAGGCACGCACAGGCACGCACAGGCACGCACAGGCACGCACAGGCACGCACAGGGCACGCACGGGCACGCACGGGCACGCACGGGCACGCACACGGGCACGCACGGGCACGCACGGGCACGCACGGGCACGCACGCACCAACGCACCCGCACCACCCACACACCCACACACCACACACCCACACACCCACGCACCCACGCACCCACGCACCCACGCACCCACGCACCCACGCACCCACGCACACCCACCCACACCACACCCCACACCCACACCCACACCCCACGTACACGCGCACGCACCCGCGCCCCGCACCGCACCCGCACCCGCACCCGCACCCGCACCCGCACCCGCACCCGCACCCGCACCCACCCCCCCACCCCCGCACCCGCGCCCGCACCCGCACCCACCCCCGGCCCCCACGCCCCCCCCACCCCCCCACCCCCACCCCCACCCCCACGCCCACGCCCACGCCCCACGCCCACGCCCACGCCCACGCCCACGCCCACGCCCACGCCCACGCCCACGCCCACGCCCACGCCCACGCCGACGCCGACGCCGACGCCGACGCCCGCGCCCGCGCCCACGCCCCACGCCCACGCCCACACACAGCACACGCCACACACACACCACACACACACACGCCACACACACACACACACACACACACTCTCTCTACACACACACGCACGTTCACACACACACACACGCACACACACGCACACACGCACACACACGCACACACACGCACACACACACACGCACGGACACACACACACACACACACACACGCACGCACGCACACACACACGCACACACGCACACACGCACACGCGCACACACGCACGCGCGCACACACGCACACACTCTCTACACACAACACACACAACACACAACACACAACACACAACACACAACACACAACACACAACGCACAACGCACAACGCACAACGCACAACACACACACGCACATATATGGCCCAAGCCGGCCCGGGTTGCAGAGGGGGGCCGCTGCAGCTCCGCCAGCAGCGCGCGCCCCTTGCAAAACAAAAACTTTTTCATATAGGAGTAATAAGAAAGCCTATGCGAATCTCTCTCTTCGAATCATTATCTCTATCTGTCTCGTTCTCCTTCTCTTTCTCTACGTATTTCCCTTTGTCTTTATCTCTCTCTCTCTCTCTATCTCTCTTTCTGTTTCTCTTTTCCTGCGTCGAAGCTGAGCCGAACCTTTCCCCGCCTGGCCGAGAGCGCGGCTTCGCCTTGGAAGATCCACGAAAAGGGCACCGCATGCGCCTGAGCGCAGCAAACGTGCATAGTATGCATCGCCCGTATATTCCATCGCCCGAGCGGTTTGCGGGCGCCGGCAAACGCGGCAGACGGCGCGAAGTACGTGCGTCCCCAATCCAACGTCTTGCGCGCGTTCATCTTGCGCCGCTGCAGCTCCGCCAGCAGCGCGCGCCAGCGGCCCGAGCGGCTCGGCATTCCACCGCCGCAGCGGCGACGAACCCAGCGTTTGACCGCGGACCGCGCGGCCTCAATGCCGTTGGTTGTGAACCCGTTCGGGTTCGCAATCTCGCCCGCAGAATGAATGCGCGGCGAGCTCGCGGCGCAGGTCCCTCATTGCTCAGCGCTCGAGCTTCTCGAGCTCCTTCGCGGCGCCCTGGGAGTCGCTGACCAGCGCAGTGCCCTTCTTGAGGCCGAGGAGGCGCATGTTCGCCAGCACCTCGTCGCGCCCCCGCGGCTCGCCGCTGGTGGCGCCCAGGGGGTGGCCGAGGACTCGGGCGGGCCAGGCGCCAGGGTGGCCCTTGGACAGTTGCGCCCCGCGCCCACGCCTGATCTTTCTGGGGGGCGCGCCGCTCGCGCAAGTCGACCGAGCTTCCGCGTGTTTCAAGCGCGCTTCACCCGATTGGACGATGATATTGCAGTTATTGATGTCGCTCTTCTTGCGGAGGCCGACGCCGGCGTCCTCCAAGCGGCGGCCGCTTTGGCTACCGCTCGGACCCTGGCGCGGGATTGTGCCTGGGCGCCCCTCCTGAAATGGCCGCTCGCGCTCCTCTTCCGCTTCGGATTCTCGCTCGTTTTCGGCCAGAACCCGTTCGATGCCTCGATGCCATGGCCGCGCGGAGCGCGGATGCAATCTTGGTCTGAAATGCAGAGACCCACCTGTCGATCGCGCAGTGGTTGCGCCTAGGCCCCCCCCCGTGGCCAGCTCGGGGCAATCGAGCAGCCGCGTCGTCGTCGCATCCAGGAACGCCATCCACGATGTACACTGCAAGCCCTCGAAGACGGCGCCTTTTCGCCATAGATTTGCGGCTCTCAGGCTTGCACGAGTCACGCGCGCGACTTCAGTCGCGCGCTCTTGCGTTGCGGCGCGCGACGTCGCAGTCGTTCCCACCGCAGCGCGGGCGCGTGGACTTGCCGGGGATGAAGCCCATCACCTGCGCGAGAATGAGGGCCAGCAAGGAGGGCGCACTCGCGTGCGCCCCAGTGTCGGCGACCCTTGCGCGGTTCACAGGCGCAAAGGGTCCCCGCGGGAAGGGGGTTCTGCCTGGCGGAGCTTCTCGCGGTGCTCCTGGACGTCGGCATGCTGCGCCATGGCGCTGCTGGGGCTGGCGCGGGGCGGCGGGGCGCGGCGGGGTGTCCTAGCGCCGAGACGCCCGGGGCGACATGGCTCGATCCAGAACAGCTGCGGGAACAATGGGGCTTGCCAGGGAGCAGACAGCGATGGCGATCGCGACAGTGGCGGATCGGCTGGACATGCGCGCGGCCAGAGAGGGATAGAGAGAGAGAGTGAGTGAGTGAGTGAGTGAGTGAGAGAGAGAGAGAGAGAGAGAGAGAGAGAGAGAGAGAGAGAGAGAGAGAGAGAGAGAGAGAGAGAGAGAGAGAGAGAGAGAGAGAGAGATGCAACCAATCATTGTTGTGGTTCAATTTCCGCCTGGTCGCTGCATGAGCTCGCTGGGAGATTCTTCTCCTCCAACGTTAGTTCAATGCCGTCTAGCATCCGAAGATAATAGTGTTTCGACGTGCGCTGTTCCATGGTCAGCGCATGGCATGCTACGCCTGCAGAGACGGAGCCACTGCGAAGCATCAATAGCGGGCGACCCCAGGGTATATCGACAAGCACCGCCCCTCGACGTAGCACGCCGATCTACGCGGGCCACTCCTTCGCGCGCGCTTTCACAAGCGACGAGGCGTTGAAAGCTCCGAGGGCAGCGTTCAGCTGCTCCACGGTGTCACACATCAAATTGACAGCCATGCCGTCGAACATGAACGCCGAGACGTTGTGCGACCCAGATGCGACTGCAAGGTATCAGCCAGGCGCTTCAAGCACTTGTTCCCTCCATGAAGCACGCGGCCGCCAGGCGGGGCGCCGCGGGGTTCGGGCGGTTGCTGTGCATGGTGGCGAGGCGAGAGTGCCTCGGGAGATCCGTTTGCTCGGCCGAGAGCTGGTGCGCTGCGGCAGCGGGCCAGGGGAGAGGGTTGCCGTCGCGCGGCTTGGCGCCGAAGAGAGTCTTGAAGATCGTTTGCTCGACCTCTTTCGCGTCCATGCTGTAGTAGTAAGCAAAAAAAGTCATTGTGCGCAGCGGGGCCAGTCGCGATCTTCACGATCTGCTCAGGCGGGGACACGTCGCCCGTCTCGGAGATAGCTTTGATGACGGACAAGACTGATTCCACGAAGTCCACATCGAATGTCTGGCCGCCGCCAGCTATCGCGCGCGCCTTGTTCGAGAGCCCCTGCTGGGATGGGCCGACTGCGACCATCCGCCCAGCACGCTGGACGTACGTCGCGTCGATCACCCTGCCGCCTGAAAAGCGCTCATCCCTGCCGTGCGTGCGCACGTGCGACATGTAGGTGTTGAGCTTGGCTTTCTCTTGCGTCTCGTGCTGAGAACTCCCACGGTTATCTAAGTAGCTGTCGAGCGATCGGGTCCCGAACGATTTCTTCCTGCGTGCCCGTGACGTCGTCCTCCGACATGTGCGCGGGCACCACGGGGTACATGAGCTTGTTGTTCGGGTGAACAACCAACTCTGCGAAAGTGGGCTCGTATGCCTTGGCGTCCTGCAGTGCATCAAGCCGAAAACGACGGGGTAACCGCAGTATGTGGGCAAGCCGTGCGACGCAGCAATCGAGTCGAAACGCTGCGCGTCCAATGAGCGGCGCTGGAAGCCAGCCTGTGCCGCGTTCCAGCGGAACAGGTAAGGGCGATCTGAGACAGCGTTTTTCATGCTGTCCAGCCTGGACGGCTTCTCAACGGTCCCCTCGTCCGTCTGGGTGCCAGGAATGAACGTGAGCTTCTTGATGGTGTAGGATTTCACAAGCAATGTCGATGACGATGCTGATGAGATGCGCCAGTCTCCAGATCCTGTCGATGATGGTGGTGACGACCATGTGTTTTAAGAGAGTGCCGATGGTGATGATGGCAACTGTGCTGTTCAAGATGCTGTCGACGACGATGCTGAAACCGTGCGTCAGCTTCAAGATGCTGTCGATGATGATGCTGCTGACGATGCTGATGAGACGTATGGTGTCCAAGATTCGGTCGAACAACTCTTCAGTAACTGCGCCTCTCCGAGAACGTACCGCCCCGACCTAAGACCCGAAAGTGGTCCGAGGGTGGTGGGGAAGGCGGAGAAGGAGGGGGGAGACGGTGAGGACCACGGGAAAAAAGGACTCTGAGGCGAGGAATTCGGAGAACGAAGAGGAGGTGCAGGAGGGGGAAAGGAGGACGAGGAGAGCGAGGAGCAGGGAGAGGAGGCGGACGAGGTGCCACCGGCGCCCACGGGCTTGTCTCCTCGCTCAGGGCCCTCGGAGGCGCAGGAGGAGGAGGTGCTGCCGACGGACTCTGGGGCTGCCAGCTGCCTCAGGGGGCTGGGCCCTGGGGGAAAGGTCCCAACAAACAAAAAAAAACGACCCCTGCTGCACGGGTCCCGTTTTTTCTGATCGTTTCGGGCGGGCCCGGAAAGACAACAGCATCAAAAACTGGAGCAGTGGATTCGGGGGGGGGGCGTTTTTTTGGCTGGGACCTTCCCCCAGGACGGCCAGACCCTCCCCTCCTCCGCCACAAAGGGGTTCAATTTGTCATTCCACCACAACCGCCACACAAGGAATCGATCTGTAGGCGCCGCAGAGAGGGAGAAAGAGAGAGAGAGAGAGGAAGACAAAGAGAGAGGGAGGGAGAGTGATCGAGAGAGAGAGAGAGAGAAACATGAAACCCTCAGAGAGCCGAAAGCCCGTCTACTCAGCCAGCCTGGAGCTGAGAAACGAAACACATAAAGATCACCAAGCCCCCTTTGCACCCCAAACCCCGAAACCGTGTTGGCGGCGGCTGAGGTGGAGTTGATTCGAGGTGAAGATCAATATACATAACCACACATCATACATTACGGCCATGTCTCGGGATAGCACCCTAGGTATAGACCTTCAAATCGGCTTGCACAGCGGGCAACTTGAAGCGCATGGCCAGAAATTGGCAACTGATCTACGGAAGATCGTTTGTGAGAAAGTACCGTAGGAGCTCGACCACAATAAACCTTACACAAGAAACCCAACCCTGAGACCCCAGGACGTCCATTGATGTTTGGTGTGGGAACGTCACGCTTTCCACAGCAAAACCATCGAAACCATCGACACCCAGGACACCCTGGAGGCAAGCGGGTGTTTCTTGGTATGGGTTTCCACTGACTGGGAGAGGATGCCCGAGGGAGGACAGAGGTGGAGGAGGGTCCTTCGTGTCCTCACAAGGATTATGCGTAGGGCCCCCTTCTCGCTCCTCCTCGTCCCCTCCCTCCCTCCTCCTCCTCCTCCTCCTCCTCCTCCCCCCTCCTCCTCCTCATCCTCCTCGTCCTCCTCCTCCTCCTCCTCCTCCTCCTCCTCCTCCAGCTCCGCCCCCCTCGTCTCCTCGTGCCTCGCCTTCCAGGCGAGTGGGTATTACGACGGCTACAGCAACGCAGGCTGCAACACAGGGCCATCACTGGAAAGCTGAGCGTCCCACCAGCCCTCTCGTCGGTGGTCTAGCGAGTTCGTTCGCTCCTCTACCACAGCCCCTCTTCTCTTCGGGGAGCGGTACGCTCCCTCTCCCCACCCTGGACTGTTGTTTTGCTTCGGGTGGGGTCTGCTAGGGGTTAGGGCGTCCAAGATGGCCAAAGGTGGCCCCACATGGGCGTCTGATGCTCCAAGATGGCTCAAGACCGCCGAAGAAGGTTGAAGACCCGCTACCGTGCCCCCTGGTACGCCGGGGCGCGTTCGGATGCAAAGTGTTGTCTACTAGGGTGCTTGTAGACGCTCTCCCCCCTCTCTCGCCACGATGCGCCGCATACCCCCCCCCTCGAGGCCACACTCCCCTGCAACAGGCAGAGTCGCATTCTCGAGGCCACAGCCTGTCGTACCATGCCACAAACTCTCGCACCCGAGGCCAGAATCCCTGGTTACGCGACAGGTGCGGGCTCCCGAGGCCAAGATGCTTCCAAGACGGCCCAATATGGCTCCAAGACGGCGCGCGTTATCCTCAAGACGGCCCGCGTGAGCCTTGAAGACCGCAGAAGAAGGCTCCAAGGGGACTCTCCGCAACGCCCGATCACAATCATCATGGTCATCATCAGCAGCATCATCAGCACCACTATCGTCATCAGCATAATCACCATCACCATCATCATCAGCACCACTACCACAATCATCATCACCAACACCATCAACATCATAACAATCACATTCGTCATCATCAGAAACATCATCAACATCATCATCGTCACCATCATCATCCGCAACATCGTCATCACCATCATCATCGCAATCACCGTCGTCAACATCACCATAATCGTCATCATCATCATCATCATCATCATCATCATCATCATCATCATCATCATCATCATCATCATCGGCATCATCGCCATTGTCGTAGTTATCATGACGACAATCATCATCACCAACAACATTTTCAACATCATCACCACCACCATCAACATAAGCAACATCTTATTCATCATCACCGCCATCGTCATCACCAGTGGCATCATCATCCTCCCCTTACCCATCAACACCATCACCATCATCAAGAGAGCGTGATCCACCGCCGCTTTACTGTGGAAAACTCCCCCCCTCTTCCTCTGGAACTCCGGGGTTTCCCCCCCCCCTCCGAAACTTCCCTCCCCTCTGCTGGACCCCCCCCGCCTTCCACCCGGCAAAACCCCCCCCCCCTCCGGAAAACGGGGGGGGTCACTACCGGTTTGAACCCCTCCCCCACCACCCAGAAAACCAGAGGGGGCTCACTACCGGATCGAACCCCTCCCCCTCCCCTCCCTCGAAAACCGGGGGGGGATCACTACCGGTTCGACCCCCCCCTCCCTCGAAAACCGGGGAGGGTCACTACGGGTTCGAAACCCCCCCCCCTCGGAAACAAGGGAGGGTCACTACCAGTTCGAACCCCCCCTCGAAAACCGGGGGAGGGTCACTACCGGTTCGAACCCCTCCCCCCCCCCACGCTCACCGCCAGCAAACGACTCCCGGGTCCCTACCACCGTCCGCCGCATCACATTTTCCATCACTGTCCCCAGCACCATTGTCGTCACCACCACTGACCCCACTGTTCCCACCACCGTCCCCACTGTCCCTACCAGTGCCCCCACCACTGTCGCGCTGTCCCCACTATCCCCACCACTGTTCCCACCACCGTTCCACTCTCCCCACTTTCTCCACGGCCCCAACCACTGTCCCACTTTACCCACTGTCCCCGCCGCTGTCCCACTGAGCTACCCCACCGTTCCCACCACTGTCCCCACTCTACCTCTGTCCCATTATCCCACCGCCGTCCTCGCCACCGCCCTCACCACTGTCCCCATCACCACTGTAACCTCCACTGTCCCACTGTTTCCACCAGATTCTCACTGTCCCCACACCACTGTCCACACCACCACCGTCCCCACCACTGTCCCACTGTTCCCACTGTTCCCACCATTGTCCCCGCTGTCCCCACCAGTGCGCCCACCAGTGTCTCACTGCCCCCACTCTCCCCACCATTGTCCCACCACGGTCCCACTCTCCCCACACTCCCCACCGTCTCTACCACTGTCCCACTGTCCCTACTGTACCCACCACTGTCCCACTGTCCCCGCCGCTGTCCTACTGTGCTGTCACACCGTCCCCACTGTCCCCATCACTGTCCCACTGTGCCCGCTGTCCCCACCACTTTCCCCACTGTACTACTGTCCCACCACTGTCCTCACCACCGCCTTCACCACTGTCCCCACCACTACCGTCCCCACCACTGTCCCACTGTCCCCACCACTGTCCCGCTGTCCCCTCACCGCTGTCCCCACCACCACCGTTCCCACCACTGTTCCCAGCATCCCCACCGTTGTCCAACTGTCCCGAGGAGCGGGAATCGTTTGCCGGCGGCGAATGGGGGGGGGGTTCGAAACTGTAATGACCCCCCCCGGTTTTCGACGGGGGCCGGGGCTTCGAACCGGTAGGGATCCCTCCTGGTTTTCGAGGGGGGGGAGGTTCGAACCGGTAGTGACCCCCCTCCCCTTTTCATGATGGACTGAGGGGGGGGGGGAGGGGTTCGAACCGGTAGTGACCCCCCCCCGGTTTTCGAGGGGGGGGGACGGGGTTGGGAACCCCCAGTGACCCCACTTGGTTTTCCGCCAGCAGCGGTAGAACACGCTCTTTCACATCATCGTTACGAAAGCGTTTCTTTATGCTCGGCGATGACGGACGTCATGGGGGGGGGGGGCGGGGGGGGTATGACGTAACGCCCCCCCCCCACCGTGTGGTTCCGGCACCACAGCCGCGCCCGCGCGCACGACGCGACGAGCGACGAGCGACGAGCGACGATGACGACGACGACGACGAGGACGACACGAGCAAAATGTAGGCGGCGATCTGCCCCACTGCGCCTTTGTACATATCGCTCGCGTGCACCACAACGCGCGCGAACACCACAACACATGCGTACACCGCAAGAACCGTGTGCAACGTAGCGCCTGTGTACACCACAGTGCGTGTGTACACTACAGCGCCGGTGTACATGTGTACACCGCAGCAACCATGTGCAACAGAGCGCCTGTGTACACCACAGTGCTTGCGTGCACCGCAGTGCCTGTGCACGCCACAGCGCCTGTCTACACCACAGCATCCGCGTGCAACGCAGCGCGACTGTACACCAGTGCCTGCGTGCAGGACAGTGCTGATAATCGAATGTGACGTTCTTCCCTCTTCCCTCCTCCTCCACCTCCACCTCCACCTCCCCCTTCTCCTCCTTCCTCCTCCTCCTTTTCCTCCTCCTCCTCCTCCTCCTGCTCCTCCTCCTCTTTTTCTTCCTTCTTACCGCCTGTCGTGCGGGGCGGCGCGGTACACAGGCACTGCAATGCACGCAGGCATTATGGTGTACACTGTGTTGCACATGGCTGATGTGGTGTACGCAGGCGCTGCGGTGTACACAACAGCTGTTGCGCCCGCGAGCACGGTGGCACAAACTGACGCTGAGTTGCACGCGGCTGCCGTGGTGTACATAGGCGGTGTGGTGTACACAGGCGCTGTGGTGCACGCAGGCACTGTGGTGTACACAGGCGTTGTGGTGCAGATCGCCACCTGCATGTTGGTGCTACCCGTCCTCCGTCATTCCTAGGCATTCCCAGACGCCGCCGGCGCGAAACAAGATGTCATCGACCCCCTCCACACCCCCTCAGATGATTGCCGCGATCGGCCCGGAACAAATAACAGGCTCCAGCCGCGTCCGTGCGCACGACGACGATGAGCGACGAGCCACGAGTGATGACGACGACGACGACGACGACGACGACGACGACGACGACTGCGGACCAGACTCCTATGCGGATTCTTACGCGGACACCTACGCGGATCCCAGCGTGCACGGCGGCAGAGCCCAGAGCGCACTGGGGGGAACGTTACGTCATAGGGGGGGGGCGGGGGCCATGACGCCCGTCATGCCCCAAGCAATAAAGAAATGGTCTCTATCAATATCACCGTCACCACCATCATCAATCATACAATCAACACCACCATCATCCTCATCCTCATCCCCATCATCACCCCAATCCTGATCCGGATGCTCCTCATCAGCATCATCACAACCATCCTCATCAACATTACCATCACCACCATCATACTCCAACCACATAATCGCCATCATTGTCTTCACGGATTCAAGCAGCTGCCCCCGCCATGGCTGGGCGGGCATGGCGGCAGGAAGTACCGAGGGCAGCTGGATAGCTTCTGCAATGCCTCCAAGAAGCCCCAAAAGGACCGCAAGATAGCTCCAAGGGCTCTCAATGCCCCCTCACCGCACCGTAAAACAAAGCACGATACCGTCAAACAAATCCACGAATATTGCCTTCTTGCCGGTACGCTTTTGAAGCGCCAAGATGGCCACGACACACTAGAGGGCCCCAAGCCGGCCCAAGAGCGCTCCAGAAGGCGACTTTGCGAGGGCCCCGGAGGTGAGGGACGGAAATCGGGGACCCCCCCTCCTTTGATCGATGGCCTGTACGATGGCCCCAAAAGGCTCCCAGGAGCCCCCCAAAACGGCCCCAACAGGGCCCCGAGACCCTCCCAAGGTAGCCCGTCCACCGCCCGCTCCCGTTGCGACGCCACCACCGGCGGTGGCCCTCGCTATGGCGGGTCGCTGGGCGAGGCCAGCGGTCGCCGATGCATGCGCGGCGGCCGCGCCGCTCCCAGCTCGAAGCAGACTGGCCGCCAGCGTCTTGCACTGACCTTGTCCTCTCCTCGCGGTCCTCTCAGTCGCGCCATCCCTGCAGCCTCCTGATGAAGGGGCCCTGGGACACACAAAGAAATAGACACAGATGATTGGATCCCCCCTATTTTCTGGGTTTTTGTCTTCCCCCCCGGTTCCCATATTTTCGGGGGAATCGATGATTAATTGTGTCTGTGTGTTTTTGTCCCCTTCTGACTTGAGCTCTGAAGGCGTTCTCGGTGAGAGCCCCCCTCTCGGCCTGCCCAGGCGGCTCAGCCGCGGCGATGTCTCGACCCATCCTTGCGGATTGTTCTGCGACGCGGGCTGCCTCTTCAGCCCCCCCCCCGCGCTCTGAGCGCCATCGGCTTCTTCTCGGCTCCTTCGGCCGCGAAGCGCCTCTCCTGGTCCTCGGCCGCCAGTTACATCCCACGGATCCTTGGCGCTCGTTCCTGTTCTTCCCGATCCACGGCGGCCTGGTGCTGCTGTTGTTGGGACATATCCTCCACCATTTTTCCATGTTTATCTCCGCTTGTTGCTGCTGCACAGCCTCCCACTCGGCATGCCTGAGGCCTGGGCGATTATTCTGTCTTCGCGGGGAATGTTCGACGCAGCGGAAATTGACGCTGCATTGCTTGCAGACCAGCGACAGCGCATAACAGTCTAGTCTTTGGCACCAGTCCGATCATCCTGGACAGCGGCTCCCCGCGTTCGCTGCGAACTCTGGGGCCAACATTCAGCATCGCACGACCAGCGAGACCAAGCGCGTGGACGAGATCGCGGATCGAGCCAAGGCTTCTGCTTTCGGTCCCGCGCCGCACTGGGGTCAAGCTGATCAATCCTAGACCTGCCCTTGTCGGAGCCTACTTGGGACGGTGTGAATGCCTTTTTCGGATGTCGGCGTCGGGTCATGTTGCTCCCATCGTACTTCAAGACCACATCCCGTAACTAATTTCGAGCAACCGGAAAAGTGTCGAAAGAGTGTCGAAACAGTGCCGAGGCAGTGCCGGACGAGCGTCTCCCCCAGGGCCCGACACGTGGAAACCCTCGAGCTTCGGTGCTTTCCTGGTGCTCGGCATTCTTCTTCTCTGGCGATCGAGGCCGAAGTGGGCTGGAACATCGTGAGCGTCGGGGCGCCAAGGGGCCTCAGAGACTGGTGGACACCGTCCCTCCACGGACTAGCTACCAGACCACCCCAACCCAACCCGAAGACCCGAATTTCGGGTTGGGCTGGGTACGGGCTCCTTATGTGTCTTATGTTCCCCGACCCCCCCCCGCACTGAAAAAATGGAGGGCAAATGGAGGCCTTCGGGTCGGGCTGGGGTGGCTTGGTGGGTGGTGATCCACCAGCTGGTGGCCGACTGTGCATGCTACCGGCGGGCGGCAGCGGAGGCCCGGCGGCAGGGCCACTGGCGCCGCCGCGCGCCCTGGGGACGTCGGTCATCGATCCGCCTTCTCTTTTTGTTGTTTGGTTTTCAAATGGGGTCGTAGACGCCAGACAGCATCGATACAGCTTCTTTTTCTATTGTTGTCCAGTTTGGGTAGTAGACGCCAGTCACTGCGATGGTATAGGGCGAAGCCTTTTCGCACCCACCGATCAGTCGGTCTCATGGTGTTCCTCCTCGGCCCTCCATTGAAAGCTTACGGCTGGCGAGTTCGCCCTTACGGTGCCTGGGGGCACAAACCACCACCTCGGTGTCAACTCAGGGAGACCGCTTCTCGGCGTACCAGCGTCGTTCCGCTCAAGCGACTCTGAGCTGTGTCGAATGACTCAGGAACCGCTCCGAAGCGAGAGGGGGCAGAACAGATGCTGGGGCTTCCCCCGCGGCACCCGAGACGTCGATGCCAGAGGTTTCGGTGGCCTTGATATTCACGGAAGGGTTCCCTGGTACGTCTGCTCTGTATGCATTGGCTGTCGGCTGAAAGACTGTACGGCCCCACTCGCCAGACGAGGTCGGTCATCTGCCAACTGAAATGGGTTTTCTGCAAGTCGAGACCTCCTCCCCGCCTCAGGCGGAAGCGGTCGCCAAGTCCTTTCTCAGGGGCGCCACCCTCGTAATCCTGTTGCACGAATCCAACTCTGAATGTAAGGGTGGGCCTGTGATATCCCGTGGCGTCAAAACGTTGAATCTCCTAGGTGGGGGAAAACAAACTGAGGTTCTCGAATTCAATATCCTTGAGGAATATGTTTTTGAAACTGAGCATCATGATATGGCTCCCGTCTCAAGACGTTGCAACAAATGTCATGCCGTTATCCATGACATGTGTCTTTGTGTTGGTCGTCCGTCATTAATCCCACCAGCCCTCTGGGCTTAGGTGGTATAAAGCGTTTTGTCTTCGCTCTTCCACTGAAGCCCCTCCCCCTCCCCCTTCCCCTGGGCCTGGACGGGGCGCGCCGCGAGGCGCTAGAGCGTCCAAGATGGCCCAATATTGCTCCAAGAGGCGTTCAAAGTCGCAAGATAGCCTCCAAGATGGCTCCTGATACTTCAAGATGGGTCAAGATAGCCTCCGCCCAACCCCCAAGAGGCCCCAAGGCAGCCCCAAGACGGACCCAAGTGCCCTTCGAGCCCTCCACGGCTCTCTCCAAAATGTGAAAACCTTTCAAAAACCTAGGGAACACCAATGTTTTTGGCATTATCGCCTTTTCGCTTCCGATGGGCTTTGGAAGCCTCAAGATGGCACCATGATGGCCCAAAAGGGCCAAAAAGGGCCCCAAAAGGCCGAAGACTGCCCCAAGATCGCCCAAGAGGCGCCCAAGAGCGCTCCAAGAAGGCCCCAAGACGCCGTTTGAGAGCCTCCAATGGGGGGGATCCGAGTTAAGGCGCCCCCTCTTTTTGACACATGGGGCCCACGATGGCCCCAAGAGGCCTCCCAGCCTCTCCCAAAGACCCTCCGCCCCACCCTCTTTGGCCCAATATGGCTCCAAGAAAGCCGTGGATAGCCCAAGATGGCCTTCAAAATGGCAAGATAGCCAACCCTTCACGAATGCGACATTACTGCTGCTTAGTTCCGTTTGTGTACATGTAAAGGCAGTTCGTGTACGGGCGCTGGGTGTGAGAGAGAGAGAGAGAGAACAAACAACGACGGTATATCTATACATAAGAGGAAGACCATCTACAAAACACACACACACAAAGCACAGAAAAAGAGAGAGAGAGAGAGAAGACAAACACCATATACACATATACGTTTAGAAATATACACGCATCTATTCGCGCCCGCTGGGACTGTAGCGGCGTCCTATCCTCACGAATGTCTGACGTCAAACGCGATCAGCGGCGCACGTGTATAAACTGAAAGACTGACAGGGAGAGCGAAGCGAACAACTAAAACGGCCCCAGGAAGACCCCACTATGGCTGCCAGAGTCCTTGTCCTCGTCATCGCCGTCGTCATCCTCATCTTCTGCGTGTTCCTCCTCATGTTTCCCATCCTTATCCTCCTCCTCCTCCTCCTCATTCTTCTCCTCCTTTTCCTCCTCTTCGTTCTCGTCATCTCTGTTCTGTCCCTCCTCTTCCTCGTTCATCCTCCTCCTCCTCCTCGCCATCTTCCTCCAACCTCGTCCTCCTCGTTCCCGTGCTCGTCCTCCTGTGCCTGCTCCTCCTCGTCGTCGTCCTCCTCCTCCTGCTCCTCCTCCTCCTCCTCCTCCTTCTCCTCCTTCTCTTTCTCCTCCTCCTCCTCCTCCTCCTCCTCTTCCTATCTCTCACGGCACAATTCGACACTTTCCCGACGAAGGCGACCCGCCCAGGCATCGCTTCAGGCTCTCTGGCCCGTTTCCCGCCAGCTCTCATCGGTAGCGTTCCTGAGTGGGCTGTTGGGGATACAGTAGGGGCCCGACCACGAGAAACCTTCCACAAGAAACCCGAACCTGGAACCCGAGAACTTCCTGGGATGTTTGGAGCGGAAGCGTCACGCCTTCCACAGCAAAACCATCGAAACCCAAGAAACCCAGGGCACCCTGGAAGCAAGCAAGGTGTTTCTTGGCATGGGCCTCCACTATACGCGAAGCGTGAAACTTGTTTTCCCTCTCGGGCCCCTCTGTCGCTCTCTCGTGGACGCCCCGAGCAAGAGGTGCGCAAGCCGTGGCAGAACGGGAGAGCAGCAGGACGAGGAGCAAAGGGTCTCCGCCCCGCGGGGAAGGAACGCCAACCGACATGCCTCCCTGTCCCAGTATCGGAGGAGGAGGAAGAGGAGGTATCGGAGCAGGAGGAGGATGAGGAGGTATCGAAGCATGAGGAGGAGGCGAGGAGGAGAAGGAGGTATCGGAGGAGGAGGCGGAGGAACTTCGGAGGAGGGGGAGGTATCGGAGGAGGAGGAGGCGGAGGAGGAGGAGGAGTATCGGAGGAAGGGGAGGAGGTATCGGAGCAGAAGGAGGAAAACGAGGTATCGAAGCAGGAGGAAGGGAGGAGGAGGAGGAGGAGGAGGAGGTATCGGAGGAGAAGGAGGAGGAGGTATCGGAGGAGGAGGAGATGGAGGAGGTAGCGGAGGAGGTACCGGAGGAGGAGGAGGTGTCGGAGGAGGAGGCGGAGGAGGAGCGGGGCAGCCATCGGCGAAGAAGCTGAGCCTGGATCTCTGATCACGCCTGGAGTCCACCGACGCCCCTGGGAGCCTCAGAGCAGCGGCCGGGCCGCCCCGAGCACCAGCAGCAGCGCCAGCGCGATCCCACCAGCGGGGCGCGAGGCGCCCGCCTTCACGACCTTTCGGGTAGGAGATCGGCTGCAGAGCTGATTCACCTCAAAGTTTGATTCCGGCGAATCTACAAATAAAAGCACTTCTGTTTTTCGACGGTAGCCTTATTTGCTGGTAGATTTGACGAACAAGCAACTCTGGGGTGAATCAATTGTGCAGTCAATCTCCTACTCGGACCTTCTTGGTGGTCGTCGTGGTGGTTGTGGAGGTTGTGGTAGTGGTGGTCGTTGAGGTCGTGGTGCACTTCTGGATCTGGCACGTCTGAGTCTTCGCCGTCTCGCCCGTGCACGCATTTCCCCCGTTCCTCTGCACCGTGGCGACTTTGCGCGTGCTCGACTGCTTACCCTCGCCGCAGGTCGCACTGCACGTTCCCCACGCACCCCACGCCGCCCACGCGCAATGCACCGGGGCTGGCGGCGGCGGCGGCGGCGGGGGCGCGCGGCGCCGCGACCACCAGCCCGACCTCCTGGCTTGCGCCCTCAGGTCGGCGTCTTCCTCGACCAAGGAGTCCTCCTCTGGAGGGGAAGGCAACGGAGACCATGACCAAGACTGAACGCGGAAATGCCGTTTCGACCTTGGTCACCGTCGATCTTGGTCGGCGTCAATTCGCGGCTCATCATCGCTATTCGGCGACGGCCGACAAGTACCATGACCAGGATCGACAAGATCCACGCGGCATCTCGGTCATGGTCCCCGTGTCTCTTCCCTCCATCCTCCAGGTCGTCGAAATCGGTGCCGCTGGTGTGGTTGTGCCTCCGTATGACGGGCCCACCGCCCCGCCTCACCTCCGCGGCGTGTCCGGCCGCGTCGACCGCGACGTGCACGCGGCCGCGCTGGGGCAGGTGGAATTCCACGGGGCCCTCGAAGTCATCGGCGCCATCCTTCGGCGCTGCTTCATGGTAGGGCGATCAATGGGTGCATGATTTCCCCGGGGGCCGCAGGCGACCCGAGGAGGAGGAGGATGAGGAGGAGGAGTAGGTGGAGCGGAGGGGGAGGAGGAGGAGGAGGAGGAGGAGGAGGAGGAGGAGGAGGAGGAGGAGGAGGAGGAGGAGGAGGAGGAGGAGGAGGAGGTGGAGGAGGAGGAGGAGGAGGAGGAGGAGGAGGAGGAGGAGATGGAGGAGGAGGAGGAGGAGGAGGAGGAGGAGGAGGAGGAGGAGGAGGAGGAGGAGGAGGAGGAGGAGGGGAGGAGGGAGGAGGAGGAGGGAGGAGGAGGGAGGAGGAGGAGGAGTAGGAGGAGGACGGGTCGCCTAAGCCTTTCGGAGAAACCCTCCATCAATGGGGGGCGGGAAAGCGTGAACCTTTCGTGCCCCTCTTTGGCCCCAGAGGGCCCCTTTGTAGTTGGCAGAAAATCGACCCCCATAAGAATCCAATTCACCCCGACACGCGAAGCGGTTTAGTAAACGCACCCACGGGAGGAATCGAACAGGCCAGGGCTGTTCAGTCAACGCCCAAGGCCGTTAAGCAAACGCCACTTATCGGGTCCAGGAGGGTTTTCCTCCCTTGGCTTCAGGGCACCGAAGGTGCTCCTTTCTTCCCCCCCCCCCATCCTTCGCCCCCCCTGTTGCGCAACGACCGACATCCTCGGCATCCGCGTGCTCGGGCTCCTCCACCTCGGCATCCAGCTCCTCGGCGTCCTCCTCGGGCTCGGCACCCGGGCTCGCGTCCGAGGCATCCCCCCCCGCCTCGGGGGCCTTGGAGCCCTCCGCGGCCGACGTTGGGGAGCCCCTCGCGTGCGCCGCCGTGGCGTGCTTCTCCTGGCCCGCGACACCGCCGGCCGCGGCGTGGTGCGCGTGGGCCTCGGTGCGGTGCAACTCGGCAGCCTCCCCCCCGTGCGCGGAATGGCCACGGTGCGGATGTCGGCGGCGAGCGAGGGGGGGAAGTGAGAAGGAGAAGGCCGTCTCAGAAGGACTTTTCAGAAGCCCTCGCGCCTTCTGAGAAGTCTTGTTCTGTCTTCGGAGAAGGCCTAAGAAGCTTCTCAAAGGCCGGGAGACTTCCGAACTTCCTGAGGAGGCCTTCTCCTTCTCACTTCCCCCCCTCGCTCGCCGCCGAGGGTGGGCGTCCTCAAGGCCGTTCAGCTCAGCCTGGCTGTGGCCGCGGGCGGCGGTGGACTGGCGGCTCCGCTGGCCGCGGGGAGCCGCGTCGGCGGCGACGGTCGCTGCGCCGAAGGCGCAGCGGATGGTCACGGCGAGCAGCAGCGTCATCGCAGCCCGCGTCATTGCTTTGTGGATGGACGGGAGGAGATGCGGAGGAACTGGTAATTCAGCCTCGAGCTGAAGCCACAACGGTTACGGACTCAGAGGTTGAGACCGCCTCTTCGTCCTCCCCCTCATGCAGCATGGCTTGCAGCGCGCGCGGAACAGTCTGCCTTTTCCTCCGAGTCGGAGTCTGGAGCTTGCTTTTGACAGCCGGCTTGTGTTTGATATCCCCCACCCTGGCCAAAGCTGATGCGACCAGGCGGACTCGGCGGAGCTGACATTGCATCCAAAACCAGCAGCAAGCGTCAAGCAAGCGAGACCCTCGCGAGACGATATCTTCAGGGAATCGTCCTCCTCCTTCGCCCTCACCCCTTTCCCAAGTGCCTCGTTCAGCTCCCTCGTCATCGTCGGCGTCATCGTCGTCTTCGTCGTCCTCCTCCGAAAGGAGGCAAGAGAGAGGAAGGGACGGAACATTCGTTCTGATACATACACAGCCGTTGAACATTAGAATGTGTGTGTGCGTGCGCATACACACGCGCGTGCATCTCTTCAGTGTCAATCATCCGCCAACGTGCCTCTGGCACGAAGTGGAGTGCCCCGAAGCTCACAATTGTGCTGCTGCTGCAGCCAAGATTGTAGTGTCGCAAGAACCCGGACTCGCAATGCGCAAAGCGTTTTCGGGGTCTCTTGGGATTTTTCCCGTGAGTTCTTGGGTATTTCCTGCCAGTCCTCTGGATGCTGTGTCCACCTCAAACAACCTGCCGAACCCTTCGGTGTGTCCAAGAGGGCTCCGATGCGCCGAAAGGTCGCTCCAAGACTCAAGACGGCCTCCAGACGAGGCCTCCAAGACGCCCCAAGAACACTCCCGAAAGAAAATTCATGTATTTTCTTTGGTGTTTGAACGACCTTGGCCCGCCTCACTCACCTGGTGCCTAACTCACCCGGTCTGACTCACACGGTGCTTGACTTTTACCTGGGGAGAATGAAAGGTACCGACGCCGCTACTCCCCATACCTATCCTGGGGTGCGTTCTGACTAGGATTTCGAGGCGAATGCAGCGGTGGTGACGAGGGCTGCCCACGCACGCAAGAAGCCGCACCGGGACAGCGCATCGACAAAAGAAATTGTCGTATAGGAAGCCAAGGACAACTCATACAAAAGACATGTCCGGGCTGAGTGCAAGCGCGCTGGAACGCAACCACTGCATATTGCAGTAGTGGGCAGCGGTGGGAGTTGCATCAGCACTGCGTCATGCAAGGAGAAGGAGGAGGAGGAGGAGGAGGAGGAGGAGGAGGAGGAGGAAGGAGGAAGAGGGGCGCCGAAGGCGCCGCCAGGGGGGCCCAGCGCAGATCCAAGAAATCCGCGCGGAGCGCGTTATGTTTATGGCGTTTCTCATTCGAGAGCGGCTTCTGTCCTTCCTCGGGGACCCCCCATGGATCGCAACCCGACTGCCGCGAAGGGCTCGGACCCCCGACGGGTGCGGCCAAGAGGTGCGGCCTCGCGCTGCCCCGAAGGGCACCGCGCCCTCGGCATCCCCGTCGGCCAGCGGGTACAGAGACTTCCAAATCCTCCTCCTCCTCCTCCTCCTACTCCTCCTCCTCCTCCTCCTCCTCCTCCTCCTCCTCCTCCTCCTCCTCTAACTTCCGACTCCGCGACCTCCAAGTCGACCGCCAACGCAGGGGCTGTGATGCTCAGCCGGCGGGACGCCGCGCCGGATCAACAGAGGCACGTCGACCACCCGACAGGGGCCGATCGTGCCTGGGAGGCCATCGGCCTCCTCGAGGCCGAGGCCCTCGACCAAGCGGAACGCAGCCAGCACCGCAAGCAGCATGGCCCCAGGCCGAGAGGCCAGAGGGCTCGCGGTGTGCAGCCCGTCGTCGCCGTCGACGCCGTCGCCAGCGGTCGCGCCCTGTGGCCGTGAGCGGCCCGAGCGGATACAGTAGGGGCGTTGACCTAAGGAACCCTAAATAAGGAACGAGGACCCTTTTGTCCCATAAGTTAAACTTCGATTTCCGATCGAAAACATAAGGAAAGCCTGAGGCGAGCTGTGAAACACGTAAGGAACGCGGAGCCCCTCCCCAACCCAAAGAGTTCCTTCTTCAGGGCCCCGACTGTAGAGGTCGGGCCACTCAGGCCCCTCGGGGATGCGGCCCATCCGCCCCCATGGAAGCGGCGGCAGCTGCCGCGCCAGCACGCCCCGCCCCCGGCGGAGCAGAGAGGGGACACGCACGCCAGAGTGCGCGAGCGAGCCCACCGCGCCAGAGGCCTCGTGGGTCTCTTGGGGGGCTCGCCCCCAGTGGGCGGCAGGGGGCGAGCTCCGCGCCAGGGCCCGTGCCTCGCGCGCCGCGCTCGTGCCACGCGGGGGCGCAGCCGCTCGCCTCGCGCGCGCGGGCGAAGGGCACGCGCCTCCACCAGAGCTGGCCGCCAGGCCAGGGCCCCGACACAGCCGCCGCCGCAAGTTCTGCACACAAGGCTGCGGCGCCGAGGAGCGCCACAGCTGGAGGCCTCCTGGATGGGGCCCGAGTAGATGGGGTCGAAGGATCGCGCCGCATCGCCAACGCATCGCCGATGCATCGGTGACGTCGGCGTGGGGAAACACGGGCTCCACCTCGGGCCGCATCGCCGATGCGCCGTCGATGCGGCGCGATCCTCCGCCCCCCTCTGCTCCGACCCCATCTGGGAGGCCTGGAACAGCCGACGAGAGCAGCCGAGGCGTGACCCCATTTGCTCACGCCCACCGCCAGCCCCAGGCAGACGCTGTGGCAGGCCAGGCCCGCCCCGGCGGGGGGGCACGGGGAGCCCCCCCCCTGGCTGGTCGGGCTGGCCCGAGCTGCCCCCGCGGCCCCCGCGGAGGGGGCTCCAAGGTCCGCAAGCGCTGGGAGGCGCTGACCTGCGAGCCGCTCGTGACGCGCGGCGAAAGCGCGGCCCGTATGCCCCGAAAGAAGGCCTCGCCCGCTCCCTCGATGGCCGGCCGGACAAGCGCCTGCGTCAGACGCCCGCCGGGGGGCTGGGGGGGAGCTGATTGAGCCGAGAAGCTGCAGGAGCTGCAAAGAGCTACGCGCGGAGAGTGGGACAGGCCACAAACATACATACATACATGCATACATGCATACATGCATACATGCATACATGCATACCTACCTACCTACCTACCTACCTACCTACCTACCTACCTACATACATACATACATACATACATACATACATATCTACATACCTTCATGTCTACATACATGCGTGTGTGCATGCACACATGTGCATATACGTATACATGTACATGTACACTTACACATACATATATGCACATGCATATACGTATGCACATACATATATACGAGAGAGCGTGATCCACCGCCGCTTTGCTATGGAAAATTGCCAACCTTCTCCTCCGGAGCCCGGGGGTCGCCCCCCCCCCCCCCCCCCCCCTCTCCGAAAATCACCCCCCTCCCCTGGTGGCCCCCCCCCCTCCTCCCCCGGCAAAACCCCCCCCCCTCCCCTAACCCCCTCCCCCCACCCTCCCCCTCGAAAACCGGGGGGGGTCACTACCGGTTCGTTCGAAACCCCCCCCCCCCCCCCCCCCCTCCGGATCTGGAAAACCGGGGGGGGTCACTACCGGTTCAACCCCCCCCCCCTCGAAAACCGGAGGGGGGTCACTACCGGTTCGACCCCACCCCCACACGCACCGCCAGCAAACGACTCCCGGTCCCTACCACCGTCCGCATCACATCCCCAACTGTTGTTCCCAGCACCACTGTCCTCACCACCGCTGTCCCCACTGGTTCGACCACCGTCCCTACTGTCCCCACCAGTGCCCCCACCACTGTCGCACTGTCCCCACTGTCCCCACCACTGTTCCCACCACGGTTCCACTCTCCCCACTGTCTCCACGGCCCCAACCACTGCCCGACTATCCCCACTGTCCCCACTGTCCCACTGACTCCTTCGCTGTCCCACTGAGCTGTCCCACTGTTCCCACCACTGTCCCCACTGTCCCCACCACTGTCCCCACTGTACCTCTGTCCCATTGTCCCACCGCCGTCCTCGCCAACGCCTTCACCACTGTCCCCACCACCATTGTACCCTCCACTGTCCCACTGTTTCCACCTCATTCCCACTGTCCCCACACCACTGTCCCCACCACCACCGTCCCCACCACTGTCCACGGTCCCCCCTGTTCCCACCATTGTCCCCACCACTGTCCCCACCACTACCGTCCCCACCACTTTCCCATTGTCCCACTGTCCCCACCACTTTCCCGCTGTCCCCTCACCACTGTCCCCACCAACACCGTCCCCACCACTGTCCGCACCCCCACTCGGTTTTCGAGGGGGGGTGGGGGTTCGAACCGGTAGTGACCCCCCCCGGTTTTCGAGGGGGGGGGGGGGTTCGAACCGGTAGTGACCCCCCCCTCCCTTTCATGATGAGCTGAGGGGGGGGGGGGAGGGGTTCGAACCGGTAGTGACCCCCCCCGGTTTTCCGGAGGGGGGGGGGGTCGAACCGGTACTGGGAGCCTCACTGGCCTTACTAACATGTTCGGGGCGATAGAAGCACTTAATCAGTAGCTTAGCGGGATTAGCGAACTGCAGTTCTCTAACGCACTTGTACTCGCTTTGAACCTGGTTAAGTAACCAAATTGGCAGCTTTCTGCTAAGCGCGCTATCTGGCTTAGCCTCCCCCCGCGAACCTACTTAGCGCAACCCCTAACCCACTTAGCAAATGGACCCTAACCTACTTGGCGGGCCTCACATTTTTAGGCATTTTATGCTAAAAATCATACACTAGTGTTTTGAAAACCAAGATTCGCGAATCGAACACATATTTTAACAACATGATATTGCTGTTTTTCGTTATAACTTGTTGTTTTTTCCCCGCCAGTGTTTTATTTTGTGAGTTTGGCCAGCTCTTTTTTTCCTGCGTCATCATTTTTTCTGTCCATCGGTCTCGACGGCCGAACACAATAGCAGCAGCCAAGCAACGGGAGTGCATCGCCCCTCCCCTCTTCTCGTTCCTCTCATTTCCCCCCCATCCCCTCTTGGGGGGCAAGGAAAACGACACCCGCTCGAGACATCCTCACACGAGTCTGAATGAGAGCAGAAAAGCGGCCCCCGCTCGAGGCTTCCTCGCAATTCTGAGTTTGAGCGATCCCGCCCTCCTCGCCATTACCCTTCATTCCTTTCCCGTCTATACTCCGTGTCTTTCCCTTCCCTCCCTCCCCCCTCCGACCCCCCTTTTTCTCTCACCCCTGTCCCTTCATCCTCCCGCTTCCTCCCATGCCTCCACCCCGCCGATTCCTCCACCCACCCATCATTTCCCCACTCCCTCCCTCCGTCCATCCCTCCCTTCGCTCCCTTCCAATCCCCATTCCCATCCCTTCCCTCAGTCCTTCCCGCCCTCCCCGTCATCACCGCCGTCGTTCCATTCCCCCGCCCCTCACGTTGCTTCCCTCATCATGACGATAGCGAGTGTAATGATCATAATGGTGATGACGATGATGATGATGGTGGTCGTGATGATGAGGAAGATGATGCTGACGATGATGATGGTGGTGATCGCGATGATGAGGATGATGATGATGCTGACGATGATGATGATAAGGATGATGATGACGACGATGATTGCGACGAAAACAATGACGATGACGACGTCGATGCGATGATGCTGATGATGATGACGGCGATGGTGGTGACGATTAAGGTGATGATAATCACGATGACGACGACGGCGACACGGTCGACGGTGATGATGATGACGATGATGGTGAACATAATGGCGATGATGTTGGTGACAATGACGACGGCGGTGCAATCCCCTCAGGACCACCCCTCTTTCGTTCGCTGTACCCCTCCCTCCCTCCTCCCCGCCATCCCTTATCCCACCCTCTCTCCCCTCTCATCCCTTCCCATCCCATTGCCCCCCCTCCCTCAGGTATACCGTGAGACCCGCCCTCCACAGGGGAGGGGGGAGGGGTGTGGGGTGGGGTGTACGGCGGGTATATACTATTCCTTTCCTCCCTCCCCCCACTCCCTCCGTTATTCAAGTAAGCTTTCGGGCGGCTCTCACTCGGAGCCGCCCTGGAAAAAGAACTGACGTTCTCTGGCCTTCAGGCGCAGCAGAGTAAATGCAAGGTTCAATGAGATGTGTGGACCGAACGAGCACGGGCGAGCTATCTACAACACACGTCGCGTGATTATCTCGCATCTCAAGCGTCGGCCACCGCGAAACACAACTAAGCAAGTGGTGGTTGACTCGCACGTGAAACCAAACGTGGACGAAGCCGACGGTGCCGTCGGCGAACGTGAAAGCTGCAACGTCCCCCATCTGTATCACCCTACTGTGGATCGAAGCGCACCTAGCTGTGACAACTTCCCAAGATGGATCAATCCACAAGCAACTTTTCAGAGCATCGAGCATCCTACGGCTGGGCGGCCTGGGGGACAGCAGGTCGATACCCCTGATTTTGTGCTTGAGGTCTGAAAGGTGTTGGACCGTAACTTCTTCCATCAGCCCACGATCGTAAGCTGTGGTCGAATGGCGCCCTGTGGCCATTGTTTTGACCACCCTGTGCTTACGTTCGTGTAAAAACGTGCTGAGCAGCATTCCTTGGGACTCCATCTGTTCAGGTAAATGGGTAACCCAATGCGATTTCGGTTTCCAGCACGACTTGAGGCTGTAACACTTTTTCTGCAGTGTCAAGTGCAACTGTATAGCATCGTGCAGCTCGGCGGGGGTTACGCACTGACTGTTTGCCACCGACAGCAGCGAGATCACATGGCAAGCATCCAAGCCACTCGCCACATGATCGGGGAACGCGCCCGAGGGTAGAACAACGTCAGACAGAAACTTTTCCAGTACGGGTACCGCGCTCACTAGTTCAGACGCCGATCCATTGGGGTCGTGCCCATCACCCTTCAAACAAACCTTTTTAGCATGCGCATACCCTTTCGGCCACTCCCACTTTTGAAGGTAGGCGTGGAAGGCGGAAGCCCCAAGGTATACCGATTGCAGCAGGCCCATCAGCAGCTCGAACTCCGTGGCGAAAACCCCTCCGATCAAGTAGCAATGCGTCCAGTCCCACGCCCAGCAGGAAGCCAGGGGAAACTTCAAATCAGGGTCCTGTAGAAATGAAGTCTCGATGTAGGCAAAGCCGAACAAGGTCTCCATATCAGCCAAGCGGCTCGGGTTATTCGCATTCAACTCTGCCAGCCTCGCTTGTATCTCATGGATGCCTTCATCGGCGTGCAGGTCGTACTTCCCCACGTCCGTGCAATCGCTGCCGATGAGGTAATTGCCACTGTCAGGGATGAGGCTACTCCAGTGAACACACACGTTTCGACACCTGCCGCACAACTTTATACCAGTGGCCCCCTTCGCACCAGTCGCAAATTTGTGCGCCCTCTCGTCGGCGATGTGCACCGACACCGCGCCATGCAAGATCCTCGCGGCGCCTTCACCTGGAACGAAAAACGCAACGCCGTGTCGAATGTCTCGGCTCCGCGGGTGGCCCAGAAAAAAGCGGAGCACATATTTGTACAGCCCTGCCATCCCGCCTGGTAGTCTCTGAACTTCGCTGGCCCTCAAGGCACACACTGTGAACCATGAGAGCTCATTCTGTAAAGTTGGGAAGCCAAACTCTTGCCAACTCCAGTACATGCACTGGACCTTTCGCAAGTTTGACGACTGAAGCGGGTTCCCTGGTGTTATCTCGTCGCTATACACGATGATTGACATTTTGTTTTGGCTGCGGTTCCAAGCATCCACCACTACCTCCCTGAAATCGCAGCTGTCCCGCATCGCAACTTCGAGAAAGGCAAACGGATCCTGCACCCACACATCTACGGTTCCCTTTTTTGAGGCTGGCACCTTGACCAACTGAAGCAAATTGCCGAAACTACTCTGCTGGTGGGCAATATCTTGAATAGCCCGCCGATGTGTTGATGCAGAGCAATGTTCTGGAAGGTCCTCCTCCGCTAGTTTTTTCAACACCGCAGATAGTGCTGCTGATGTAAGATAACTGTCTCTCCCAAATTCTGCGAGCCTGGCCCTCTTGTGAGGAGGCTCCATCGAATCGCGCAGCTGATTGAGCCAAAACGGCTATGACGGCGGGGCAGGGGTGGGTTGTGAGTGGGAGAGGGGGATGAGGGACACGCTAGGTGCGCTCGCGTCATAGCTGACGTCCTACCCCTGGAGGAGGAGGAGGAGGAGGAGGAGGAGGAGGAGGAGGAAAAGGGCGATGAGGAGGATGCGGAGGATGCGGGAGGGGAGGAGGAGGAGGGGAGGAGGAGGGGGAAGAGGAGGAGAGGCGGAGGAGGAGGAGGAGGAGGAGGAGGAGGAGGAGGAGGAGGAGGAGGAGGAGGAGGAGAGGGGAGGATGGGGGAGGAGGAGGAGGAGGAGGAGGAGGAGGGGGAGGGAGATGAGGATTGAGAGGGTGAGGAGGAGACGATGAGGGCGAGGAGGGTGAAGAGGAGGAGGATGAGGGAGGATGAAGGCGGAGGAGGACGAGGGATGAGGGAGGAGGAGGAGGGGGAGGAGGAGAGAGGGGATGATGATGATGAGGAGGAGGAGGAGGAGGGGAATGGGGGAGGGGGGTGATCAGGGGGATTAGGAGGAGGAGGAGGAGGAGGAGGAGGAGGATGGGGGACGGGTGGGGGGGGGGGGGCTCGAGGATGTCGGCTGGAGGATCGAGCGCTACGCCGCGGGCAAAGTGGATCTCGCAAGCCCCTCAACTCGATTGCCCTTGGGCCCTGGGCCTCGGGATTTCCAGCAAGAGCCCGCGGAGACTCCCTTGGGGGTGGCTCGGGTCTGGGGCGCTCTCGGTGCCTCGTCGTCGTCGACGTCGTCGTCGTCGCCGTCGTCGCCGCCGTCGTCGTCAATCATCGTCGTCGTCGGTCTCGGCGTCGTCGTCGTCGTCATCGCCATCGCCGTCGTCGTTCGCCGTCGTCGACGTCGCCGTCGTCGTTGCCGGCGCCGCCGTTATCGTGATGACCGCAAACTGCCAATTTAGTTTCGAAGTCAGTGGTTTAGCGTGCGTGTATTTCTCGCGCCAGCATGCCGTGTTTCACGTGTTCCAGCCCGTGCATTGGCCCCGAGGACGTCTCAGGCGAAACGCTCAGTTAAACAAGATGCGCTCTAACATACAATACCCGACACCTCAAGTCGGAGAGAATGCCCGCTTCATATGTTTAGGGTCTGCTGGATGCGCCAGACATAAAGATCACTGCGAGCCTATATACAAGGTGTCGGGCAGTGGCGATGTCACTAGGCCGATGCAGCTGAGAGCGAATGCACTGCTGCTGGACCGCCGATGTCGCAGGCAGGCGGTGACGCAATCGGCGCCACAGGCAGGCGGCATCGCAAGCAAGCCGATGCCGCAAGCAGGCGGCGTCTCACTCTGGCTCTGTGCTGGGGTCCTCTCAGGCCGCGGCCTTCCCCTTGAGGCGCTTGCCCTTGGGGGTGTCCTTGGTCTCGGTGTCGGCCTGGCTCCTTGTGGCGGCCTGCGTCTTGGTGGCGCCCTTGGTGGTGTTCTTGGTCTTGGTGTCGGCCTGGCTCGTTGTGGCGGCCTGGGCGCCGCCCCGCTGGCCCTTCGGGACGTAGCTGGCTGGGATCGGGGGGGACGCGACGGGGTCGAGTGCCGCTACTATAGCCTCTGGGACCACACTTGCCACAAGACGGCGGATGTGCTCGCTGGCACGCTCGGTCTCGTCTATGGCCGCCTGCAGGCGGCGACGCTTCGCAGCCTTGCCCGCCTCCGTGGAGTCACGGAGTCGCTGGGCCTGTCGCTCGAAGGTTGCCGCCGCCTTGTTCAGCAGCTTGTCCTTATCCTTGATCGTCTTGCGGAGCTCAGAGACCTGCTGCATCGTGGCCATGCCGCGTGAGGCGGGGACGCGCGCGAGGCAAGGTTTGGTATAGTGCACTGGCCGACGGTCGGCCGCCTGAAGCTCATGCTCGAGCCTAAATGGCTACGGAACCACGGCCTAGAGCAAGACGTCTAGACGCCATAGCTCCAGCTGGCATGGGGAGGCTTAGCAGATGCGGGTCTAGATAGGAGCTCGAATTTCCAGATCGGAGGCTGAGAGGTTGCAGAATTAAAGCAGGGGCCACGGGGAAGCTTCAGGACACAGATGTTGTGGTGCCAGGGGCCAGGGGGATGAGAGGATGCAGCAGGTTGTGCCAACGCTTGCGCCAAATGATGCGCCAACCAACCACGCCCTCCTCTCCTGCCCTCCTCATTTTCGTCGCCCTCGTCATCTCGTTTGCCCTCCCCCTCCTCCTCGTGGGTTTCCTCGGCTTCCTCCTCAACCTCCTCAGCAGGGAAGGGGAAGAGGATGATGAACATGATGAACGGATCGCATCAGCTTGTGGATCAGTGCGTAAGGTGTGTCGAATATTTGGTATTTTAGCTGACCTTGTATGTTGAGCAAGGGCAGGGGGAGGTCGTGGGGAAATGCGGAAGTGACTGAACGGGAGGAGGAGGAGGGTGAGGAAGAGGAGGGGAAGGATGTGGATCGTTGTCCTGCGAGCGCGGTGCAAGCGAAAACCTTGCTATAGCATAGCAGAACTGCGCGTTCCAACCTGGAGTGGCGCCCTATTGCCCACGGCTAGACCCACTGCCCACAATCTATGGGCGCACCTCCGTTAACCCCGACAGCGCAGGTGAGACGACCCTACGAATAGAACCACTTGTCGTACGCAGCGCGAGACGCCGCGTACGCCTCCCTCTGTGCCTCGCGGCACTTGGTAGCGTTCAGCCCATCCCTCTTGGCCTGAACGCCAGCGGCGCAGTACGCCCTCGAGGTGAACTGGTTTGCCGTGCGATCCACCATGTCATCCGTGCTCAGGTAATCCTTGTAGTAGGAGAAATACTCTTTTCGGTGGTGGGGGGGGGGGGCCTAGGGGTTCAACAAGATCAACATCGTGTTTTGGCTCGGTATCTTCACATCTGCCGCATTACATTTTCTGATCTTTGTCTGCTGTGCGAGGTGGCGGCAAAAGACCGTTTAGTGTTTCTCTGTGCCGATGTTGTCAGTTTTCGTTGGTTGGTTTCCATCTCTTGCGTTGTTCTCTCTCTCGAGCTCGGTGTGGATGGGGACTTATGTGGTGTGTTGAGGGGTGTGACTTTGGGGGGCGGGGAAGGGAAGGAGGGAGAGGATGAGGAGGCGGAGGAGGAGGAGGAGGAGGAGGAGGAGGAGGGAGGAGGAGGAGGAGGGGGGGGGGGGAGGGGGAGGAGGAGGCAGGAGGAGGGGGAGGAGGGAGGAGGAGGAGGAAAGAGGAGGAGGAGGAGGCGGAGGCAGGAGGACCCCCAATTGCGGGTTAGCAAACGCTTCTATATACAAGGGAGAGCAGGGTGTGTGGATGGGGGTCGGAAGAGGAAGTTGATGAGGAGACGGACGCATTCCTCCGCCTCCTCATCCTTTTTCCTCCTCTTCCTCCTCCTCCTCCTCCTCCTCCTCCTCGTCCTCATCCTCCCCCTCCTCCTCATCATACGTGGCCATTCCCTCACATCATCATCCTCCTCATCACCGCATTCTCATCCTCCTCCTCCCCCTCGTCAACGACCTCGTCATCGCCCCCTTCATCATCCTTATCCCCTCCTCGTCCCACTCATCACCCTCATCCACCTCATTATCATCATCATCTTCCTCATCATCTTTCCCCTCCCCCCGCTCATTTCGATCGCATCATCATGCTATCCTCTTGCAGATCTATTCGCATCGCTGCTTTTTTGCATGCCCAGTTGCCTCCCTTGGAGCTCGCTGAGCCCGTGCCCTTGGCCTTCGCCCCGTTCGCCTTGGTCGTGCCCGCGCCCTTGCACTTCGGGGAAGTTTTCGCCTTCGCCTTCGCCTTAGCCTTCGGCGTCTCCGCCGCTGCCTCGGCCTTGGCCGCCGCGGCCTTGGCCTTCGCTTTGGCCTTGGCCGAACTCGCCGCCGCCACCATCTTCGCCTCGAACTCCTCTATCCCGCCACCGCCCACATCACCAGCCTCCGCCGTGGTGCCGACGATCGGGGATCCAGCAACACCAGGACTGCTGTCGGCCGTCGGACTGCTGGCGTCTGTGAGAGGAGCTCCAAGTGGACTTGGAGGAAGTGCAGGCATGCCAGATCGCTGCTGGGCCGCGGGAGCGACCGCCAGGTTAGGAAGGCCGCCATTGAGCATCAGACGATTGCCGCTGGCGCCCGCGCTCACCGAATTGGGCGGCCGCAAGATGTCGATGTTCACACCGCCGTGTCCTGGCATCTGGAAGCCCATCGCGGCGGCCATCTGCTGAAAGCCTGCGCTGACCATCTCTTGCACTTGCTGCATCGGGAACTGCTGGAACTGCGGCAACTGCGCGGTGGGTGGTTGAGTCCTGAGTTTCTTGTGCGAGGTCCTGTACATCATGTCAGGCATGAGGGCATCGATCTTCCCTGCCACCCCTGCTGGGATATCCGATGGCCCGAACCCGTCGGCATACGCATGGCGATAGATGGCACTGGGGAGGTCGTTGGGGTTCACAGGGTAGGTCTCCATGTGGTCGAAGGGGTACTTGTATTTGGCGTTCATGTCATTGGCCTTGATGGTGGTCTTGATGAGCTTCGCGTACTTCACGTACTCCGACGGCTCAACGCGGTGCCCCGACTGACTCGTTACAATTAGCACTGCAGTAGCCCGTTTGAGGAGGTCCTCGCACGGGCGCGACAAGCCGAGGAGAAACATTCGATTGGCAATGACATTCCTGACCTTCATGTCGTCGGAATTATCCACGGACTCGAGGGCGGCCCAGTCCGCCGCAGTGAAGTACTTGACCAGCCCAGTACACTTCTGCTGGCATCTGGGACCCTTTTGCGAACGCCCAGGCCCCGTAGCGTTTGCCCTGTCAGTGAGTGCGCTGGCAATCGCCACGGTCTGCTCCCTGGTCCACGGCCCCCTGTTGAGCTCCTCGACGATTGTGGTGCAGGCATCGACTGCCAGCCCTTGAGCATCTCGAATGGTGGCAATCACCTGTAGGCACTGGCTCTCGAGCAAGGCGGCCTGCGGCAAGCCAGCCTGCACCTGCGCGGTCACGAAGGCGACCCTCGAGCGCAACGCGCTCAAGATGCGGCCAGCGGGCGAGTTTGGGTCCATCGCGCACTGCGAGCGACCAACTGGCGCGACTGTCGGGATTCTAATGCCAATCAAATTTTCGAGCCAACAAAACAAAAAAAAAAAAAAAGAAAAAAAAAAAAAAAAAAAAAAAAAAAAAAAAAAAAAAAAAAAAAAAAAAAAAAAAAAAAAAAAAAAAAAAAAAAAAAAAAAAAAAAAAAAAAAAAAAAAAAAAAAAAAATAAAAAAAAAAAAAAAAAAAAAAACAACAATAAAAAAAAAAAAAAAAAAAAAAAAAAAAAAAAAAAAAAAAAAAAAAAAAAAAAAAAAAAAAAAAAAAAACACGGCTGTTGCACAATCTGCGTTAGCATCATCATGATATTGGGCATGCACCTGCTCGTGCGTTTGCTGATCATGCTGCTGATGCTGCCCATCCTCCTCCGCATCGTCGTATGTCTCCTCCCCGTCATCCTCTTTATCCCCCTCATCCCCCGCATCCTCCTCGTAGTCATCCATCCTAATCCGCAGCGCCCTCTCCATCCTCAGGCCAGCCCGCCCCCTCGCCCTCATCCCCTCCCCCATCCCCCCTACTCAGACGGGGGGCAGCGGGGCCAAGGGGGACGGACATCCAGGGAGATAGAACGATACCGATGAGGAAGAAGAGGATTCCCTGCCTCCCTCCCTCCCTCCCTCTCATCCCTCCTCCCCTCCCCATCCACCCCACCCGCCCTCCCCCCTCCCTCCCGCATCCTCGTCCTCATCACCATCCTCCTCCTCCTGGTATCCCTCAGCTTCCTCCTCCTCATCCTCCGCATCCCTCTCCTCCTCATCCTGCCCCCCCCATCCTCCTCCCCCTCCCCCCCCCTCCTCGCACTTTGCAACGCGCGCGGGGGGTGCGCGCGAGTCCTGGAACTCGATGTCAACGCCAGCGCGGGGCAGCAAGGGGCGGGAGAGAGCACGGCCGCAGTGGGTGCGAGCGGACACAGTGGGAACACATCAAAGAACAGGAATGATCTGGATTGCCCCGCGAGCTCGGCCCACATCCCAAGAGTTGCATCGATGTTCCAACTTCTACCTGGAGGTTGGTGCAATTGTTCCAACCCCCAGGTAGGAGTTGGAACAATTGTTGCAACCTCTACCTGGAGATTGCAACATTGTCTTAACAAAACAATATGATAACATGAAGTTGAAATGTTACAACCTCCAGGTAGAGGTTGTAACATTTGTTGCAACCTCCACCTGGGAGTTGCAACAATTGTACCAACCCCCAGGTAGAGGTTGTAACATTTTGACTTGGATCGTCCCTGTGGTCCGCGGCCCCTCTGTAGCTCAACTGGCCGCCCTCCTCTGCACCGCCCTCCTCATCTTTTCTGCTACCTCCGACGGCGTCCGCAGCAGATTCCTACAAGTACATTCGGTACATATTCATCTCTCTCGCTCTCTCTCGTTCCCTCCCTCTCGCCCCCTTCCGTTCATCCCCCCCCCA